>OZ017789.1:6808624-6857408 GCA_963969325.1 Lycopodina hypogea | reverse complement strand
ATTAATGTGAACTGTTCAATAGGCTGCTGAGATCATTAAAGTGATGGACTAAGTAATATTAAATAGTACACAGTACTTACACATAACTAGTTAGTCATATAACTCAATACAAATAGTGGCACTAATTATAATTAAACATACACCATACAATTAATGGACGCTGATTAATACTAACAATAAACATTTCTATAGTTCAGTAATGCAGAACTGTTAGTACAAAGGCTTCATATGGACTAAGTAGCCCAGTGTTTTAAGCTACCACACATCCCTATATGCACGACTGCACCACCTGTTTGTGCACATACACCTGAGGTGTTCTAAATGACAAGCAAACTACAATGAATACTAAATATACTCACCAAGTGAGAGGATAGTTCAGATGTCCACAATGGATGAGTGAATATTATCAAATCACAATAACAAGAGAAACAGTTTTATTGCTGAAATTTTTTTCTTCGAAAAATCGAAATTCCAATTAAAGATCCACTCACCTTCTATGATCACATCAATTTAAGAATTAGAGAGAGAAGAGAAATATATCGATGATTTTAAGTTAAAATCTACCACTAATAACTCATTTACGTTTAAGACAGGACATGAGAAGCGTTGTAGAAGAGTTGACTAATGCATATTTCCCAGCAATGCTAGGAATACACTAGCATTGCATGCAATTTACCATCTATGATGATATTGAGAAGTAGAGCAGTCAGAGAGAAATAAATCGTTCCAATTAGAGAAAATAATGCCTTATCTTATCAAATTGAAAGTAATACACTAAACTACCCTGTATAAAGATAAGGGGGAATATTGAACAAGCGAAAGTTGAACAGACTATTGAACAATAAATATATAAATATATTTATCTGAAGGTGCTAAATCTCCAATTAATTGCAATATTATGTCGTGTATTGAGCACATTAAAATCTGCAGAACTATTCAGATATCATCTCCACAGTATAATGACTGGCTATGTTCTATAGTGTTGCTGTAACACTTTAAGTGACATCTTACACACCAGGAGATTCAGTAGAACATAAATTCCAATGTTGGCATAAATTATAAATGTTAATATTCAGGGACTTATAATTAATGGTACTTATTTTGTGAGTACAGAGATAAAGTGTGGTCAACTTTATTTTCCATGATCACAGTTATTTTGTGGCCACATCATTACCATGGGAAAATTTGTAGACATATTCTTATAGATAACGAGATCCCCATTATTTTCGGTGAGCTAAATGCCTTGTTACCATTTCCTGAGTATAAAGGAAAGGACCTGAATTATTGTGATGCAGTCAAGACTATGCCATCTTTTCATATAAACACCAATAATATATAATTTTCACTACTACAATTCTTCTGCTAGATTTTATCAATAAATTTCTTATTAAGAAATTTTGTAGAGCTTCATTAGAAGTACCCTAGCACTTTAACTCACTTCCTATGATGATATACAGTTTATAGTCAAGCAAAAGAAACAGGACATGTCCATATGTAAGTTGCTACAAGTTCAGTAGTGTAATAGCAATGTAACCCACCAGCTGTAACAATATAGAGTCAGGAGGTCAGACAGAGAGAAATAGGACATGTTCAAATGTGAGATAATTAGTGCATGTTTCTTGTAGTGGTAGCTATACACTAGCATTGTAACTCACCCTCTATGATGATATAGAGCCAGGAGGTCAGACAGAGAGAAATAGGACATGTTCAAATGTGAGATAATTAGTGCATGTTTCTTGTAGTGGTAGCTATACACTAGCATTGTAACTCACCCTCTATGATGATATAGAGCCAGGAGGTCAGACAGAGAGAAATAGGACATGTTCAAATGTGAGATAATTAGTGCATGTTTCTTGTAGTGGTAGCTATACACTAGCATTGTAACTCACCCTCTATGATGATATAGAGTCAGGAGGTCAGACAGAGAGAAATAGGACATGTTCAAATGTGAGATAATTAGTGCATGTTTCTTGTAGTGGTAGCTATACACTAGCATTGTAACTCACCCTCTATGATGATATAGAGTCAGGAGGTCAGACAGAGAGAAATAGGACATGCTCAAATGTGAGATAATTAGTGCATATTTCTTGTAGTGGTAGCTATACACTAGCATTGTAACTCACCCTCTATGATGATATAGAGTCAGGAGGTCAGACACAGAGAAATAGAACATGTTCAAATGTGAGATAATTAGTGCATGTTTCTTGTAGTGGTAGCTATACACTAGCATTGTAACTCACCCTCTATGATGATATAGAGTCAGGAGGTCAGACAGAGAGAAATAGGACGTTCAAATGTGAGATAATCAGTGCAAGTTTCTTGTAGTGGTAGCTATACACTAGCATTGTAACTCACCCTCTATGATGATATAGAGTCAGGAGGTCAGAGAGAGAGAAATAGGACATGTTCAAATGTGAGATAATCAGTGCATGTTTCTTGTAGTGGTAGCTATACACTAGCATTCTAACTCACACCCTATGATGATATAGAGTTAGGAGGTCAGACAGAGAGAAATAGAATATATTCAAATGTGAGATAATTAGTACATATTTCTTGTAATGGTAGCTATACACTAGCATTGTAACTCACCATCTATGATGACATAGAGTCAGGAGGTCAGACAGAGGGAAATAGGACAAGTTCAAATGTGAGATAATTAGTGCAAGTTTCTTGTAGTGGTAGCTATAAACTAGCATTGTAACTCACCGTCTATGATGACATAGAGTCAGGAGGTCAGACAGAGAAAATAGGACATGTACAAATGTGAGATAATTAGTGCATGTTTCTTGTAGTGGTAGCTATACACTTGCACTATAACTCACATCCTATGATGATATAGAGTCAGGAGGTCAGACAGAGAGAAATAGAATATATTCAAATGTGAGATAATTAGTGCAAGTTTCTTGTAGTGGTAGCTATACACTAGCATTCTAACTCACCAGCTATGATGATATAGAGTCAGGAGGTCAGACAGAGAGAAATAGGGCATGTTCAAATATGAGATAATTAGTGTATGTTTCTTGTAGTGGTAGCTATACACTAGCATTGTAACTCACCATCTATGATGACATAGAGTCAGGAGGTCAGACACAGAGAAATAGAACATGTTCAAATGTGAGATAATTAGTGCATGTTTCTTGTAGTGGTAGCTATACACTAGCATTGTAACTCACCCTCTATGATGATATAGAGTCAGGAGGTCAGACAGAGAGAAATAGGACGTTCAAATGTGAGATAATCAGTGCAAGTTTCTTGTAGTGGTAGCTATACACTAGCATTGTAACTCACCCTCTATGATGATATAGAGTCAGGAGGTCAGAGAGAGAGAAATAGGACATGTTCAAATGTGAGATAATCAGTGCATGTTTCTTGTAGTGGTAGCTATACACTAGCATTCTAACTCACACCCTATGATGATATAGAGTTAGGAGGTCAGACAGAGAGAAATAGAATATATTCAAATGTGAGATAATTAGTACATATTTCTTGTAATGGTAGCTATACACTAGCATTGTAACTCACCATCTATGATGACATAGAGTCAGGAGGTCAGACAGAGGGAAATAGGACAAGTTCAAATGTGAGATAATTAGTGCAAGTTTCTTGTAGTGGTAGCTATAAACTAGCATTGTAACTCACCGTCTATGATGACATAGAGTCAGGAGGTCAGACAGAGAAAATAGGACATGTACAAATGTGAGATAATTAGTGCATGTTTCTTGTAGTGGTAGCTATACACTTGCACTATAACTCACATCCTATGATGATATAGAGTCAGGAGGTCAGACAGAGAGAAATAGAATATATTCAAATGTGAGATAATTAGTGCAAGTTTCTTGTAGTGGTAGCTATACACTAGCATTCTAACTCACCAGCTATGATGATATAGAGTCAGGAGGTCAGACAGAGAGAAATAGGGCATGTTCAAATATGAGATAATTAGTGTATGTTTCTTGTAGTGGTAGCTATACACTAGCATTGTAACTCACCATCTATGATGACATAGAGTCAGGAGGTCAGACAGAGAAAAATAGGACATGTTCAAATGTGAGATAATTAGTGCACGTTTCTTGTAGTGGTAGCTATACACCAGCATTGTAACTCACCGTCTATGATGACATAGAGTCAGGAGGTCAGACAGAGAGAAATAGAATATATTCAAATGTGAGATAATTAGTGCATATTTCTTGTAGTGGTAGCTATACACTAGCATTGTAACTCACCCTCTATGATGATATAGAGTCAGGAGGTCAGACAGAGAGAAACAGAATATGTTCAAATGTGAGATAATTAGTGCAAGTTTCTTGTAGTGGTAGCTATACACTAGCATTCTAACTCACACCCTATGATGACATAGAGTCAGGAGGTCAGACAGAGAGAAACAGGATATGTTCAAATGTGAGATAATTAGTGCAAGTTTCTTGTAGTGGTAGCTATACACTAGCATTGTAACTAACAGGCTATGATGATATAGATTCAGGAGGTCAGACAGAGAGAAATAGGACACGTTGAGATAATTAGTGCATGTTTCTTGTAGTGGTAGCTATACACTAGCATTCTAACTCACCAGCTATGATGATATAAAGTCAGGAGGTCAGACAGAGAGAAATAGAACATTTTTAAATGTGAGATAATTAGTGCATGTTTCTTGTAGTGGTAGCTATACACTAGCATTGTAACTCACCTCCTATGATGATATAGAGTCAGGAGGTCAGACAGAGAGAAATAGGACATGTTCAAATGTGAGATAATTAGTGCAAGTTTCTTGTAGTGGTAGCAATACACTAGTATTGTAACTCACCAGCTATGATGATATAGAGTCAGGAGGTCAGATAGAGAGAAATAGGGTATGTTCAATGTGAGATAATTAGTGCATGTTTCTTGTAGTGGTAGCAATACACTAGCATTGTAACTCACCCTCTATGATGATATAGAGTCAGGAGGTCAGACAGAGAGAAATAGGACATGTTCAAATGTGAGATAATTAGTGCATGTTTCTTGTAGTGGTAGCTATACACTAGTACTGTAACTCACAGCCTATGATGATATAGAGTCAGGAGGTCAGACAGAGAGAAACAGGACATGTTCAAATGTGAGATAATTAGTGCATGTTTCTTGTAGTGGTAGCTATACACCAGCATTGTCACTTACGAACTATGATGATATAGAGTCAGGAGGTCAGACAGAGAGAAATAGCACATGTTCAAATGTGAGATAATTAGTGCATGTTTCTTGTAGTGGTAGCTATACACTTGCACTGTAACTCACATCCTATGATGATATAGAGTCAGGAGGTCAGACAGAGAGAAATAGAATATATTCAAATGTGAGATAATTAGTGCATATTTCTTGTAGTGGTAGCTATACACTTGCATTGTAACTCACCATCTATGATGACATAGAGTCAGGAGGTCAGACAGAGAGAAACAGGACATGTTCAAATGTGAGATAATTAGTGCATGTTTCTTATAGTGGTCGCTATACTCTAACATTGTAACTCACTGCCTATGATGATATAGAGTCAGGAGGTCAGACAGAGAAAATAGAACATGTTCAAATGTGAGATAATTAGTGCATGTTTCTTGTAGTGGTAGCTATACACTAGCATTGTAACTCACCTCCTATGATGATATAGAGTCAGGAGGTCAGACAGAGAGAAATAGGACATGTTCAAATGTGAGATAATTAGTGCATGTTTCTTGTAGTGGTAGCAATACACTAGTATTGTAACTCACCAGCTATGATGATATAGAGTCAGGAGGTCAGACAGAGAGAAATAGGGTATGTTCAATGTGAGATAATTAGTGCATGTTTCTTGTAGTGGTAGCAATACACTAGCATTGTAACTCACCCTCTATGATGATATAGAGTCAGGAGGTCAGACAGAGAGAAATAGGACATGTTCAAATGTGAGATAATTAGTGCATGTTTCTTGTAGTGGTAGCTATACACTAGTACTGTAACTCACAGCCTATGATGATATAGAGTCAGGAGGTCAGACAGAGAGAAACAGGACATGTTCAAATGTGAGATAATTAGTGCATGTTTCTTGTAGTGGTAGCTATACACCAGCATTGTCACTTACGAACTATGATGATATAGAGTCAGGAGGTCAGACAGAGAGAAATAGCACATGTTCAAATGTGAGATAATTAGTGCATGTTTCTTGTAGTGGTAGCTATACACTTGCACTGTAACTCACATCCTATGATGATATAGAGTCAGGAGGTCAGACAGAGAGAAATAGAATATATTCAAATGTGAGATAATTAGTGCATATTTCTTGTAGTGGTAGCTATACACTAGCATTGTAACTCACCATCTATGATGACATAGAGTCAGGAGGTCAGACAGAGAAAAATAGGACATGTTCAAATGTGAGATAATTAGTGCACGTTTCTTGTAGTGGTAGCTATACACCAGCATTGTAACTCACCGTCTATGATGACATAGAGTCAGGAGGTCAGACAGAGAGAAATAGAATATATTCAAATGTGAGATAATTAGTGCATATTTCTTGTAGTGGTAGCTATACACTAGCATTGTAACTCACCCTCTATGATGATATAGAGTCAGGAGGTCAGACAGAGAGAAACAGAATATGTTCAAATGTGAGATAATTAGTGCAAGTTTCTTGTAGTGGTAGCTATACACTAGCATTCTAACTCACACCCTATGATGACATAGAGTCAGGAGGTCAGACAGAGAGAAACAGGATATGTTCAAATGTGAGATAATTAGTGCAAGTTTCTTGTAGTGGTAGCTATACACTAGCATTGTAACTAACAGGCTATGATGATATAGATTCAGGAGGTCAGACCGAGAGAAATAGGACACGTTGAGATAATTAGTGCATGTTTCTTGTAGTGGTAGCTATACACTAGCATTCTAACTCACCAGCTATGATGATATAAAGTCAGGAGGTCAGACAGAGAGAAATAGAACATTTTTAAATGTGAGATAATTAGTGCATGTTTCTTGTAGTGGTAGCTATACACTAGCATTGTAACTCACCTCCTATGATGATATAGAGTCAGGAGGTCAGACAGAGAGAAATAGGACATGTTCAAATGTGAGATAATTAGTGCAAGTTTCTTGTAGTGGTAGCAATACACTAGTATTGTAACTCACCAGCTATGATGATATAGAGTCAGGAGGTCAGATAGAGAGAAATAGGGTATGTTCAATGTGAGATAATTAGTGCATGTTTCTTGTAGTGGTAGCAATACACTAGCATTGTAACTCACCCTCTATGATGATATAGAGTCAGGAGGTCAGACAGAGAGAAATAGGACATGTTCAAATGTGAGATAATTAGTGCATGTTTCTTGTAGTGGTAGCTATACACTAGTACTGTAACTCACAGCCTATGATGATATAGAGTCAGGAGGTCAGACAGAGAGAAACAGGACATGTTCAAATGTGAGATAATTAGTGCATGTTTCTTGTAGTGGTAGCTATACACCAGCATTGTCACTTACGAACTATGATGATATAGAGTCAGGAGGTCAGACAGAGAGAAATAGCACATGTTCAAATGTGAGATAATTAGTGCATGTTTCTTGTAGTGGTAGCTATACACTTGCACTGTAACTCACATCCTATGATGATATAGAGTCAGGAGGTCAGACAGAGAGAAATAGAATATATTCAAATGTGAGATAATTAGTGCATATTTCTTGTAGTGGTAGCTATACACTTGCATTGTAACTCACCATCTATGATGACATAGAGTCAGGAGGTCAGACAGAGAGAAACAGGACATGTTCAAATGTGAGATAATTAGTGCATGTTTCTTATAGTGGTCGCTATACTCTAACATTGTAACTCACTGCCTATGATGATATAGAGTCAGGAGGTCAGACAGAGAAAATAGAACATGTTCAAATGTGAGATAATTAGTGCATGTTTCTTGTAGTGGTAGCTATACACTAGCATTGTAACTCACCTCCTATGATGATATAGAGTCAGGAGGTCAGACAGAGAGAAATAGGACATGTTCAAATGTGAGATAATTAGTGCATGTTTCTTGTAGTGGTAGCAATACACTAGTATTGTAACTCACCAGCTATGATGATATAGAGTCAGGAGGTCAGACAGAGAGAAATAGGGTATGTTCAATGTGAGATAATTAGTGCATGTTTCTTGTAGTGGTAGCAATACACTAGCATTGTAACTCACCCTCTATGATGATATAGAGTCAGGAGGTCAGACAGAGAGAAATAGGACATGTTCAAATGTGAGATAATTAGTGCATGTTTCTTGTAGTGGTAGCTATACACTAGTACTGTAACTCACAGCCTATGATGATATAGAGTCAGGAGGTCAGACAGAGAGAAACAGGACATGTTCAAATGTGAGATAATTAGTGCATGTTTCTTGTAGTGGTAGCTATACACCAGCATTGTCACTTACGAACTATGATGATATAGAGTCAGGAGGTCAGACAGAGAGAAATAGCACATGTTCAAATGTGAGATAATTAGTGCATGTTTCTTGTAGTGGTAGCTATACACTTGCACTGTAACTCACATCCTATGATGATATAGAGTCAGGAGGTCAGACAGAGAGAAATAGAATATATTCAAATGTGAGATAATTAGTGCATATTTCTTGTAGTGGTAGCTATACACTAGCATTGTAACTCACCATCTATGATGACATAGAGTCAGGAGGTCAGACAGAGAAAAATAGGACATGTTCAAATGTGAGATAATTAGTGCACGTTTCTTGTAGTGGTAGCTATACACCAGCATTGTAACTCACCGTCTATGATGACATAGAGTCAGGAGGTCAGACAGAGAGAAATAGAATATATTCAAATGTGAGATAATTAGTGCATATTTCTTGTAGTGGTAGCTATACACTAGCATTGTAACTCACCCTCTATGATGATATAGAGTCAGGAGGTCAGACAGAGAGAAACAGAATATGTTCAAATGTGAGATAATTAGTGCAAGTTTCTTGTAGTGGTAGCTATACACTAGCATTCTAACTCACACCCTATGATGACATAGAGTCAGGAGGTCAGACAGAGAGAAACAGGATATGTTCAAATGTGAGATAATTAGTGCAAGTTTCTTGTAGTGGTAGCTATACACTAGCATTGTAACTAACAGGCTATGATGATATAGATTCAGGAGGTCAGACCGAGAGAAATAGGACACGTTGAGATAATTAGTGCATGTTTCTTGTAGTGGTAGCTATACACTAGCATTCTAACTCACCAGCTATGATGATATAAAGTCAGGAGGTCAGACAGAGAGAAATAGAACATTTTTAAATGTGAGATAATTAGTGCATGTTTCTTGTAGTGGTAGCTATACACTAGCATTGTAACTCACCTCCTATGATGATATAGAGTCAGGAGGTCAGACAGAGAGAAATAGGACATGTTCAAATGTGAGATAATTAGTGCAAGTTTCTTGTAGTGGTAGCAATACACTAGTATTGTAACTCACCAGCTATGATGATATAGAGTCAGGAGGTCAGATAGAGAGAAATAGGGTATGTTCAATGTGAGATAATTAGTGCATGTTTCTTGTAGTGGTAGCAATACACTAGCATTGTAACTCACCCTCTATGATGATATAGAGTCAGGAGGTCAGACAGAGAGAAATAGGACATGTTCAAATGTGAGATAATTAGTGCATGTTTCTTGTAGTGGTAGCTATACACTAGTACTGTAACTCACAGCCTATGATGATATAGAGTCAGGAGGTCAGACAGAGAGAAACAGGACATGTTCAAATGTGAGATAATTAGTGCATGTTTCTTGTAGTGGTAGCTATACACCAGCATTGTCACTTACGAACTATGATGATATAGAGTCAGGAGGTCAGACAGAGAGAAATAGCACATGTTCAAATGTGAGATAATTAGTGCATGTTTCTTGTAGTGGTAGCTATACACTTGCACTGTAACTCACATCCTATGATGATATAGAGTCAGGAGGTCAGACAGAGAGAAATAGAATATATTCAAATGTGAGATAATTAGTGCATATTTCTTGTAGTGGTAGCTATACACTTGCATTGTAACTCACCATCTATGATGACATAGAGTCAGGAGGTCAGACAGAGAGAAACAGGACATGTTCAAATGTGAGATAATTAGTGCATGTTTCTTATAGTGGTCGCTATACTCTAACATTGTAACTCACTGCCTATGATGATATAGAGTCAGGAGGTCAGACAGAGAAAATAGAACATGTTCAAATGTGAGATAATTAGTGCATGTTTCTTGTAGTGGTAGCTATACACTAGCATTGTAACTCACCTCCTATGATGATATAGAGTCAGGAGGTCAGACAGAGAGAAATAGGACATGTTCAAATGTGAGATAATTAGTGCATGTTTCTTGTAGTGGTAGCAATACACTAGTATTGTAACTCACCAGCTATGATGATATAGAGTCAGGAGGTCAGACAGAGAGAAATAGGGTATGTTCAATGTGAGATAATTAGTGCATGTTTCTTGTAGTGGTAGCAATACACTAGCATTGTAACTCACCCTCTATGATGATATAGAGTCAGGAGGTCAGACAGAGAGAAATAGGACATGTTCAAATGTGAGATAATTAGTGCATGTTTCTTGTAGTGGTAGCTATACACTAGTACTGTAACTCACAGCCTATGATGATATAGAGTCAGGAGGTCAGACAGAGAGAAACAGGACATGTTCAAATGTGAGATAATTAGTGCATGTTTCTTGTAGTGGTAGCTATACACCAGCATTGTCACTTACGAACTATGATGATATAGAGTCAGGAGGTCAGACAGAGAGAAATAGCACATGTTCAAATGTGAGATAATTAGTGCATGTTTCTTGTAGTGGTAGCTATACACTTGCACTGTAACTCACATCCTATGATGATATAGAGTCAGGAGGTCAGACAGAGAGAAATAGAATATATTCAAATGTGAGATAATTAGTGCATATTTCTTGTAGTGGTAGCTATACACTTGCATTGTAACTCACCATCTATGATGACATAGAGTCAGGAGGTCAGACAGAGAGAAACAGGACATGTTCAAATGTGAGATAATTAGTGCATGTTTCTTATAGTGGTCGCTATACTCTAACATTGTAACTCACTGCCTATGATGATATAGAGTCAGGAGGTCAGACAGAGAAAATAGAACATGTTCAAATGTGAGATAATTAGTGCAAGTTTCTTGTAGTGGTAGCAATACACTAGTATTGTAACTCACCAGCTATGATGATATAGAGTCAGGAGGTCAGATAGAGAGAAATAGGGTATGTTCAATGTGAGATAATTAGTGCATGTTTCTTGTAGTGGTAGCAATACACTAGCATTGTAACTCACCCTCTATGATGATATAGAGTCAGGAGGTCAGACAGAGAGAAATAGGACATGTTCAAATGTGAGATAATTAGTGCATGTTTCTTGTAGTGGTAGCTATACACTAGTACTGTAACTCACAGCCTATGATGATATAGAGTCAGGAGGTCAGACAGAGAGAAACAGGACATGTTCAAATGTGAGATAATTAGTGCATGTTTCTTGTAGTGGTAGCTATACACCAGCATTGTCACTTACGAACTATGATGATATAGAGTCAGGAGGTCAGACAGAGAGAAATAGCACATGTTCAAATGTGAGATAATTAGTGCATGTTTCTTGTAGTGGTAGCTATACACTTGCACTGTAACTCACATCCTATGATGATATAGAGTCAGGAGGTCAGACAGAGAGAAATAGAATATATTCAAATGTGAGATAATTAGTGCATATTTCTTGTAGTGGTAGCTATACACTTGCATTGTAACTCACCATCTATGATGACATAGAGTCAGGAGGTCAGACAGAGAGAAACAGGACATGTTCAAATGTGAGATAATTAGTGCATGTTTCTTATAGTGGTCGCTATACTCTAACATTGTAACTCACTGCCTATGATGATATAGAGTCAGGAGGTCAGACAGAGAAAATAGAACATGTTCAAATGTGAGATAATTAGTGCATGTTTCTTGTAGTGGTAGCTATACACTAGCATTGTAACTCACCTCCTATGATGATATAGAGTCAGGAGGTCAGACAGAGAGAAATAGGACATGTTCAAATGTGAGATAATTAGTGCATGTTTCTTGTAGTGGTAGCAATACACTAGTATTGTAACTCACCAGCTATGATGATATAGAGTCAGGAGGTCAGACAGAGAGAAATAGGGTATGTTCAATGTGAGATAATTAGTGCATGTTTCTTGTAGTGGTAGCAATACACTAGCATTGTAACTCACCCTCTATGATGATATAGAGTCAGGAGGTCAGACAGAGAGAAATAGGACATGTTCAAATGTGAGATAATTAGTGCATGTTTCTTGTAGTGGTAGCTATACACTAGTACTGTAACTCACAGCCTATGATGATATAGAGTCAGGAGGTCAGACAGAGAGAAACAGGACATGTTCAAATGTGAGATAATTAGTGCATGTTTCTTGTAGTGGTAGCTATACACCAGCATTGTCACTTACGAACTATGATGATATAGAGTCAGGAGGTCAGACAGAGAGAAATAGCACATGTTCAAATGTGAGATAATTAGTGCATGTTTCTTGTAGTGGTAGCTATACACTTGCACTGTAACTCACATCCTATGATGATATAGAGTCAGGAGGTCAGACAGAGAGAAATAGAATATATTCAAATGTGAGATAATTAGTGCATATTTCTTGTAGTGGTAGCTATACACTAGCATTGTAACTCACCATCTATGATGACATAGAGTCAGGAGGTCAGACAGAGAAAAATAGGACATGTTCAAATGTGAGATAATTAGTGCACGTTTCTTGTAGTGGTAGCTATACACCAGCATTGTAACTCACCGTCTATGATGACATAGAGTCAGGAGGTCAGACAGAGAGAAATAGAATATATTCAAATGTGAGATAATTAGTGCATATTTCTTGTAGTGGTAGCTATACACTAGCATTGTAACTCACCCTCTATGATGATATAGAGTCAGGAGGTCAGACAGAGAGAAACAGAATATGTTCAAATGTGAGATAATTAGTGCAAGTTTCTTGTAGTGGTAGCTATACACTAGCATTCTAACTCACACCCTATGATGACATAGAGTCAGGAGGTCAGACAGAGAGAAACAGGATATGTTCAAATGTGAGATAATTAGTGCAAGTTTCTTGTAGTGGTAGCTATACACTAGCATTGTAACTAACAGGCTATGATGATATAGATTCAGGAGGTCAGACCGAGAGAAATAGGACACGTTGAGATAATTAGTGCATGTTTCTTGTAGTGGTAGCTATACACTAGCATTCTAACTCACCAGCTATGATGATATAAAGTCAGGAGGTCAGACAGAGAGAAATAGAACATTTTTAAATGTGAGATAATTAGTGCATGTTTCTTGTAGTGGTAGCTATACACTAGCATTGTAACTCACCTCCTATGATGATATAGAGTCAGGAGGTCAGACAGAGAGAAATAGGACATGTTCAAATGTGAGATAATTAGTGCAAGTTTCTTGTAGTGGTAGCAATACACTAGTATTGTAACTCACCAGCTATGATGATATAGAGTCAGGAGGTCAGATAGAGAGAAATAGGGTATGTTCAATGTGAGATAATTAGTGCATGTTTCTTGTAGTGGTAGCAATACACTAGCATTGTAACTCACCCTCTATGATGATATAGAGTCAGGAGGTCAGACAGAGAGAAATAGGACATGTTCAAATGTGAGATAATTAGTGCATGTTTCTTGTAGTGGTAGCTATACACTAGTACTGTAACTCACAGCCTATGATGATATAGAGTCAGGAGGTCAGACAGAGAGAAACAGGACATGTTCAAATGTGAGATAATTAGTGCATGTTTCTTGTAGTGGTAGCTATACACCAGCATTGTCACTTACGAACTATGATGATATAGAGTCAGGAGGTCAGACAGAGAGAAATAGCACATGTTCAAATGTGAGATAATTAGTGCATGTTTCTTGTAGTGGTAGCTATACACTTGCACTGTAACTCACATCCTATGATGATATAGAGTCAGGAGGTCAGACAGAGAGAAATAGAATATATTCAAATGTGAGATAATTAGTGCATATTTCTTGTAGTGGTAGCTATACACTTGCATTGTAACTCACCATCTATGATGACATAGAGTCAGGAGGTCAGACAGAGAGAAACAGGACATGTTCAAATGTGAGATAATTAGTGCATGTTTCTTATAGTGGTCGCTATACTCTAACATTGTAACTCACTGCCTATGATGATATAGAGTCAGGAGGTCAGACAGAGAAAATAGAACATGTTCAAATGTGAGATAATTAGTGCATGTTTCTTGTAGTGGTAGCTATACACTAGCATTGTAACTCACCTCCTATGATGATATAGAGTCAGGAGGTCAGACAGAGAGAAATAGGACATGTTCAAATGTGAGATAATTAGTGCATGTTTCTTGTAGTGGTAGCAATACACTAGTATTGTAACTCACCAGCTATGATGATATAGAGTCAGGAGGTCAGACAGAGAGAAATAGGGTATGTTCAATGTGAGATAATTAGTGCATGTTTCTTGTAGTGGTAGCAATACACTAGCATTGTAACTCACCCTCTATGATGATATAGAGTCAGGAGGTCAGACAGAGAGAAATAGGACATGTTCAAATGTGAGATAATTAGTGCATGTTTCTTGTAGTGGTAGCTATACACTAGTACTGTAACTCACAGCCTATGATGATATAGAGTCAGGAGGTCAGACAGAGAGAAACAGGACATGTTCAAATGTGAGATAATTAGTGCATGTTTCTTGTAGTGGTAGCTATACACCAGCATTGTCACTTACGAACTATGATGATATAGAGTCAGGAGGTCAGACAGAGAGAAATAGCACATGTTCAAATGTGAGATAATTAGTGCATGTTTCTTGTAGTGGTAGCTATACACTTGCACTGTAACTCACATCCTATGATGATATAGAGTCAGGAGGTCAGACAGAGAGAAATAGAATATATTCAAATGTGAGATAATTAGTGCATATTTCTTGTAGTGGTAGCTATACACTAGCATTGTAACTCACCATCTATGATGACATAGAGTCAGGAGGTCAGACAGAGAAAAATAGGACATGTTCAAATGTGAGATAATTAGTGCACGTTTCTTGTAGTGGTAGCTATACACCAGCATTGTAACTCACCGTCTATGATGACATAGAGTCAGGAGGTCAGACAGAGAGAAATAGAATATATTCAAATGTGAGATAATTAGTGCATATTTCTTGTAGTGGTAGCTATACACTAGCATTGTAACTCACCCTCTATGATGATATAGAGTCAGGAGGTCAGACAGAGAGAAACAGAATATGTTCAAATGTGAGATAATTAGTGCAAGTTTCTTGTAGTGGTAGCTATACACTAGCATTCTAACTCACACCCTATGATGACATAGAGTCAGGAGGTCAGACAGAGAGAAACAGGATATGTTCAAATGTGAGATAATTAGTGCAAGTTTCTTGTAGTGGTAGCTATACACTAGCATTGTAACTAACAGGCTATGATGATATAGATTCAGGAGGTCAGACCGAGAGAAATAGGACACGTTGAGATAATTAGTGCATGTTTCTTGTAGTGGTAGCTATACACTAGCATTCTAACTCACCAGCTATGATGATATAAAGTCAGGAGGTCAGACAGAGAGAAATAGAACATTTTTAAATGTGAGATAATTAGTGCATGTTTCTTGTAGTGGTAGCTATACACTAGCATTGTAACTCACCTCCTATGATGATATAGAGTCAGGAGGTCAGACAGAGAGAAATAGGACATGTTCAAATGTGAGATAATTAGTGCAAGTTTCTTGTAGTGGTAGCAATACACTAGTATTGTAACTCACCAGCTATGATGATATAGAGTCAGGAGGTCAGATAGAGAGAAATAGGGTATGTTCAATGTGAGATAATTAGTGCATGTTTCTTGTAGTGGTAGCAATACACTAGCATTGTAACTCACCCTCTATGATGATATAGAGTCAGGAGGTCAGACAGAGAGAAATAGGACATGTTCAAATGTGAGATAATTAGTGCATGTTTCTTGTAGTGGTAGCTATACACTAGTACTGTAACTCACAGCCTATGATGATATAGAGTCAGGAGGTCAGACAGAGAGAAACAGGACATGTTCAAATGTGAGATAATTAGTGCATGTTTCTTGTAGTGGTAGCTATACACCAGCATTGTCACTTACGAACTATGATGATATAGAGTCAGGAGGTCAGACAGAGAGAAATAGCACATGTTCAAATGTGAGATAATTAGTGCATGTTTCTTGTAGTGGTAGCTATACACTTGCACTGTAACTCACATCCTATGATGATATAGAGTCAGGAGGTCAGACAGAGAGAAATAGAATATATTCAAATGTGAGATAATTAGTGCATATTTCTTGTAGTGGTAGCTATACACTTGCATTGTAACTCACCATCTATGATGACATAGAGTCAGGAGGTCAGACAGAGAGAAACAGGACATGTTCAAATGTGAGATAATTAGTGCATGTTTCTTATAGTGGTCGCTATACTCTAACATTGTAACTCACTGCCTATGATGATATAGAGTCAGGAGGTCAGACAGAGAAAATAGAACATGTTCAAATGTGAGATAATTAGTGCATGTTTCTTGTAGTGGTAGCTATACACTAGCATTGTAACTCACCTCCTATGATGATATAGAGTCAGGAGGTCAGACAGAGAGAAATAGGACATGTTCAAATGTGAGATAATTAGTGCATGTTTCTTGTAGTGGTAGCAATACACTAGTATTGTAACTCACCAGCTATGATGATATAGAGTCAGGAGGTCAGACAGAGAGAAATAGGGTATGTTCAATGTGAGATAATTAGTGCATGTTTCTTGTAGTGGTAGCAATACACTAGCATTGTAACTCACCCTCTATGATGATATAGAGTCAGGAGGTCAGACAGAGAGAAATAGGACATGTTCAAATGTGAGATAATTAGTGCATGTTTCTTGTAGTGGTAGCTATACACTAGTACTGTAACTCACAGCCTATGATGATATAGAGTCAGGAGGTCAGACAGAGAGAAACAGGACATGTTCAAATGTGAGATAATTAGTGCATGTTTCTTGTAGTGGTAGCTATACACCAGCATTGTCACTTACGAACTATGATGATATAGAGTCAGGAGGTCAGACAGAGAGAAATAGCACATGTTCAAATGTGAGATAATTAGTGCATGTTTCTTGTAGTGGTAGCTATACACTTGCACTGTAACTCACATCCTATGATGATATAGAGTCAGGAGGTCAGACAGAGAGAAATAGAATATATTCAAATGTGAGATAATTAGTGCATATTTCTTGTAGTGGTAGCTATACACTTGCATTGTAACTCACCATCTATGATGACATAGAGTCAGGAGGTCAGACAGAGAGAAACAGGACATGTTCAAATGTGAGATAATTAGTGCATGTTTCTTATAGTGGTCGCTATACTCTAACATTGTAACTCACTGCCTATGATGATATAGAGTCAGGAGGTCAGACAGAGAAAATAGAACATGTTCAAATGTGAGATAATTAGTGCATGTTTCTTGTAGTGGTAGCTATACACTAGCATTGTAACTCACCAGCTATGATGATATAGAGTCAGGAGGTCAGACAGAGAGAAATAGGGTATGTTCAATATGAGATAATTAGTGCATGTTTCTTGTAGTGGTAGCTATACACTAGCATTCTAACTCACCTCCTATGATGATATAGAGTCAGGAGGTCAGACAGAGGGAAATAGGACATGTTCAAATATGAGATAATTAGTGCATGTTTCTTGTAGTGGTAGCTATACACTAGCATTGTAACTCACCAGCTATGATGATATAGAGTCAGGAGGTCAGACAGAGAGAAATAGGACATGTTCAAATGTGAGATAATTAGTGCATGTTTCTTGTAGTGGTAGCTATACACTAGCATTCTAACTCACCTCCTATGATGATATAGAGTCAGGAGGTCAGACAGAGAGAATGGGACATGTTCAAATGTGAGATAATTAGTGCATGTTTCTTGTAGTGGTAGCTATACACCAGCATTGTAACTCACCAGCTATGATGATATAGAGTCAGGAGGTCAGAAAAAGAGAATAGGACATGTTCAAATGTGAGATAATTAGTGCAAGTCTTCTTGTAGTGGTAGCTATACACTAGCGTTCTAACTCACCTCCTATGATTATTTAGAGTCAAGAGGTCAGACAGAGTGATATAGGACATGTTCAAAATTAAGATAATTAATGCACGTTTCTTATAGTGGTAGCTATACACTAGCATTGTAACTCACATCCTAAGATGATATAGAGTCAGGAGGTCAGACAAAGAGGAATAGGACATGTTCAAATGTGAGATAATTAGTGTTTGTTTCTTGTAGTGGTAGCTATACACCAGCATTGTAACTTACCCACTATGATGATATAGAGTCAGGAGGTCAGACAGAGAGAAATAGGACGTGTTGAAATGGGAGAGAATGAGTGTATGCCTTCTTGTAGTGGTAGCTATACACTACCATTTTAACTCACATTCTATGATGATATAGAGTCAGGAGGTCAGACAGAGAGAAACAGGGCATATTCAAATGTGAGATAACTGGAGCATTTCTTCCTGTCTGGTAGCTATACATTAGCATTGTAACTTACCAACTATGATGATATAGAGTCAGGAGGTTAGACAGAGATAAATAGGATATGTTCAAATGTGAGATAATTAGTGCATATTTCTAATAGTGGTAGCTTTACTCTAGCATTGTAACTCACTGCCTATGATGATATAGAGTCAGGAGGTCAGACAGAGAGAAATAGAACATGTTTAAATGTAAGATAATCAATGCATGTCTTCTTGTAGTGGTAGCTATACACTAGCATTGTAACTCACCTCCTATGATGATTAGAGTCAGGAGGTCAGACCAAGACAAGTATGACATGTTCAAATGTGAGATAATTAGTACATGTCTTCTTGCAGTGGTAGCCATACACTAGCATTGTAACCTACCCTCTATAATGATATATAATCAGTAAAGGAATACGAGGTAAGTTCCAGTATATATTTATATTAATATTTTTATTCTTTCATATGATAGCAAGTATATGTATTCTCAAGCTCTGAAGTGACTCACCTTCTATGATTCAATGAAGTTAGAAGGTGGACATGAGGGATAAAGCACATGGACAAATGGAACTGATTTAACTCTTGAAATGATTTCCATTTATCAAATTAAAACATGTTATTGCGACTTCTTATGGTAATCAAATAGAAATAATGTCATCTAGAGATAAGAAATGTGAATATGTAGTTGTTGACACTAGTGTGTGTGGTCAAGATGGTTTTAATACTTAATCTCTTCAGTTGGTGCTCAGAGATAGTCCTAACTGCGAGGTAGAGTTTATGCTAGCCTTCAGTCAAATAGGTTTTAAAGGGCAACTGTAACGGAAATATATATGCTAGCTGGGAGTGTCCAAGTTATGCATACCCGATGCGAAATGTGGAAGAGTTTATTGATAGATTAGGTGGGGCTAAGTTCATAACCATGCTAGATTTTGGAATATCTTTGGTAATGCCCATTGCAGTGGAAAAATAATAGCAAATAGGCCTTCCTTGCCTAAATTTTATTCGTCGGCCAAGCAGTTCACACAAAAAGAAAAAGAAGAGATAGCTAGGAGGAAAATACTGAAATTCTAAATATTATTTTAAAACTATCCCCAACCGACCATAACTGCACATGCTAAATTTGATCCCAGTTATCCCAGTGGATACATGCAAATAGTAAAAGATAGACAGATAAGGTAAAATACTGCAATTAAACACTTCTTTATATAAGAATCACCAACACCCACTCTAAGCAATCATGCCAAATTTCATTCCAATCAGACTTGCGGTTCTCTAAATCCCAGTGGTTATGCACAAATAGAAAAGAATAGATAATAGGCAAAATACTGCAATTTTAAATTCCATTTTGCCAAATCCATCTGGGATAGATAGACTAAAAATATGGCAATTCAAAATTTAAATATGTAATAATCATCCCACACCTACCCCAAGTGCTCATGCCAAATTTCATCTCAATTGGTTCAGCATTATTATCAACACCAGTGGTTATGCACAAATTGAGAAGGACAGATGGATAGACTAAACTACGGGAATTAAAAATGCTATTATATGTAAAAACTATCCACTACTCTCCCCACATGCTCATGCAAATTTCATCTCAATGGGCCAACCTGTTCACTCAATCCCAGTGGTTATAAAAAGATGGAAAAGGACAGCCAGATGGATAGTCTAAAAATGTGGCAATTTCAGTTAATTATGCATTAACCATCCCACACCCACCCAAAGTGCTCATGCCAAATTTCATCCCAATCGGCCTAGCAGTTCTCAAAATCCTGCGATGCAGACAGACAGAACTAAGCATACAGAGAGAGAGAGAGTGAGAAAGAGAGAGAAATTGAATTTTAGAATTTGCTATTTTCATGCTCTTGCAATCTTACTCTTCTAACTGCGATTAAACCAGGAGTGAATGTTTCCTTAACAAGTCTGTGAATTGTTGTAAAGTACTACTATAACTGATAAGATTTGAAGGGGCTTGATTAGCTGAATTTCGAATTATTGAAGTTAAAACATTCTCTAGGGTGACTACCTCAATAGCTATCAGAAATCAATTCAGTACAGTCAATTATTTATTAATGAACCATTAGTGAGTAACTCCCCAAATAAAGTATTTCCTCTACCACTATTTACCAACTATTTTGAAAACGTTCACTATTAGGAATCTCATGTACTTTATTTATATATTTTCAATACTAACATAGCAAGTCCATGGCAACAGAAAATTTCAAAAAAGATACTCCTTCTCAGAGCCTCCAAGCAGAAAGGTAGAGCTTCAGTAGCAATTTACAAAAGTATCAGTAATTTTCTATTCACTTTCAGTAACTTAAAATATTCCTTTTTTTCCTTCTTCCTTTCTGCAGATCACTATACTTCAGGGGCAACTTCAAGAAAGGGTCTGGGCCATGTGTGCATTTGATTTACTAACCTGTATACAAAATTTTTTTATTGGTATCATGTCTGCTCTGGGTCTAATGTAAAATTTCACATGATATATTCCTGTATATGTAATGAATAAAATATGTGAATGTATGGGTATATAGAAAAATGTTCTCTTGTGCATCACTATGTTCTGGCAGATTGGCACCTCTCATCCTATACAGAAATATTGGTATTCCGAGGTCAAAATAGATTCAATGAACAAAAATAAAAAATGTAATACATAAGCAAATAAACAGTCAATGCATGGTGCTAGTACTGCTCGCAGCATATCTCAAATTCCTTTCATGAGTGCATGTTTTGGCCTTGCTGATTAGGCATTCATCGACTTGAATCATCTTATAACATTTAGTAGTCCTGTTGAAGTGGCACCCAATCAGAGCAGACAAAGTCTCTGCAAGTAGAGAAGATTAGAACTCAATTTAACTCTCCTAAGGAAAATACTCTCTCACTGACTACATTTAATAAGGGGACTGAAAGTTGCAGAGCTAGACTTCCTTGATTGTGTTACTTACCTGCATGCAAAATCAGCTGCTATGGCTGAATCAGGAGACATAGATGGAAATAAATCTGAAAAATGATCATTTGCTTGATACGAGGTATTATGCATGGCAATGAAATTCACCATCTTAACTTCAGCTTAAGTAATCCTTAAAGTATGGATCAATCTTTGCTCCTGACTCCTTCCAAATCAATTAGAAATGCTAGCACTACCTTGTAAGCCTTAATATTTTTGTTGGTGTACTGTCCCATCTACATGGTGCTTAATGTCATTCATCCCACCATGAGAAGTTATCAAGTGCTTGGTGCACAATTCACAATGAGCAAACCAGATTCCTTTAGAGCTGGAAAAAATATGGGTAGGTAAGGTCCAGTAATGTTTGAATTTCATAGCCACTGTTCTTTCTTCTTTTCTACTGGTGGGCAATCACTAAAAATACTTAAAGTTCCCTGTTCATTGCTACAGGAAGCCTCAGCAGCACTAGGGCCAGGCCTACTCTCCGCCATGTGTCTGTCTCCCCATTAACTGCAAGAGGTCGGTAAGCATAAAAGAAAAATGAACAAAAGAAAATGTACAAAATAAAACCAACCAAGAGGTCTGTAGTATCAGTACAAAAAGCCAACAAATCCTTAGCCCGTACATTTTATTGCTTTTCTGCAAAATTAAGGATGATTCTGTGTGGTTGGAGGCACTGCCTTCTATTTTACCACAATAGACCCCAAAATTCCAGAGCAATTCTCTTCTCCCTGCCCTTTATGTGACAACACTTGTATAGGTCTTGGTAAGCACATTAGCAAATAAAGAGAGAGAAATGGTAGAGACACTTTACACTATCTAGCCAAGAAGACCCTTGATAAAAATGTTAGGTCTGAGCTATCGAAGAAGTCTAGATGCTCTAAATGCCACAAGTTATTTCTTAGGTTAGATACACACCTTGGGAGCAAGGGGTGTGGCCAGGTGAGACTCTTGCCAAAATGTTCATATGTGCCACTGGAGTCTGCCCTGAAAATTTCAGTCCATTCAGTCCACTGGTTATCGAGTTTTAGTTAAGACAAACACACATACAATCAGACAGCCAATCTTCATTCTAATAAGGTAGTGAATTTAAAAAGCTGTCAGATAGTGAGCAATATAGAGGGAATTTTCATTATCTTGACAGTTTTATCTGGTGAGGGTAGACCAGGATATGCCTACATCTCCTATTTTTCATTAACCAATTCGCAACTTGCCCTAATAAGGCTTAATGATTAATACCTTTAATAAGATGTATGGGAAAAATTTTTTTTTAATGTTCTTTTTTCTCTCTCTCAACAATGCTGAGTCTTATTGTAATTGTATAAAAGCATTCTAAGGTTGATTGAAGCATTGACACTCGAGTTGGAGTTGTTGGAAAACCATCTTCACTCTTACATCACCTTTTCATATCACTGTCACTATACCGCACTCTCACCCTCCCCAAGCACAGAAAGAGATTAATCTTCTGAGCACTAATCTATTATTATGGAGACTATGGTTTAAATTGTCATTGTTCAAAGTTGCAGCTCATATTTGAGCTCAAATCTCCAAGGGGGGGGGGAGGGAAGGGGGGCAAAATATATCCAAGGGGGCAAAATATATCCAAGGGGGGGGGGACAAAGAAATCCAAGGAGGAGGGAGAGAGTACCCCCCCCCCCCCCCCCCCCCACCAAAAAAATCTCTGGTATGCATAATACACTTGTTAAATTTGTGCAATCATTTACATGATTCTCTTTCTCTCTCTTCTATTTATTTATCAGATAACATGGTTCTTAAAAGTAAAATTCATATATGGGCTGGCTCGAACAGAGTTTGCAGTACACATGCATGTAATGCACATGCTCACCATCAAACACTAGTGGGTCACACTTAGGCAAGTTTACACAATAGTCAGCGTGAGAAACACATCAAAGTCTACCATCTTATAATAACATCTGAACTACTTACCTTAGCCATTCCTTTGGTGCTGGACTCCTATTCTAATAAAAAAAAGTTTTAAGAATCAACATTACAAGTTATCCACAATTGTATTTGTTTGTGGGTGTGCGACAAGAGTTGCCAATAATAACATGATATCGATCAACCATTCTTCTAAGAGAAAATATACAACTAATGCTCTTAATTTGGAAATTCCCTTGGAACATTCAAACTTGAAAGTGTATAACATTGAGAAGTTAAGGCTGTTCTGGAGCAGAACATTTGGAATCAGTTCTGAAGGGGAAAAACACAACAGAATATCCAGACAAAGACAACAGCCATTTTGACTCATTACACCACCACAACAGAGAATGCCAGTTTTATAGCCACCACAGAGTCAAGGGACTCATCGTAAGTTAGTAGCATAATATAGATGGTATATTGGACATCAATAACTCTGGCATTATATAAGTAAGGTGTGGCATAACATGGGCTTTGATAAATGTAGATGAAGAAGAACCTCCTCCTCTACATTGGTCATTGTATATATTTTTTATGAAAGAAATGTGTATCTGTGGATTAAACCGATAGACTACAGAATAGGATGAACAAGACCATTAGACTTCAGACCAGGTGGATACTATAACATTAGAGATCAGACCAGGAAAGATTAGACCATCAGACTTCAGACCAGGGGGGATTACACCATTAGACCTCTGACCAGGGGACACTATACCATATAAGTTCAGACCAGAGGAAACAAGACCATTAGACTTTAGACCAGGGGGGACTAGACTATTGGACTTTATAAAGACCAGAAGGGACAGACCATTAAACTTCAGACCAAGGGGGACTTGACTATTAAACTTCAAATCAGGGTGGACTAGATCAACAGACTTCAGACCAGATGTGACTAGATCATTAAATTTAAGACTAGGGGTCACTAGACAGTAGACTACACCAGGGAGGACTAGATCTTTAAATTTTAGAGGATGGGTCACTGGACTATTAGAATCCAGACCAGGTGGGACTAAACCATTAGACTTCATACCAGGGGGGGGGGGGGGGGGGGCATGCTATCAGTGATTAGATTTCTGGTCTATTACTTGGGCACCAGACTATGCAGGACTTAGCAAAACTATATTATACCAGCAGCATATACTCAGCGTTGTCCAGCCAATGTCAACATGAAACATTATAAGTAGCCAAATTTCAGCCTGGATGGTCTTTTAATTAGCTTTTGGCATCCAATAAACCTCTTGTGGGTGTAGCTAGCACCAAAACACATCCATTGACAACCTGCACGGGGTTGATAACACTCACACAGTTATTTACAGACAAAATGACATATTTTCAACTGAGTTCCTTTAATTAGCTTGTGGTAGGCAAAACATATACTTCTGGGTGTGGTTATGACATAACCACACCCATTGACACAACCATATGTAGTCAATAATGCTCACCCGATTACTTGGAGACCTCATGCCAAATTTCAGCTATGTTGGTTCTATATTTAGCTTTTGGTAGCCAAAATGACACTTGGTAGGTGTGGCTATGACAAAACGACACCCATATGGTCAATGATGCTCACCTGATAACTTGCAGTCCATATATAAAACTTCAGCTGGATTAGTTCATAAACACATTTTTGGCAGCCAAAATAACTTCCCATGGGTGTGGTCTTAAACAAACCACGCCCATTGCCACACCCACATAATAACGCTTACCCGAATCCCTGGAACCACATGCTAAATTTCAGCCTGGTTGGTACTCTGATTAGCTTTTTATAGCAAAAAAAAAAAAATCCTGCGGGTGTGCCTATGGCTAAACCAGACCCATGTGGTTAATACTGCTTACCCAGGTACTTGGAGATGACACACACATTTCCGGCCTGATTGGTATTTCGATTAGCTCTTGGCAGCCCAAACAATTCTCTGTGTGAGTGGTTGACAGAAACTGCACCCATTACCATACCCACATGTGGTTAATAATGCTCACCCTGTTACTTGGAGACCACATGCCAAATTCCGCCCTTTCAGTCAGATAGTTTGGCTGTGACACACACACACACCCACCCATCCACGCACACACACAAACCAAAATATATAAAAGATAGTGTGTGCGTGCATGGATGGGAGTGAGTGTGCATGTATGTATGTACAGATGTACGTATACAAACATGCATAATCTATCATATATTTTTTGGTTCGTGTGTGTGTGTGTGTGTGTGTGTGTGTGTGTGTGCGCGTGTGCATGCACGCATGTATGTATGTATGTATGTATGCATGCATACATGTATGTACGCGTATGTTTGTCTAGTAATCATGGCCAAACCCTTGGACAAAAAAATGCCGAAATTTGACATGTGGTCTCCATGTAACCGGATGAGCGTTAATAACTGTATGTGGGTGTAGTAATAGGTGTGGTTTTTATCACAGCCACACCCCCAGAAATTATTTTGGCTACCAAAAGCCAATTAAAGGACAAATCAGGCCGAAATTTGATGTATGGTCTCCAAATTCCCGGGTAGGCATTATTAACCATATTGGGTATGGTTTGGCCATAACCACACCCACAGGAAGTTGTTTTGATATCAAAAGCAAATTAAAGGACCAACCAGGCTGAAATTTGACATGTGGTTTCCAAGGAACCAGGTAGCATTTTTAAGCATGTGTAAATATGGCAATAGGTGTGGTTTGGTCATGACCAAACCCATAAGAAGTTATTTTGGTGCCAAAAACTGATCTATATATCAATCATGCCGAAATTTGACATATGGACTCCAAGTAACTGGGTGAGTGTTATAACCACATTAGGTGTGGTTTGGCTATAGCTATACCCACAGGAAGTTATTATGCTATAAAAAGCTACTAAAAGAACCAACTTGGCTTAAATTTGGCATGTACTCACCAAGGAACTGGGTGAGAGTTATTAAGTATTTGAAGGTGTGGCAATGAGTGTGGCTTCATCATAGCCACACCCACAGAAAGTTATTTCGGCTACCAAAAGATAATTTATGCACAAATCAAGGTGAAATTTGATGTGTGGTCTCCAAGTAACTGGGTAAGCATTATTGATCACATTGTATGTGGTTTGGCTATAGCCACACCCACAGGAAGTCGTTTCACTATCAAAAGCTAATTAAAGGACCAACTGAACTAAAATTTGGCATGTATTTTCCAAGGAGCTGGGTGAGCAATATCAAGCATGTGTGGGTGTGGTTTTATCAGAGTCACATGCAGAGGAATTTTTTTTTTGGCTGCCTAAGCTAATTTATGGACCAATCCGGACGAAATATGGTATATGCACACCCTCAGGAAGTAAATTTGGCTACCAAAAGCTAATTAAAGGAGTAACCAAACTGAAATTTGTCAGCGTGGTCTCCAAGTGTCAGGGTGAGGATTATTGACCAAATTTGGCTGTGTCTGCGTGTGTGGTTTGGTCATAGCCACACCCATAGAAAGTTATTTGGGCTGCCAAAAGCAAATTAATAGACAAATCAGGCTGAAAGTCAGCATATGAACTACAATAACCAACGAGTGTCATCTGGGAGTGGGTGTGGCTTTGTTAGGTAAACAAGGCAAAATTTTGACAAGAGTTTTCCAGATAACCAAGTTGTTGGGGGCCACCGGCGACAAACCAGACCTCATAAAAACGACATAATTACAATAAACAGATTATTAAACAGAATGTTCAACATCATTTTCTGTTACATACACACAAATCTTCCACTGTGTTTTCTGTTACCCACACACACAGTTCTGCCTTATTACACAAAAAATGTTGGAGGCTGACCCCAACACAAGTGAGCATAATTGATCACATGTGATATGGTTTTATTATAGCCACTCTCACAGGAAGTCTTTTGGCCAGAAATACTAATTTAAGGACCAACCATGCTGAACTTTGGCATGTGGTCTCCAAGTAACAGAGTGAGCGTAATAATAGATTATATAGGTGTGTCAATAAGAGTGGTTAGTTATAGCCACAGCCACAGGAAATTGTATTGGTTACCAAAAGCTAATTAAAGAATCAACTAGACCGAAATATGACTAGCTTCTATACTGTTTCATGTTGACACTTGCCGGGCGACACTGGGTATATGCTCCTAGTGTTTGTATATATGTTACTAGGCCAACCAGCCAAACCCTTGGACCAAAAAGATTTTTCATGTTGATATCGTGTTTGTATAAATGTGAATAGGCCAACCGGCCAAACCCTTGGACCAAAAAGGCTAAAATTTGGCATGTGGTCTCCAAGAATTGGGGGAGCATTATTAACGACATGTGGGTGTGATGAGGTGTGGTTTTGTCATGGCCACACACACAGGAAGTTGTCGTGCCAAAAACTAATCGAAAGACCAATTAGACCGAAATTTGGTGCGTGGTCTCCAAGTACCTGGGTAAGCATTATTAATCACACATGGGTGTGGTTTGTCATAGCCACCCCCACAGGAAACACTTTTGCTATTACAAGCTGATCAAATTACTAACAATGCTGAAATTTGGCAGCGGTTTCCAAGGATATGGGTAAACGTTATTATGTGAATGCGGCAATGGCCATAGATACACCCACAGGAAGTTGTTTTGGCTACCAAAAGCTAATCAAAGGATCAACCAGGCTGAAATTTGACGTTTCCGAAGTTACTGGGTGAGCATTATTAACCACATGTGATTATGTTTATAGGTGTGGTTTTGCCAGAGCCACACCCATAAGAATTTATTCTGTTTTTTGTCTGCCTAAAGCTAATTAAGGGACTGACCAGGCTGAAATTTGAGTGGCTTATAGTGTTTCATGTTGACATTGGTCGGACAACGCAGGTATATGCTGCTAGTAATATACAGTAGTCCCCCTCGTGAGACCACCCTTAAACCCGACAAAAATCAGTCCTATAAGAGAGGTGGTCTTCCAACAGAGGTAAGTTTATACAGCAAATATATCTTGCATGAAAAATGTGGTCTCTCAAGAGGGGGACTACTGTATAAGATATAGACTAGATAAGATAGATAACAGTATTAAGTTAGGGAAGAATCAGCAGCCCAGACAGCAGTGCAACAACATGTATACTACAATAACCTACTTGGTTTAGGTATTGTGGAGGACATTATCATATAGATCTTGTCAAGGTCTACACAAATGGAAACATTGATACATTAATACAGTGTAGCAGACATTTTAGCTGTAAGCTTGATACTAGTACCATCAAACATACCTATTGCAGAGAATCCAGAAGTCTGAGGTCACAAGATGAAGATAAGATACACACCTAGGCGACTTACCCCCAGAACTGCAGGACCTCTGCTTGTTCAGGTACTCCAATTAGGGTACTATTTATAAATGTTATCGGTGAACTGGCTGGAGCTCTGGTTAGGTCGCAAGACCTGAATAGATTACCTATTTAGCTACAGTAGCTAAACCCTATGCTAACGAGAGCGGAGTCAAGCTGAAGCGGACAAATAACTAAGTAAACCGATGCTATACTCTTATATATAGCTACAGCCTCATCTACTCTTGCCAACCCGAGATGTGGAGTGGTCGCAGATAAGGAGTGGTCGCAGATAAGGAGTGGTCGCAGATAAGGAGTGGTCGCAGATAAGGAGTGGTCGCAGATAAGGAGTGGTCCTTGGTGTGGGTGAGTTGTGGGGCTTCCCCTTTTACACTACTAGGGGAACCTGACAAAGCACAATTTTAACTACGCCCTATATTAATTGTTTTGGAAGAGGAAGTATTACTAAGGGGTAGAAAGAGAATGTAGTGAACTGAACCTTGATTTAATTATCATTATTATTTCCAGTATAACATCATGAATTACGTCATTTACTTCTATATAACTTGCTCATCCCACGTGACTCATTTCAGCTGTTGAATTGTTCATTGTCATGGAGTTGATAAGTTCTTAAGTTATAGAAGTAGGAAAACGCTTAGTTTGTAGATAAGTTCTGGAGTATTATAGAAGAAGTAGCTAAATGCTACAAGAACAAGAAGGGGGGGAAAATGAATAAGAAGGGATAGGGGTGAGAAGGAAAAAAGCCCTGCAACAACCTTGACTCATATTCAAACTACTCCCAGATGAAACTCCATCTCTGCACACCAAGAACTTCTATAAAAGAGGAGTACACTTACTTGGGGACAGACAGACACATTGCAAACTTTATGTAGTGGGATACTTCAGCACAATCACCAATAAATTAATTCAAAGCATATATATATGTATACTTGCATTATTTTCAGATTAAAAATAATATTCATCATGAGTAACATTTATTCTCCAACATATTTATTACCTAAAGGATCAAAACAGATAAAATTGGCAACAACCAGATTCATTACTTTGAAAATCACTTGGGTTATTATTTTTTGTATGTAATTAGATTGCATAATGACAATTAACAGTTAGCTTAAACAATGGGAAAATAAGGGAAAGTGATGGGAGGGGAGGAAGAAAGGGTTGAAGGATAAAAGATTCAAAGGAAAGGGTTGAAGGATAAAAGATTCAAAGGAAAGGGAAAGAAGAGAAGAAAAAGGAAGTAAGAAAAAGGAGGAGAAAAAAAGGAGACCAAAGCTGGATACTCTGAACTAATGGCTGATTTTTAGCCTTTTTTTTTTTTTTTTTTTTTTTTCCATTTTCTCCTACCAGGGGTGTAGGTGCAAACCCTGAAAGGGTTTGGCTACTATGCCTACACACACACACACACACACATCTATATAATGGCTCGTAAGTATTTACGTTTATATGAATGTGTGGTATGTATGTGGCAGGAACACAGATGTAAATTTAAAAATTTTAAAACATTTTTTAAAAATTAAAAAAACGTTTGCAAAGATCAGATGTGATTTCACCATTTGTGTTGGGTAATAGGGGAACATACAGAGAGCCAAATTTTTCATATATATATACTAGCTGCATATACACTACGTTGGCAGACCAATTTAAACATGAAAATATTATAGAAGCCACTCAGATTTTAGCCTGGTTGGTCCTTTAATTAGCTTTTAGCAGCCAAAACCACTTCCTTCAATGTGGCTAAGATCAAACCACACCTATATGAGGTTAGTAATGCTTGCCAGTTACTTGGAGACCACATGCCAAATTTCAATTAGCTTTTGGCAACTGAAACAACTTACTGTGGGTATGGCTCCAACAAAACCATTCCCACATGTTAATAACACTTAGTATCTTGGGATCCAAATGTCAAATCTCAGCCTGATTGATCTATAAATAAATTTTTGGCAGCTGAATTAACTTCCTATGGGTATGGTCATGACAAAACCACACCCACTGCCACACCCACAACCTAATAATGCTTACCCGGTTCCTTGGAAACCACATGCCAAATTTCAGACTGGTTGGTCCTTTGATTTGCTAGTGATAGCAAAACAACTTCTTGTGAGTGTGGCTATGGTCAAACCACACCCAATGGGTTAATAATGCTTACCCAGATACTTGGAGACCACACGCCAAACTTGGGCCTGATTGATCTTTTGATCAACTTTCGGCCTCCAAAACAACTTCCTGTGGGTGTAGCTATGACAAAAACCACATCATTACCACACACACAGGTGGTTAATAATGCTCACCTGGTTACATGGAGACCACATGCCAAATTCCGTCCTCTTGGTCAGAGGTTTTGACCATGATGCCCACACACACTCACAGCCACACTCACTCGCACACACACACATGTACACACACGATCCAAGATATATAATAGATCTATACACTAGCACATTAGCTCCATTATAGTGAGATCACAGTAAGATCACTTCAGGAATAGCCACCTTTGGTGGCCACCACTCTGTTATTAGAATTTAGTTTTCGTTTTGTTCTTTATTATTTGGATTATTATTATGTTTTACAAATCTTAATATATTGTCTATTTTTAGCCTTCCCCATCCTTTCAATAAGAGAGCACCTTTTTGTTAGTTGAACAATACACTAATTAACTTTTGGCTGGTCTAACAAATAAAATGTCAATAATAAGAGTATATGTAATGGTAATGCATACATTCACAGAGAAGTCTGTAATCAAGTTGAGTAATGAGTTGGAGGGACACATAATGATATTAATGCAGTGCACAAGTGTTGACAGATTCCTCAGCTAGGAAGAATTGCTGCTCCAATTGGTGAAGTTCATAGCTGGCTTGTCTCGGTATCTTCGTGCCAGTTGGCTCAAAACTACACAAAAGAATAAAATTATAAAAAACAAGAGGGGAATATTTCTGTATCACCTGCCAACTGCTTCACCGACTATTTATACCTCCATATTTATCTCTTTAAGCATAATGTACTTGTATTTTAAGCATAATGCACTTGTATTGCAGGAATTGGTTTTATTTCAACAAATGTATTGAAGATTTAGTGTGATCCCATCCAACAATACAGGTATATTCTCAATCATGCATAACCTGCCTCTACACATGTCCTATCAATCCAGTGTGTCCCTGCATAGGTCTATAGTAAACCTGTATCAAGTTCAACCCAGTGTGACGCTAAGCTAGAGTGTACAGCCAATATCAATCTAACCTTCAACATGCCTCAACCCATTGTGATGTTAATGAGAGATACAACAGAAAAAGGAATAAGTAAACAAATGTTCCTTCATAGTTAGGGAATCCTTCGTTAAATTAATTTTTTTTTTTTTTTAAAAAGAGAAAATGCTAATTACATATGATATTGCAGAAGAAATGCATGAATGCTGGTTTGAGATAAACCAGTAGCAGCACCAAGGGATGAGTTGCTTCATTGTGGAGACACTGTTGCCTGAAACTATTGCAAGCAACAGCAAGAGAAACTTGTGGCCTTGAAATGTACCACCACCCAGGGGGTCAGGCTAGGCCTGGACATCTGTGTATGTTTAGTGGGGGGGGGGGGGGGGGGAGGGGGGAACAAAATGCTAAATACTTTTTACACACTATATTCCCTGTAATGCTCTTTAACTAGAAATTCTTAATGAGAAAAAAAAAGAAGAGGGAATAGTTCATGATGGACCACAATGAATTCAACAAGGAACTCCATTTAAAAATGGGCACCCAGCCTTTGATAAAGCACACCAGCTCTATCAACTTGCCTAACACTACTCAATTTAAAACCACATGAATACTTGGTCAGTTCAAGTTTATATTGCCTGTGGATAAATCACCATTAAAATAATAATGTTCGCTCCTTTCTAAAATTTCAGACACCGGATAACTCTTGCTCTTGTATCACACCTTCCAATGTTGTTCCTGGACTTCTCCGAGGAAGGAGCAAGGAAAAAGCTGTATAGTCCACAAGGAAAGCATTGGCACTCTTCCATCATTTGGAATGATCCAAGCTTAACTATGTGTATGAATGTCAGTCCACCACAAGAAGCAGAGACCCATAATTAACCATATTTCTGAAGATTTGTTTATCGTTAGTCATTGTGCAACCATGTAAATACAATAGACAAAGTGATCTAAAAATTTAAACTAAAAATTAGATATAAATATATTATAAGACCTTGGAAAAGGATAAAATCTGCTGTTTGATCTTGCAGAGCTGACAGATGCCTGCTTTACACTACCTTAAGGCTTAATGTGGACTTGCTGTGGTGATATGAGTTTAGGCATTGAAGATTGCTGAGGGGGAAGGGTAGGTGGGAGGAGGGGGGGGGGGAGATAATGTTGAGGCATCGAGATAGCAAATTGTGAGGGTACAAAGGCTATTGGGTGTGGAGGGTAGATAGTGATAAAACAAATTTTTAGAAAGTTCGAATCCAAGTTTGTTTTTGTTTTCTATTGTGTCTGGTACATTGTGTTGAGATTTTGTTATAGTTTTATTTGGTTCTGTTACATTTGCTTAACTAAATTCTTGTAATAGTAATCGCGCTGTGTAAATAACTGTCTGTATCATTATCCACCAAGTTGTCCTCGTCTTCATCCTCAACTCACCGCTATTATTCACTTCAATTGACCATATTTTAGACCCACACATCTTTGTCAAAATAGCTACTCTCTTTCTTTCATCTCAATGTCCACCAAGAACTTCGTCCATATATCAGTTTCTGTGTTTGAGATTTAGTTTGAAACTGCCCATCAGCAAGCATAGCACTGTGTGTCCATGTTGTCTTGCAGCTTCAGTAGAACAAAGAGAGCACAGTTCTAAATGGCATTGTGCCTAGTACCTTCCATTTAATGCACAGCAATTGGAAGAATTAGATACTAAGCGTGACTACACCCATTTCCAAATTGGAAAATCATAGCATACCAGTTTGTTATTGAGTAAAGCAACAAGGTTTAGTGTAAGTTATTATGGGTGACTATTTCTCCTGACCTGGTATTCTCTTGTGCCTGTCTCCATAGAGACGATCCTTCAAGAACTCCAGAGCCTGGTCCCTTCTGTAGTCACTGTCCTCTGGACTGGAAGTAGAAGTAGAAACCACCATGACTCCACCCACCTTGGCCTCAGTGGGTGTGGCTTTAGAAGCCAAAGAACCTCTTCGACCACCTGAAAAACATGGAACATTACATATGAAATATATAAATGAATTTAAATATTTTTTATGAAAAAAAGTCCAACTAAAACAAACAAATGAGACTGCAGAGTGCCTTCTGCTATGTCAACACCTTGTACTTATGCATTAAGGTAGGTTCACTATGATGTAAGGGACTGCATTGCATTGTGCAATATATGGATATTTACAAACAAATGTATTGCCATGTTTACAAATTATTATCAGTTTGGTTGTGTTGTTGTGTAAGAGATGGAACAGGACACAACTTGACTCTGCAAATAACATGGGGTGAATCCCATCTGGCCACACCTCTTCCTCTTTGTGTGTAAGGCTAAAATGTCAAAAATGGAACTTCTAGAAAAACTCTTCGACCCAATCACATCCTCACTTTTATTTTAAAAGTCTACAAGATATATCTTCAAAGCAGACACTTTTGTGACTACAGCTCACAGGTGGGCCGAAAATCCACCCGGAGGGTGGGTTTCTCACTAGTAATAATAAATTGCCAATGTCTGTCCGACTGTCTGTCTGTGTCAGTGAACTCCTCCTAGACTGATTTCGATCAAATAAATGTTCTCCATGGCCCCAGGATGTCTGATAGAAGTTTTGGTTTACACTAAATACCTATTGTGGCTGCCAAAGGCGTTTTTTTTTCTTCTTTTTTTTTCTTTAAAAAGGAAAAAAAAGAAGAGCATTTGTGATATTTGGTAAAAAGTCATTGATAGCACACCGACACAATTCCCTCCCCCACCCCCACCCCACCCCCAAGAGAAAAAAAATAAATAATAATAAAAATAAAAAAGTTTTTAAAAACTAAAATTACTGAAATTGGGAAATTTTTGTAGTACTGCCAACTAAATTATTTTCCTTACTTTTTACAGAGGATCAAATGTGCTCAAACTTTCATATGTGGATCACATGAGTATTTCAGCGAGTCCCACCTGGCCACACATCTTCCTATAGTCATTACAAGCCAAAAAAAGAAAGAAAAAGAAGAGCCAATAATGGAGATTTGTAGCTGGAAGTTGTGGGCTCAAACTCCATTGGGTTTAGTGTTTTTGTTGTTGTTGCTGTTCTCCTCTTCTTTCCTTTCATTCCTTCTTTCCCCTCCCGCCCCCAACCCCCCTCCCACTACCTTATTCTTCATTGTTCCTTACTGCCCTGCAGCAACAGCTATTCTTTAGCTGGGTCTACAACTGATAATTTTTTGATTGTCTGTTTAATACTTATCTGCTCAAAAAACCTCATAAGCAAGCTACGAAAATGGTGCAAATTAAAAATCACGGCACTTGATTCACACTACATAGATAACTCTAGCACTAGCATTGATATATTGTGTTTATTGCAATTTGTTAATTTTCATTCACTTACTTGATTGAGATATAAATACCCATAATATTTTATTTGTCTGCTCATTTGTAGAGCAGACTATCCAAGCTAAAACTGAAGAAGTAAGATAGTTACATGCAAGTAACAGTTGGAAGTAATTCTGGCTAAACACAGCTAAGGAGGACAGTGGGTTTGTTCCGGACACAAATTGGAGAGTGTCTGGCAGTCCAAAGAAGTGTCCTTATTTGGACACCAACAAAAGGGAAAAGGATCATCATTTTAATTTCATTATTATTTTTCATGCTATCACTCAAGGAATGGCCGATTTCAGCACCACGGATTGTCTAGTACAGCATGTTAATGAAAATGCCTGAACAAATGTTTTCTGTGAAATCAAATTAAATTGTATACGACAGAATGACATCATTGCTTATGCTGTATAGAAATTAAGTTATCAGGGACATCATGTAAACAAAACAGTGTCCATATAAAAACAATGACTACTCTGATAGACATGTTCAAAAAGGCATGAGGACTACACTCACAAAAAAATCACAAATTAAATGACCCTTTACCAATTCAAATGAGATGCCCTTATAATTTTCTATTTTCATAAACAGAATTGGTGAGTTTGACTTGAATTGGTAAAGTATCTCCAAACTTGTTGCATAAATATTATTTTGTGTACACGTATTTATGTGTGCACATGTATGAGAGTGTGTATGAGAGTGTGTGTGAGAGTGTGGTGCAGTGTGAATGTGTGAGAAAGAGAGAGATTGTGTGTGTGCGTGAGTGCATCTATGAGAAAAAAAAATTTTTTTTGAACTTTTGAATGGTTGCTATATTTGTCCCTCTCCAAGTTCTACTAGTTATAAGTTAAGTTAATTCGGCACTTGTTTAACCTTTTCATTTTATTCTACACATATTTTCACTTGTACTTAATGAATTGGAAGACTGTTTGTAGTCCGAAATTTGAATAATTTAGTCTTAAAATTCTCTTTCAAGTGGCTACTTCCATAACAACAGAAATCATTTTAAACTTACACAGGTTTATTAGTGAGTACTATATAAGTTAATTTCATTTATCACTACATTTGTTTACTTGTATTATCTATAAACCCTACCAACTTGTCAAGTAACTCATTGTGGTAACCGTGGTAACACATGTTGCAAACATTTGTTGCTAAGTCTTGACAAGCTGCTGTCTATAATCTGTGGAGTTGTCCAGATTTTGATAATAGTTCACTTTGTTTGGTGTTTCAAAAATATTTGAATTTTTGAATGATTGCTATATTTATCTCTCTTCAAATTGTGCTAGTTATTAAAAGTAGTAAAGTTAAATTTAACACTCCTTTAACCTTGTCATTTTATTCTACAAATATAAATTAATTTCATTTAACACTATAGTTTGTATATAAGTTAATTTCATTTATCACTACATTTGTTTACTTGTACTATCTACAAGCCCTACCAACTTGTCAAGTACCTCATTTGTTGTAAACATTTGTGGCTCAGTCTTGACAAGCTGCTGTCTATAATCGTGTGGAGTAGTCCAGATTTTGATAGCAGTTCACTTTCTTTGGTGTTTCGAACCAAAATTAAGAAAGTTCAGCACAAGAGAATGGTAATAAAGAACAGCTTTGTGACAGAAGATCAGAACATGAAGCAGAAATCAAAGAGAAATAGAAATAATTTAGTAGTAGCTACCTGGAATGTCCGTACTTTAGTAGAGTGTTCAGCTGATGAGCGGATCTGTAGGAAGCAACTAATGGATGTAGTTAAGCATGGTAACCATAGTGACATGCCTGGAAAGATTGATAGGAAGATAGATTTGTTAGTGGGAGAATTGAGGAAATATGGTGTGTCTGTTGCAGAGATCCAAGAGACAAAGTGGTTTGGAAAGGATGCGTGGCCAGTGGGTAGATATACCTTTCTGGACTCTGGTTGTCCTCTGCCAGGGGATCAGGAAAGAGCTAGTAGGAATGAGGTTGTTGGAATAGCATTGGATGAAAGGCTACAGTGGCATGGAAAGATGCAGGGGAGGTGTGGGAAGCAGTTAGCTCAAGAATAATGTCAGCTAGATTGAAGTGGGTACACACAGGAAAGAAAAAGGGAGGTTGGTCTGGAAGGGCATCAGGCACTTATGTATCAGTAGTGTGTGCTTACGCACCCACAACTAAAGCACCTCCAAGCATTAAGCTCACGATTTTATGATGATTTGCAGGATACAATAGATAGGATTCCACACAATGATATCCTTGTTATGCTGAGTGATTTTAATGCTAGGGTGGGTGTGTTGGACACAGGGAATGATCTATGGCAAGGTGTTATAGGGAAGCATGGCTTCAGTGAGCGTCATTTTGTGGGCGAGGAGTTTTTGGAATTCTGTGCATTAAGTCAGTTCTCAATCATGAACACCTGGTTCCAAAGAAGAAAATCTATCAAGGAACTTGGACGCACCCAGCAACAAAGAAATGTCACATGATAGACTTTGTCGTGATGAGGGCTGAACAGAGAGTTGTTTGCAGAGATGTGCAGGTGATGAGGGGAGCAAACTGCTGGACTGACCATAAGCTTGTAAGAGCTAAGCTAAAGGTTACTGTTCCTCATTCTGCCAAAAGAAGAGAAGATTTCTTTGCCTTTTGCCATCCATAAACTGAAAACCCCTGCCAAGAGGGATGAATACCGTGAAGTGTTGGAGCAGCATTTGCTGGCTAGGCCACTCAGAGCTGGAGATTCCATCGAGTGCAACTGGGATGCTCTGAAGTCTTGTATTGTGTCAGCTGCAGAGAAAGTAGTTGGTAGAGGGAAGAGGAAGCAACCAGACTGGTTTGAGGATAGTGAGGAGTTGTTGTCACCTCTGATCAAAGCCAAGGATGATGCTCACCTGAGGATGATACAGTGCAATACTTCAGCCAACCGGAATGAGTTTAGGAGACATCAGAGAAAGGTAAAGGTTGCAGTGGACAATGCTAAGGAAGAACGGATATGCAGGGTTGCCAAGGAGGGGGAAGCTGCAAAAAGGATGGTTGCACAAAGTGGAAGAGTATCAGGAAGTTGCAGCTGGCTCATGCTGGAAGAAGACCAACTAGACCCACTGCTGTCATGAAAGAAAATGGAAGTTTGACTCAGGGTCCCGAGGAGGTAAGAGCCAGATGGCATCAGCATTTTGTAAAGATACTTAACATACCCTGTGCATTCAATGATGAAGTGATTGACACTGCCACTACTCCCACCACACTTGGATTTGGATATGCCACCAACTGAAAAGGAATTGATGCAGGTTCTGCCACACACACTGCCACACACACTGCCACACACACTGCCACACACACTGCCACACACACTGCCACACACACTGCCACACACACTGCCACACACACTGCCACACACACTGCCACACACACTGCCACACACACTGCCACACACACTGCCACACACACTGCCACACACACTGCCACACACACTGCCACACACACTGCCACACACACTGCCACACACTGCCACCAGTGCTCCATGAAGACAGAAAATTTTGTACAATAACATTAGAGTTGGTGTCGTCAAAAAAAACAACCACATGAGACCACCATGAGACCACCATGCAGCTCTCATTGAAGTAGTTACTCATTATAAAAACTAAATATTATGAAGCTGGAACTGACTGGACAGTATTGACCTTTGAACCACACGACCAACACAACTAACTATATCTGGAGGGCATCTCTGATACCATGAAGAGAATGTGTGAAAAAGCAAACATCCTCCATCTCCTCTCAAATAATCACAATCTTCATGAGAAACAATCAACTCTTTCCCACGTAAACAATTCCAAATAGAATGAAACAAATATCAGTGTCACCTTTGGCCATTGGTTGTGTCCCATGGACAGAGTACAACCCTCATTAGTACTACACAACAGCTGTTGGTAATGGAATAAAACAACACGGCATCCTCACACATAACAACTAGTGTAGGCACACTTGTGCATGCATGCCCCATATGTTCAGCTACTTCACATGGTACGTCTGCAAGTCAACTACTGTCTGTAGTGTGTAGTGTGGGTATACACCATATATGGTATACGCAGTACGTAGTGTGGGTGTACACCATATATGGTATACACAGTACATAGTGTGGGTATATACTATATATTTTATATAAATGGCAATCGCTAACTCACTGACTCCTCACAATATCAAGCAGGAACACAATTTCTCATGAACGAGATATAACTCATTCTGATGACTGAGGCATAAAACATGGTGTCTAAAAGAGCTGCTGGTATACCTAGACACATACACATGTAACATTTGCGGACACACCTTGGAACACAGTGATAAATCACAAAGTATTGGTAAGGTTTACAATTACAAGTCTTCATCACTATATATTTTTTGTTAGGTTGGTACAGAATGACATCACTGGTGCTATAATACTGTGGCCATCGGTGAGTGTCATACAGTCTTACCTTTTATTGGTTGTCCCTCCTCCTCTTCCTGCTCTTTCAACAGCTTCCTGAGAGAACATAGACGTAATATAAAGCACGGCCCTTCTGCTCTATTTAAGGATAACTGAAGATCCAGTTGGTCATTATAGGAATGTATACATGTTCCTGGAATCTCATGCTTGGAACGAAACTCCAGGGCTAGTGTTAGTGTTAGGGACATAGGATTAGAGCCAATGTTTAAGTTAGTGTCACTGTTAGGGTCAGGTTCATAGTTGAAGTTAAGGTTACGGTTATAGTTATAGGCAGAGACATGGTTAGGGCCTGGGACAGACACAGAAATAGAGCAATAATTAGGGCCAGTCACATAGTTAATGCAACAGCTTGCGAGTGGATGAACTGACGTAATTTGTTTTTTTCCCCCACCACCTCCCACCCCTGACATCTATTTCTCTATGCCCACTGCAGGACAATGGATAAGGGAAAGAAAGGGGGGGGGGGGGGGGGGGGGGGGGAAGAAATAGGGGAGGGAAAAATCTGACAAAGATTTGAGCTAAGGATGTTTAAACCAAGAGCCTTAGAATTAGGTATTTAATAATACGAGTATTCTTTCCTTATAAAAATTTAAAAAATTGAGTTAATAATCCTTTCTTCTTTCTCTACTTTTTGGAGGAACCCAACACCTTTTCCCCCTTCCTTTATTTCAAATTTTCTTTGTATCAGTTGGCTCCATCCCTCTTCTGTCATATCACCAACTTTTTGAAATAAATTATAAATATAATAAAGGTTTATAACACTAGAGCATTCTTGATGAAACAACATTTAAAACACCATAGCAACAAGAATGAAGAAAGACAGTACAAATAGACTGTTCTCCCTTCCCTCTCCCCCTGCTAGTAATGACATCAAAATATTTGCTCGGGTAGCCTGTGTGCATATAGAAAAGTGCTGCCAGAAGCCACACCACACTATGTAGTATGTAATTTGACAATCCAGGGGGTGTATAACATCCAGTCATTTGCCACACCCACATCAGCTGACTTTAGAATACATTTCAGTGGGTGTTTGCCACACACATCTGTCATAGAACTGATGTCTTAAAAATAGTATGAAGGCACATCCCATGTAGTGAGATGAAAGCCTGCCTTTTGAGGGCCTTACTTTGCAGTTGAAAGATGACACATTTCTGTGAACACCCCAGGGGGAAAACAACTCATACATATTTAGGAGGAGGGGGGGGGGGGGGGGAACTGATACCATGTGGGTGCATGGGCATTAACTTCAAAACTTGCTCATTAATTCAAAACACAGCTCTAACATACTCAGCTAGAGCTTTTGAGTTTGATACAATATAACTTGCTCAATTGTTTTGTTATTATTATTGTTGGTTGTTGTTTTTTTAATTGAAAAAATAAGTTAGAAAAAAAATTTTTTTGTATACTATTATGCAAGAAATGGATCACACAGTATCATGGCACGATATTTACAGGTCATGGTATTGACACCAAACCAGTTTAGCAAAAATGAAAGGTTAGTTCCACCAGCTCACTAGCCACAGGAGAGAGTTGCTTTGCCAGGGCAAGAGGTGCTGCTCTGTACGTTACATGTTGCCCCCACGTCCACAAACACATGCTCTACTCCTCTTCACTATCCTTGGTCTGGAACTATATAATCAAATGTGCTCTGACAACAAATAACGTATACCACTTGAAATATTTGATCTCCATAGATCACTATGGGAGTGTGCTATGTACCTGACTCCTGTAACAGGATCACTGCTGCATTAATCTTCACCATTTAGTCCACCTCCTCCCAAGACACTCTCAGACAGGCCACATGCATATCCATGGATCAATAGTGGTTCAGCCAAGGGTCCGGCCAAGGGTTCAACAACAGGTAAACCAATAAATACTCTTGTGAGTAAACACTCGTGTATGAGAACACAATACTTGTGCATACAACAATCCTCGCATGGCAGGTAAAGGGTCCACACTACCGGACAAATTTACATGGGGAATAAAGCCCACTCCTGTTCACCCACAGACTACCCATTCATCCATGGATGTATGGAGAGGATGCAATTACACATGCAAACATTTCTACTGATTCATTTTAACAATTCCCAAGAATACATCTTACATTTGAGCAATCTTTACAAATGCTTCTTTCAAGTCTTTCTCGGGGAAAACCTTGAGCTTCTTTAATTGCTTAGCTTCCTGTGTATACATAAACAACAACACACCCACTCACATCGTTAATTAACTACCGACTAGCTTGTCAGAATGGCCCCAGCACACACACTCACTTTCTGTTGTTTGTAACGTTCAGATTGCAACCTCCTCCTCAGCTTGACAGAAGTCTTCACTCTATAGAGGGAAGGGTTTATCAGAAATAAGAGAGAAGGAATCTTTCCATATCATCAACTGTTCCAACTCATACTCATGTAGTAAAAATTAGCCAAAATGTATGCATTTTTTGTTGCTTTTTTCAATTTGTTTTCCTTCAATTTATAATTGTTTTTTATTTTATTTTTATGACTCCTCTCTTTATTAAGGTTTATTCTTAATTGTAATTATCCATTAGGAATTAGGCAGGATTGTTCCTGCAAAGCTACATACCACAGATGGATGGAGGGGTAAACTAGATGGAATACTTTCTGGGTTAATATCACTGGGTTTAGGATGGTTGACAATAGCTCTATGTGGACACACACTGGACCAACACCACACTGGGTTGAGGCAGGTTGAAGTAGGTTGACAATAGCTCTATGGGGACACACACTGGACCAACACCACACTGGGTTGAGGCAGGTTGAAGTAGGTTGACAATAGCTCTATGGGGACACACACTGGACCAATACCACACTGGGTTGAGGCAGGTTAAAGTAGCTTAAGAGTCAGAGACATACACACGTTACTAGCGCCTAAGCCCAACCTTTTCACAGCATCTAATTCATCCCTCCTAGTCCTGAGGGCTAGATCTTTCCCAGCTGTGAGTAAGACATCTTCAGGCCCCTCATCTTCACCACTGCTCCCTCCAGAGACCATTTCTGGTCCCGACTCCACACCAACCACAGCAATTCTCTGAGAATGTAAGCCTGGGGAGATCCTTTCCTCTTTTCTATTACCACCACTTTTTTCTGATACCTCGGGCATTATCCTATTTTACTTTCAAAGACACACTTCCTCCCTTCGTCCACGTGTGCAATGCTGAGTGTGCAATTTTATAGTTAGGTGGGTGTTTGAAAAAGCCATTGCAATAACCGCATCATTCTATGTTGTGATTTGTGTACGAAGTAAATACCTGTGGTTACAAGCAACAGGTGGTCTGGATTTAACTCTCCAATATTGGTAAACACAAGACCCCTGCGCTAGTGGAAGTGCGTAATACTGGGACCGTGAGAGCTCGGTTATTTACTTAGACAGAAATTCACGGAGTCACCGGGACAGAACCTTCAGAGTAACCTTGGTAGAAAAGGTGAGCCCAAGTAACTAGCTAATCTTACCTTCCCGAAGCTAAGCTTAAGAAATTTGGTTTGCCTTAGTTTTAGCTTGAACTGTGGCCAGTTCCCCCACTGGGTTTATGAAAGCAGCACATGTTTCTCATCTGCTGTGGGAAAGTTGTCAGCTGGTTTGTGCACTGTGTGTGTTCTTGAGCAAACATGTCAGCTTGTAGCTTGCTTGGTGGGTTGCTTGGTGAAAGGGAAAGTTTGTAGTGAAGGTATGAAGGTGATATGATGGGCTGGTAAGGAAGGCACAACTCTGGGAGCACAGCTTAAAAAAGGCTTAAGCTCAGCAAGTGGGATGTGACCATATATCATTGCCATCAGACAGTACCAGGACCCCTGCCTATAAACTCTTGGATTCCACAGGACTGTGTGCCCCAGCACAGCATTGGGTCCACTACTAATACCTTGTGATTGTTTGAGAACTTGATCATACTTTAATTCACCACTGATAGGATGTAGGAAGTTTTGAGATGTGAGACTACTTTTTTTTTTTTTTTTGAATGAGCTAAACTGATTGCACTGATGTGGTTTGCATTAATTGACTCTCACAAATACTTCCAGAGTAGCAACAAAGACTGTCAGGATATTGTTAGCAACTAATTAGACATTAAACAGACTTATAAGGAATCTTTTTGTTTTCTTTAAATTTAAATATATATATTATCTATGTTTGTAAGCAGAGGTACATTGTACTCCTTTGTGCACATGCATTATTCGACTAAGCTCAGGTAGAAAGAAAGTCACTCCAAAGTAAAATTGTATCAGTTGTCTCTATGAGCCATTTTATTTGGGGGGAAGGCAATGTTGCTTTTCTGTTGCAACTTGTTGATGTGGCTTTTGTTTCAACATATGTAGTATTAATGAAAGGTATGAAGAAGGGAGGAGGGAGAGGGGAGGAGGGAGAGGGGAGGAGGGAGAGGGGAGGAGGGAGAGGGGAGGAGGGGGAGAAGCCCTTCTGTTTCTTCCAGAGAAGAAGAGATAAAGCTCTTGAGTATTCTACCTATTTTCCCACAGTTAAACACCATTAAGAATAATTATATGTACCTCCAAGTTTTTGTTATAAAAGGATTTATTTATCTTTCCTTTTTTTAATTTTAAAGACCCTCATCCCTTTTAGCTCTTCAGATCTGGACATCTTACAACTTGACCTGAATGCTTCACTGTAACTCATTGTTGGATGGAAACACATGCTGCAGGAGAGGTCACATGCCGCCACACTCATTACAGGAGAGGTCACATGCTCCAGCCACTCATGGCATTACCTGTAATGCTCAGGGATCATTTCATTGTGGTGACTGATATTTCTCAAAATCAGCATGCATGCTAGGTGTGTAAGTCACAGCCTTGTAGCAAGCAGACAGACAGTCAAAAGAATGTGAACAGCATTTTCAAAGGACTAGTTCAAGGACAAGCCAATTATGCTGACAAAGCTTTGGCATAATTGGTTGAGAATCTGGCACGTATTGCATAATAGAATGACCAAATTTGTGCAAACAGCAAAGCTTCTCCTAGCAGTTATTTTTTGCATGGGCAGCTGATCTCTCCTTTAATGAACTTGAATGCCTGAAATAATTGAACTCATTTTGCCAATAGGTCATGTCCTATATTAACCTTCTGGGTGTGTTCCAACTCCTGGAGCTGATGAAAGAGCTGGGGGTGTTTACTAACTCTCCCTTCCTGTGCAGCCCACCCTAGTTCACCACAAGATTAAGTATCAGCTGCAAATGGTCTTCAATTGATCAAGGGATGATTACAAGTGTTGCAATATGTATACAAGTGTAATGGTCACCTTGGTGGCACATAGTTGGCATAGGTTGCTGGAATGGAATTCAGGAGAACATGGCATGCTTACTCATTAAGAAGCATCCTACTTACACTCAACATAGTTACAAGAATATGAATGTCATTAAAATTAAACAACAAACAAATTGACAGTGTTTGAATAGTCTTCTTACATCTCCTTACAAGCTTTTCAGGAAGTTCTTGGTCAAAGCAGCAGAAGTCAGTGAACCATACAAATAGTGTGTGTGCAGATTGTGCACTGATTAAGGTTGCCCTCTTGATTAGTGTGCATTTTTCTAAGGATGCAGAATCCTCTCTCTGGCTCTCTCCATCTCTCTATTTCTCTCTCTCTTTGGCTCTCTCCATCTCTCTATTTCTCTCTCTCTCTCTTTCTCTCTCTCTTTCTCTCTCTCTTTCTCTCTCTCTTTCTCTCTCTCTTTCTCTCTCTCTCTACTCAAGCTACTGGACATATAAGTAGGACTTTTTATTTCTGCATAGAAGCACCACTTGTAACATAAGCCTTTGACTAATCTATACATCTCCCATACGTGCACACAGCCTTTCATGCACACAGCCTTTCATGCACACAGCCTTTCATGCACACAGCCTTTCATGCATACAGCCTTTCATGCATACAGCCTCTGGCATTTATAATGTGTCCCACATGGCAACTGTCAGAGATCCCTCTCAGTTCTCACCACATTCATGCCCACAGGAACACCTACAACTGCTGTACACCGAAACAAACATAATTGAAGTGATGAAGCCAAATTACTTCTCATGTTTGGAAGCATTAGTACAACATGCAACAAACCAATCTGCAGCTGTACTACTATTGTTTGGATATTTCATGTTGTTTCAACTTATTTAAGCGGTTCAAATGTTCTAATGATGACATAGTCATTCATTATTCCTTCTTGTGTGCAAACAAATAGTTGTCCTACCAGTCCAGAAGCACATACACAGGGAAGGCATATAGTCGATAGTCTTGTAAATACTATCTCAATAATCACTTTTTAAATGAAGATTCATATGTCTGTGTTCGGGTGACTTGGTAGAATCCTTGAATGGTGCCATTATGGTGCAGCACCTATTCTGATATTAGTCTATCTAACAACTTCAGGAAGATAAGTTGTTTAGTAAATATTGTTTCCATGGTTACATGTTCATTATGCATCTGCACAAGCCCAGCCCAGGTGTTGTCAAAACCAATTAATGTTCAAGTGGTTTGTCATGACAGCAGCCTCCATAGGGCATGTCTCTCCACATACATACCCACTGGCCTCAGCTGGTGTTCTAAAGTGAGACCTGCCCTTCAAGGTGACTCTAATAATTCCATATTTGCCCCTCCAGTGCTCACCTGCCCACAGGCCTACCTGGTGTCGTCACACCACTTGCTTCACATGGAGTGGTGTTCTCTCCCTTGCATCTTCCACACACTCACACTGCACACATCTCAGCTGATGGTCCTCTGGCACACAGCACCTCTCATCATATACAGGCATGGCCGCCACACACTGGCAGATTATCTCTGTCCCATGGCAACGTGATCATTGACATTGCCACTGCCTGCACTCTGGAGGCTGTCGTGTCATGTCTGGGACACTGTGTCTTGTATCTCACATTTGGTGTTACAATTAGTTACATCCTTGTTGAATATAGTCAAACTTTCCCAGACATCATTTTCTCCCAGATGACCTTTACTTTACTTTTTCTTCTGCCTCTCTATCCTCCATCTTCTTCCCTCCATTTCTCCATCCTCCACCTATCTGTGTTTCATCCCTTGCCTTCACACTGCCTCCCTCCATTAATCTCTCCCTCCTCTTCTCTTTCCCCTTAATCCTTGTCTCCTCCTCTGCCCTCCTTCCTACATGGAGATGCATTCGTGAGGAGAGTGTTGTGTGTGTGGCTAACAGGCATAGGGCAGGGTACAAGCTTACATGCACACACTTGTACACATGCAGGTGCACACAGGCATGTGCATGTGCTCACACATGTGTGCATGTCTCACACACATACACACAAGTTCACGTGCCTGGAGGACCACATGCAGCAACTGCAGTTAGCATCAGCCCAGGCATTGTCCTGTCTCTCTCTGGGGAGGGCCAATGGCTTCTATACATGAATGCGGTGTACAGCAACTAGTGTGGATTGGTTGTTGTGCTACAGCCATCCATCCATCCATCCATCCATCCATCCATCCATCCATCCATCCATCCATCCATCCATCCATCCATCCATCCATCCATCCATCCATCCATCCTCCAGGGGTGGGAGTGCAAGACTTCTCTTGGCAGGTACCACTTGTACCCATGGCAGTGAAATTCCCTTTTCACCTTTGGCCTTGATCTGTCCAAACATGGTGACCTGTTAAAAACTTAGTCCAATCATTGTGTGACAATTTTATATCATATAGTGTGATAATCCTTACCACTTTGTGAATAAGCTCTGCTAAGGTTAAGTTGTGTTCGGTGATAACAAGCTAAATGAAGTTTAACAAAATAGATATTTGAGTTGCAGTGTTTGTATGTGTATTTACCTATTTAATTTGTCCCCATGCCTGTAAAAATAGGACCTCACCCATTGGAAGACAAATGGACATTCAATGCATTTAATAATTGAAAATAATGATAACTTGTGGTCACAAATGTCATCTGAAGATTGATTGTAACTTTTGTTGAAGCTGAAAGGAACTGTCTGTGAGAACTGCTCAACAATTATTCATAATCACTTTAAAGGGAAATGTCCGAGTCCTGGGAGAGAGAAAGATAAGTGAGTAGATGATGCTCTCTGTGCCTCAGGGAATAGAAATGTTCATCTTGGATGGATGACTTGGCAAAGCACTCCATTAGTATTCCTTGGGATGCACTTTATATGCATTTGAGTTGCTTGACTTTCCCTGTACTAAGCTATTGCTCCACCATCCAGGCCAGTTAATCTGGCTATGTGATGCAAGGGATTTGTGCCTGAGTATTCAGGATGGCCTGTAGGGAATACTTCATAGCTTATTTGTATATCCACGCCTTATATCATCTTGTAGGCTTTATTTGATTCACCATCTTTGACCTTGAGGTATTGTGAAGTACAAATCTCTAAACTGGCTCTGTGTGGCTATGGGCTACCAGCCTCTGGTTGGGTGGGGCTGTGTGTGCTGGTCTGAGGAATGGGAACATCGGCAGTGTCCATGTTTGTGGGAACGCAGGATGGAGTCCGTGGTTACATCACCTGCTCTTCCTCCCACGACAGGATGGCACATGTTTCATCAACAACAACACATAGAAACTGTGAGTGTGAGCAGGTTCCTGTGCAGTGCAAGGGCCAAACGTCCACTGCTGCATCACGTTTCTGTGGCAATGACGAGGAAGAGGATCTCTCACTAATACATAAACAACTAAATGTTGTCCTGTAGAGTGCACAGTGGAGGCCCTGCATCAAGGGGAACTGTGCAACACATCAAAGTTGCTTCAAATCAAAGAAAAAGTAACATTTCGTCATTGGCTAACCTCAGTTGATGTGAGGGTTAATGGAATTCAATATCAATTGGTCTTTAGTGGATGTTTTGGTGAATGTTTTCCTTCTGGTTCCTTGATAGTCACCATGCCATGTAGTGTTAGTTGGCCTTCCAGGGATTTAATAGGTTGACGAAGCAGACCAACGTGGGAATGTGTGAGAGAGGCTGCTATAGAGAGATGGACTCATTGCTAAGAGAACAACATGGACTGACCTTGTATCTTCT
>OZ017789.1:6726124-6806124 GCA_963969325.1 Lycopodina hypogea | reverse complement strand
GCCGGTTGGATCCTCTTACCAACGAAGAGATCATCTTGCTGAATCAAGTAGAAGAACATGGATTGTTGAAATTCCAATCCCCACTTCCCATGCCACTCCCCCCAAGACGAGGGGGATTGGTGATGGTATTAAGCCAGGGACCCAGAGCTTGAAGAACATCGTTGTGTCGGGGGAGCCTCCGCCAGGAGACGTCAACAGACACTGGAGCATGTGCCCAATGGTGTGAATCATAATAGGTGAGTTCTAGAGGATTGTGAGGTGAGAGGGGGGGAGAGAGATTGGTGATTACTTTAGGGGAGGGGGAGGGGGTGTGACTACGTGATGTGTGAGTATGTAACCAGTTACATGACCACACTTGGTTTTCCTGGGGAACAACCTTGTATGGTACGTCATTGTCACATGTCAGTCTCATTGCCCACCTCAGAGGAAGTATCATATTGTTCCTGGAGGAAGTTTTATTGTTTATTTTAGCCAACCACTTCCAGTGTCTGTTCCTCTGGGCTGGTTGTTTATCATGCTTTCCCACTCAAGATACTCCACTGGCAAAACATGCTCCGTATTGGCTGAGTTATGCTTATTGCAGTATTGATAGGACCTGAACCGTTGGGAATATGTGTGCATGTGTGTGTCTGATTATTATTATTATTGGAGAGGATGGCATGTTCAGGATGATTTATGGAGTAGCTATCCAGGTGGAGTAGCTATCCAGGTGGAGTAGCTATCCAGGTGGAGTTAGCACTAGCTACACTAGACTTTGTGTATTGTGTATCATAAGATAGCCATCACTGTAACTGACCTCCCATGCTAGAATAACACATCATCCAGTGCTAGTGTATCTCTGCATCTGCGCACTGCAAGGCATTACACAACTTGGCCTCATTGTTGTCTGGCCTCCAGTTGTCTTCCTCTCCTTCCGTGCATCAACACTTCTGAGCATATATATTTTTGTATACATGGCACTCCTGTAATGTACCATCCCTCCCTCCCTCCCCCTTCCCCTCAAGGATCCTCTGAGGAATATGACATATTTCAACAAAGCATTATGCAGTGGTAACCATGGGAACCAAGATTATGGTGGTCTCTATTTGGAAGGTCAGTTAGGACTTTTAGTTGAACTTTTTATTTGAGTTTCTTATTGATGTTCAGAAATGGGATCTCAAAGGTAAGGAGGACTGATTTCCTACCAGTTACCTATAGAAATCCTGATTGGTTGAATTATCCCCATTTTTAAAGAACCTTACTTAAAGTGGACAAGGCTTTAGGGCATTCTCTCACTGATGGTGTGTTTATACTGCTGTAGTCACGGTTGCTGCAACACTCTCTGGCCACATGCAACATGAGGGGAGGCCACAGGGCAAGAGTGAGCTGGTCCAGTGGTAGTTGATCCACTGGTGTCCTGAGTGTGTGTGAGGTGAGGTGTGCTCTTCCCCCACACCTGTCCTCTCTCCCCACACCTGCCCTCTCTCCCCACACCTGCCCTCTCTCCCCACACCTGCCCTCTCTCCCCACACCTGCCCTCTCTCCCCACACCTGTCCTCTCTCCCCACACCTGCCCTCTCTACCCACACCTGCCCTCTCTACCCACACCTGCCCTCTCTCCCCACACCTGCCCTCTCTCCCCACACCTGTCCTCTCTCCCCACACCTGTCCTCTCTCCCCACACCTGCCCTCTCTCCCCACACCTGTCCTCTCTCCCCACACCTGCCCTCTCTCCCCACACCTGCCCTCTCTCCCCACACCTGCCCTCTCTCCCCACACCTGCCCTCTCTCCCCACACCTGCCCTCTCTCCCCACACCTGTCCTCTCTCCCCACGCCTGCCCTCTCTCCCCACGCCTGCCCTCTCTCCCCACGCCTGTCCTTTCTCCCCACGCCTGTCCTCTCTACCCACACCTGCCCTCTATGGACTGCAGGTGAGTTTTTTTGGCCTAAGTCTGTCCATAGCAGAGAAAGTGAAGCTTTCATGTTGTATTAATCAATGAGGCCGCCATTTTTGGGGGGTGATCATCCCTACTTAGAGAGTACTACCATACTCTGATTCCAGAGAGCTTTTAAAAACAAACATTGTTCTTGAAACTGTTTAAGACTAGGCTAAAATGAAAAGTGAGTATGCCTTTAGCATTGTTACTGCCAAAATGTGCAAGAGTGTAGTATACTCATCATGAACCTTGACGTACTTTTGATATATGGGATTGATGTAATTGTTCAGATTGTCAGTTGGACCCACTCCTGTATATATATTTTTTTCTTCTCTGAGGTGATTCCTTGAGAGAATATTCCCACATTCTAGCCAATTCCGGAATATGTCAGCCTCACACCACATCTGCAGACACATGTAGACAGTTTGGTAGATCTTCATATATCTTGAGGTTGACTGGTATGTTAAAATTTCAAAGCCTTAGGTTTTCCTTCACCAAATTCCCTAAGAGAGAAAAAAATAACCAAAAAGCAGCTGGTTTACAAAAGAAGTAAAGTTTGGGAAGAGGGTCAGGTATAAAATAGCCTCTCAGGTTGGAAAAAGTCATGGCAAAAGATGATTAGTAACTGGGAATAAAAGAAAAACCCCAAAAGAGGATAATCCTTGAAAAATAGTTTAAACTAGCAGCATATACCCGGCGTTGCCCGGCCAATATTGGCTAAAATCCTACCCTTTTTGGCTTTTTCTTATTGCCATGGCAACCATTTTGCAAAATTTTTAGCCCATATTTTAAGTTGGGTCAAAACCTATCATCATGTTGAGTTTCAGAGAAATCCACATACCTGTTTGACCGGAATGATAGTACAAACATACCAGACAGACCGACAGACAGACAGACAAATTCTGTTTTTTCCTGACGTGCCACCTGGCATAAAACCATCTCAGGGTGGGTCTCCTCCATCCCTAAAAGTTTGGTCAAAATCTAACACAGGGATTTTGAGAAATGGACGAACATAGTTACATAGTTACACAGTTACGTAGTTACATAGTTACATAGTTACTTAGTTACATAGACATCTAATATATATATATATATATATATATATTTGAATGAGTTAATTAATTTTACAAATTAATTGATAATCTACTAAATTAGGACTGATCACTTAAATATATTAAAAAAGAAAAAAGAAAAACGTTAAATGGTGGTGAAGAAAATCAAAGGAAATGAGATGAAATATAACCAAATTTAGGTGGTGGTGAAGAAAATCAAAGGAATGAGATGAAATATAACAAAATTTAGGTGGTAATATGCAAATGGAAGACAGATCACTTTGAAAATTTGACTATTAGACCCGCTCACCCTTTTGGGTAGTAGGGCTTTAGGCATGGGCTATATTTGAAGCACTATGGCTCTAAATATAGGCCTAACAGGCCATAGCCCACTAGAAGTGTATGATAGCAAGCAGACATCTTCAAAATGATTTGTCCTCTTTTTTTGTATTTCCCTCCATAATTTTATTACTTTCTATACTAATTAATTTTTTTAATTTGAATTAAGATCTCTTGGTGTGTTTTTTTTTTTTTTTTCTTTTTTTTTTTTTTTTTTTTTTTTTTTTTTTTTTTTTTTATTATTATTTTTTTTTTAAGTATCTGTCCTCTTCTTTTGTGTTTTTTTAATCCCCTTTAATTAAATGTAGTTACATTTATTTTATTTTGATTTATCCTTCAAGGACTATTTTTACACTTCAGTATTGGATCTATATTGGATCTATATTGGATCCACCTTGTTGTTATTAACCATTATCACAAGGAGGACACTAGATAATGGCTAGGGCTAGAGTCATGTTTCCATGTAGAATGTCCCCCTTGCTCACAGGTTATTTGAGGGTAATAGTTTTCAGTCTTTTCTTTTTTTTCTTATTTACTGTCCCTAATTTCAGCTGTTATTTTTCCCTATGACTTTTCCTAAAGGAGGGGGGGGGGGGGGGGGGGGTGGTCCAGACCCTGGCAGAGTTGATGCACAATGTAAAGGACTGGTGAACTGTCATGAAAGGTTTGTTTTGACACTCCCAGTACACTAGGTGCTTAGGAATGTACAGAGTGGTTAAGTCATTCATGTCCAACTCTGATTCAGGCACAGAAAGTGAGGATGAAAATCTTTTTGATTTATCATGGTAAGTCTAGCTATTCGCAAAATACATGCTCACCACTTTTGGTGTGAGCTAGATATTTAATAACTATATAACAATGGATGGGTGTACTTATTCTTTGTTACAATTGTTTATAATATTTACAATTGTTTATAATATTTATAGCTAAACTGCCCTAATAATGTAGAGGTTATAAATGTAATGACAAAGTGTATATAGAACACACAGTTACATTGCTAGCTAGCTATTAAATGTCTAGTTCTCACCAAAAGTGGCCAAAGCAAGTTAGTAAATATTTTACAAATAGCTAGATTTTACCATGACAAATGACAGAGCCTTTAATCCTCATTTTCTGCACCAGAATCAGAGTTGGATGAAGTTGAAGAGGGAGGAATCGGTGTCACTTGGCTCAAAATTATAAGAAAGCATTCCACTTTCCAACAGAACTTCTTCACTTATTTCTTCAGATTTGCTACTCCCTAGCTCTTCTCCAGTTGCTATCTCACTACATGCTAATAAATTGTTACGACTCCTGTATTTGCCATAACAATCTTGCCTCCTGACTTGAGGAATTTTTGAAGTTTGTTTAAGTAGCAATTATCATTCAGTGAGTAGCTAGAGCTGTTTTCCCCTTGTGACGTCTTTGAAGAGTTACATCCCCACAGAAAGTAAATTTTGAAAACTAAATTTTCTTCATGAATATTGGAACAAAACTTTCCACAAAAAAATTTTTTACCAGGTAATGCATCAAAGACTAGTTAAGATCATAATCCCACCCCCTCCCATTTAGTTATTCTTTATATACTGCATGATCATGTGAGATTTGAACTTGTCCATGTAATATCAGTTGAAGAGATTTTTGTTTTAGGCATTATTTTCCCATTATTTGTGATTTGCAGCTGTGTAAAATGTGTACAGAACCCAAGTATTTAAAATAAGCTACACCTACGATGATGTCAGAGGAAGTAGCAGAAAGGGATGAGTTGGTTCCGCACTGTCCAAATTGGAGATCTTCTTTCTACCTTGAATAGAATCATTGAAAATCATGAAAGAAACCCTGCATTCAAGCCAAAAACTCTACTGTGACACTTTTACTTAATGGCATTCTGACATGGATGTACAATCATGATGATCAAGCGATCAAACCAACATTGAATATTGATTCATCTGATTCTGAAGAAGTGTGCAACAATTACACATAAACTTGTAAGATGAACCCCATTGCTGGCGTTATTACTTGCATCAAATATGTGATAAATCTTTTTTTTATTTTATTCTCCATGTTATACTAGTGAATGTTGTTGTTATAATTAATTTAAAAGACACTTTTACTGACTTTAAAATCTCTTTCTTTCCACAGTGATAGTTTAACTGCATTGGTGCATGCTGGGTACACAGCATGTAACATTTCCTGTGTATGATAATAACATAAAAGTTAACATCTCCAATATATAGGACATGTCCGGAATCTCTGTGGATAGGTGAAATGTTTCATCTGCAAAATATACCATAAATGTCAAATGTCATAGAACCTTCAGAGATATAAAACGTGATGAATCCTGTTGTAGAACATGTCAAATGTCATTGACATTTTAAGTACCCGGGACCCCGCCCTAAATGTCAACAATCCAGCACTTAAGGAAATGTCAAATGTCATTCAAATTTTAGGTACCTGGGACCCTGCCCTATCCTCTACCTGATAGTCTGCATGAAATGTCAACTATCCAGTACAAAGTAAATCTGGAGTATAGGTGGTCTCCCATCCACCTTTCACATACATGTTCTATAGCAGGAAATTTTAATTTTCGTCCAGTGAATCACATCAGGGTAGTGTATGGCTTATGGTTATTAGTTATGATAATACATAATGTCAACATGAATCAACACATATCAATGATTGTAATCAATGACCAGTTAAGTTAGTCCACTACACCTAGCTCATAAAGAAGATGTTGGTGGAGAATTAGGATAAATCAGATTTTTTTTCCTCCTTTTTAGAGGAACTCTTGGAGGAACTCTTTGGATTATAATCCAAGGAGAAGTGTGGCCAGTTGGGACCCAGCCCATGCTGCTACCAGGTAATGATGTGTGTGCATACCAAGTTTCAAGTTCTGAGATGGAAGGATTTTACTTTGAACTTTTCTTTTTATCCTTGCTGGCATTTTAGCTAGACATCCATAGGAAGATATATGGCCAGATGACCAAAGATTTTGTTTTAATTTTTGGTTACAAGACTGGAAATTTCCATCCTATATAACCCACTTACTTGAGATTTAATGTGTTCACTTAATCCAGGGTAAAAAAAAGGGAGAAAAAAAAAACCAAAAAAAAAAACTCAACCATGACCACAACTTGAACCTGGGACCTTAACACTGGTGGTCAGAAGAAGTTTCATAACAACAAGATTCCCAAGAAAGTAACATTTAAAATCTGCAAGTAAAATACTTCGGGTGTAGGATGTGTCTTCTTTAGAGAGTGATTTCATGCTTTGGCAATTATTGGATTCTCACGAATATACATACATACACACACACACACACACATTCCACATTCATATGAACTAGGAGGAGATTTGGTTAGGATGAATTTAACAAGTCCTTTTTATCAGGTACTAGCAGCATATACTCAGCGTTGCTAAAATCCAGTAGTTGAACATGTCTTGCCAGTAAGAAAAGTAAATATGGAGAAAATATATTATTAAGAGAGAAGTGGAGCAAATTCAGTGATGGTGGTAGTGGTGGTGGCTCCTGTTTCTCAGTGGTGGTGGTCTGTTAGTCCTAGAGTTTTTCTGGCCAAAATACCATTTTTGGCTTTTTCTCATTGCCATGGTAACCATTTGGGCAATGAACTGTATGCCACTTGGTGTTGGGCAATGAACTCTATGTCCCTCGGATTGGGATATGTACTATATATCACTTGGAGTTGGGCAATGTACTGTATGTCACTTGGTGTTGGGCAATGAACTGTATGTCACTTGGAGTTGGGCAATGAACCGTATGTAATAGGTGTTTGGCAATTAACTCTATGTCACTTGGTAATGGGCAATGAACTGTATGTCACTTGGTGTTGGGCAATGAACTGTATGTCACCTAATGCAAAGCTGGCCTACCAGTGCTCAAATATTTTATACTAGCTGCATTCACACAACTAGAGGAGATGGGAGGATTGTCAAGGAACTATTTAAATAGCATAATTAATCAGAGAGTGACAAATAAGGAAATGTATGGAGCGAGGAAAATAACATGCTATTCCTTTTTTTTTTTTTAGTGCTCTTTTATCACATGCCCAATTATATTGACACACACACACACACACACACACACACACACACACACACACACACACACACACACACACACACACACACACACACACACACACACACACACACACCAAACTTGGTTCTTGTAAATATATTAATACAGGGTATAGTTTCCAAGCAAAACTATTTTTTTTCTAATTTTGACATATGATGGAATTTAAACATTATATTGAGGCTATTGCAAACTGTAGTATCTTAAGTGATATCTTAATACTGGCTTTATTGATAGCCAGTTAATAAATACACACGCTTAATACTCACTTATAAAAGTTAAGTGAACCTTTCATTGCAAGATGACAAGTATTGCAGACAGATGAAGTGCAAGAACACGTGGAAGAACAAAGACGAAGACAATTGCAATGTTTTATATACATACAATATACTGGTAATGAATTCATAATCAATGATGTCATGAAGCATCATCCTTGAGTGGTATGATCATCATAGTGGAGTGGTGTAGTTTACCACACTCCCCCTCATTAAGGATTGTATTAAGGGAATGAGAATATGACAATGATCATGCTTTGAACCTCGCAGGTTTCTGCCAGGTATGGGTAGAACGTCTTGGAGGCGTTTGAGTACAAGCAGGTGGAGGATCAAGTGGAGCAACTGGTTAACTCGGAGTCAGATCCAGGCTTGATGGAAGATCTGGAAGTGCAAGTGGATCCACTGGTTGAACGGAAACTGGAGTCGGAGCCAGGATGGCAGGTGAAGTGGGAACATCAGTTGAACATCGCTGAATCACATTATCAATATGTCTTTGAACTGTACTTCCATCAGGAAGCTCAATGCAATAAGAGAGAGGTCCAGTAACTTCAACAATCTTCCCTGGAATCTATTTTTGTGGTGAGGCTGTAAAATCCTCTACATACACAAGATCTCCAATAGAAAATGTATGCACTAGTTTTGTTGAATCATGTTCCTTCTTTTGTTTCAGTTGCTTACTCTTAACTTTCTGCGCAACTATAGGAAAAAGAAAATCCAGGTGAGAGCAAAGGCGTTGTCCCATGAGGAGTTCAGCAGGTGCAATCCCCATTGTAGTGTGAGGGGTTATCCAGTACTGGAAGAGAAACTTGGAAAGTTTTTCCTGAATGGAACTGCCTTAGATGCATTTCAGAGCTTGCTTGAAAGTCTGGACAGCATGTTCTGCGAGTCCATTCGTAGACAGAATATATGGAGCAGATGTGATGTGGGGAACTCCATTCTGAGTCATGAAAGTTTTGAACTCTTGACTAGTAAATGTCGGACCATTATTAGAAATAATTTTCTGTGGTATGCCATGTGTAGCAAATATCATTCTGAGTTGTTCAATCGTGCTATGGGCTTTAATAGAATGCATGAGTCTCACGTCCATCCATTTAGAATGGGCGTCCACTAGTACAAGAAACATGTGTCCCAAATAAGGACCTGCAAAATCAATGTGGAGGCAGCTCCACAGACTTGCTGGCCACTCCCATGGGTGGAGCGGAGTGGTAGGTGGTGAGGGTCGAGACTCTTGACACTCAGTATAAGTTTTCACCAGGTTTTCAATATCAGTGTCCATGTTAGAACACCAAATGTAACTGTGTGCTAATGCTTTTATTTTTGTAACCCCTGGGTGAGCTTGGTGTTATTCCTTAAGTAGTGGCTGCCTACCAGGCAGTGGAATCACTACACGAGTACCCCATAAATACAACCATCCAACACACTTAGTTCACCCTTCCTAGAGAAGTAAGGCTTGCATGGAACTTCTGTGACATTGTTTGGCCAACGAAGCTGAATAAATCTCCGCACCTTGGAGAGGAGAGGATCCTTTGTGGTCCAGTCCTTATTATGCAATACTGAAACACAAGTGGAGGACATGTATTGTACAAGGTTAACCAATTCTGTGCATGCATCATCAGTGGCTGTGGTAACTGGGTGTGGGAGCCTGCTTAATGCATCTGCATTGCACAGCATTTTGCCTTTCTTGTAACAGATAGTGTAATTGTAAGCAGAGAGTGTAATATCCCATTTCTGTATGCGAGAAGATGCCATTTGGGAAATTCCTTTGGCTTCATTAAACAGGAAGGATAATGGACGGTGGTCAGACTCAATAATAAAATGTCTACCATACAGGAAATTGAGAAATTTCTTAATCCCTGAGACAATCGCTAGACCTTCTTTTTCCAGCTGTGAATATCTTTTCTCGGCAGGGTTCAGAGTTCGAAAAGTGTATGCAATGGGTTTTTCTCATCCATCTTCAAATATATGAGAAAAAACAGCACCAATGCCATAGTGTGAAGCATCACATGCAATGATTAAGGCTTTGAACTATTGAAATGTACAAGAACTGCATCTGAATGAAGAGCTTTTTTTGCTAACTGAAAAGCAGCCTCCTCCTTGGTGTGCCATGACAACCTCTTCTTCTTTGCCAACAGTGCATATAAGGGTGTTAGCTTTGTGGACATGTTAGGTAGGAATTTACTGTAGTAGGTAATCATTCCAAGAAAAGAACAAAGCTCAGTAATGTTAGTAGGAGCTGGTGCCTCCTTAATGGCTCTATTTTTTTCCTCAGTAGGATGTCCACCAGCTTCATCAATGATATGTCCCAAATACTCTAATCTGGGTTGTAAAAAGAAGCATTTAGAGCAATTAAGTCTTAGGCCTACTTGTTCAATTTGTTTCAGCACAGCAGCAAGATTATGCAAATGGTTCTCATGTGTGGATCCTGTAACTAGGATGTCGTCAAGGTAAATGGACACACCATTTAAGCCCCATAATAGGGTCTCCATGCTGCGCTGGAATATTGCTGGTGCACTAGACACACCAAATGGTAACCTGCTGTACTTGAATAACCTCTTGTGGATATTAATTGTCAATAATTCAGAGGATTTATGATCAAGGGGCAACTGTAGGTAAGCTTGGGATAAATCAAGTTTGGCAAAGTATTTACCTCCAGCAAGGTCTGTCATTAACTCATCCACTAGTGGAAGTGGATAGGACTCTGTGAGAGTAGCCCTATTAGCAGTGACCTTGTAGTCCCCACATATATGTACAGCACCATCCTTATTAATCACAGGAACTATGGGCGCAGCCCATTTTGAAAATTTCACAGGAGAAATAATACCATGGCTTTTAAGCCTCTGGAGCTCAGTTTCCACCTTACCTCTTAGCATGAATGGAACACTGTGTGGCTTGAAAAACTTAGGCTTGGCAGCAGAATCAATTAGTAACTTGACCTTCATGTCTTTTATGCAACCCAATTCATCATTAAATACTGAACAATGTTTATCAAGCACTGTCTGGAGTAAACAATCATTCTTCAAAAGATTCACTTCCCCCAAATTAATCTCAAGCAGAGATAGCCCATTTCTACCCATCAGATTAGGTCCATCCCCTTCAACCACATGAATACACGCATCAACTAATTTCACCGTGTATTCTGCTTGCACTGGTAGCATACCAAGAACACTGATTGGCTGACCTGTATATATCTTTAGCTGAATAGAGGAGTTTTGTAGAGGAGCAACCACCTTGTGCTGCTGAAGCAGCTAATAAGTCAGATGGTTGATCAGGGAAACGGATGCACCAGTATCCAATAACATTTCAACTTGAACAGTATTCAAGGCAACTTGCACATGCACTGGACCACTTGCTTGATCCCTGACAATGCACAGACTGTGTGTATGGTCAGCACACTGGTCTTCAGGCATATCCTGTAGTAGAAAATTAGATTCTTTGCCAACTTTAAATTCTTGCTGGGCTTTCCTGCACACTTTCGCAATAAACTTGCAGGCAGGAGTTAAATGTGGACCTCCACACCTGTAGCAGGTTGGGTTTTCTCTCTTGGAGGGAATCTTGCCTTTAGAATGTTTTAATGTTCTGGTGTAATTGACTCCTGGCAAAGGCAACAATGGAGCACTGCTGTTTTTGCTGCCCTTGAGATCGAGGTTATCTCTCTTGGATGCCTCAATTGCTTGAGCTAATGTGTAAGCCTTCTCGTAGATTAGATCAGTTTCAGCCAGAAGTTTGTGCTATATGGTATGATTTACACCACAAACTAGACAGTCACACAGCATCTTATGGAGCTGGTCTCCATAATTACAATATTCCAAGAGCTCACACAAAGCAGCTGCATGGGTAGCTATCAATTCTCCTGAGGCTCGGACTCTGGTATTAAATTTATACCTTACAACAATCTCCAGGGAATTGGCTGGTAATATCCTGCTACCAGCTTCGTGATTTCGGAGTAAGGCATAGTTGCCAGTTGTCCTACTTCCATTAGGCTTCGTATGAGCTTGTAAGTGGAAGAACCACAAGCTGAGAGTAGAATTGAACGCTTTTTGCCTTCGTCAGTGATGTCATTCTCTACGAAATAATGATCCAACCTTTCAACATAAGTAGTCTAGATTTCTTTGCTCTGTTGGTACAAGGAGACTGTCCCATGAATAGCCATTTACAACTTGTCGCCAATGTAGTATCTTATGTGATATCTTAATACTGGCTTTATTGATAGCCAGCTAATAAATGCATATGCTTGATACTCACTTATAAAAGTTAAATGAACCTTTAATTGCAAGATGACAACAAAAAGTATAGCAGACGAATGAAGTGCAGGAACACGTGGAAGAAAAAAGACAAAGACAATTGCAATGTTTTATATACATACAATATACTGGTAATGAATGCATAATCAATGACATCATGAAGCATCATCCTTGAGTGGTATAATTATCATACTGGAGTGGTATAGTTTACCACACAAATTATTCTACAAGCCACACCCACTTATGGAATATATATTCCTACTTAATTAATCATTTAAATAGGAATACTGCTAATTATTTCATGAATTAATACTTATGCCAACTAATTAATAAAGCATTTCTGACAATTCAAACTATCTTTATTGTCAACTTGGGGACACACTAACCATTATACTGACCTTGCAATCCGCTGAAGTAGATACTGATGGATCTCGCTTGAGAATTTGTTTTGGCTCTGCAGATTCATACTCCTCATTCAGACTGGAATGGTCCTTAAATCATGTGTCGCTTATAAATAAAGACTCATACATATAAAACAGTGTTATGGAAGTGTGCACCAGTGTATATTGAAGTGACAAGAAAATAGAAACAAGTTTGTGCAACAGTTCATTATTCTGCAGTGAGGAATGCCCCAGCAATGCATACACACCCCACCTATCCCCGGGATAGTTGCACATGCCTGTAAACCCTTCCCTGAGATATTGACACATGCTAGTTATTATGAGCTAAGCACCATAGTTTTATATTGTGGGTACAAAATTATTCAGCAATAATTGAATATCTATGCAGCTGCATGATCTACAGCTTGTGAAAGACTTATAAGAGAGTGTTCGGGCCTTTACCAAGAATAATTTTCATTTTATCCCCAAGGTAGACATTGTGCTCCAGTCCAAAATACCCTGCAACTCTGCACACAATGACATTGTCATCATTCAAGAAGGGAAAGAGGAGGGGGGGGGAGGGAAAAAGGAAGTTAAGAATGAAAGGAAGTCAAGGGAAGAGGGAAGAAAAGGGAGGAGGAAAGGAAGTCATGTTATTGCAATATGAATAAAGGAGAACATGGTTAAAACAGGTAATTATATGTTAAGGAAGAAGGGGGAAAAGCATGATATGTAGTCAGTATGCAAAGATTCACTCCCCCAGAGTAAGCTATTGAAAGATATATGTGATGAGATTAATTCCCTGGGTTTCTAGCAATAAATAGGCAATAAAAATTAATCATTAATGATTAGAATAAAGCTACTAGTCATGTTATTCTTGCAGAGATATCCTGGCCCTCCCTCCCTACTCCGTAAGGACCATTGCATGTTGTATCAGACCGAATATCTGTGAGCCAGCATTCTGTGGTAGGAATGATCAAGGTAGCTTTAGAGGTTCTGTATGTGACTCGTCAAAATGTAGTTAACAAACTTCTTTTCATGACTCAAAGGAATAGCATTAGCCCTTTCAGTCTGGAAGAAAAGGAAAGAAAAAAAATGTATATATTTATGTGAAGCAAGGAATCTATCATATTTATGTCCATCACTATTTAGTAATTGTATGTTGTAACTGTGACTCTATTAATCAGTATTTTTTAAATGTATGGTGTAATTATGACTATTAATCAGTGCTTAGTAATATTATGGTGTAACTGTGATTTTATCAACACTTGGGTTGGGTAATAGAAACTGAATGGTGTAACATTGACTCTATCAATCAGTGTTTAGTAATTGTATGATGTAACTGTAACTCTGCTGACAAGTGTTTAGTAATTCAATGGTATAACTGTCAATCTATTAATTAGTGTTTAGCACTATTGTATGGTGTAACAGTGACTATTAATTAGTGTTTAGCAATAGTATGATGTGGTTATCACTTCATTAATCAGTGTTTAGTAAAATTATATGGTGTAGCTGTCATTTTATTAATCAGTGTTTAGTAATTGTACGGTGTAATTATGACACTATTAATAAGTGTTTAATTTATGTATGGTGTAGCTGTGACTTCATTAATCAGTGTTTCCTATTTGTATTGTGTAATTCTCACTATTAATCAGTGTTACATAATTGTATGGTGTAATTGTGACTGCGTAATTGTGACGCTATCAATACCTATTAATTTTATGGTGTAATTGTGCAAATACTAATCAGTGTTTAGTATTATTGTATGATCTAACAGCCACTTTATTTAATCAATGCTTAGTAATTGTATGGTGTAATTGCCACTCTATTAATCAGTATTCAATAATCTTAATTGTACATAGGTTGCCACCTGCATGGGAAACAAGCAGCATGGCTTAAAATACTGAAGTTTGGTTGGGTTACAATAAATATAATCACACAACCAGCCTGTCTCATATTTGAATAATAACACACTGCATGGCCACACTAGCCACACCTATGTACCATCATACATAGGAACAGCACAGTAAAGATATGTGACATTATCATAATGAATTTTGCTCATACCAAAATACAAGATTTGTGGGGCTTCAATATTTGACCTTTGGCCTTTTGAGTATTTCATGGATGAGATGAGTCATGTTATCATTCTATGTCCCACTTGGGGGAAAAAATCACTCCAGAAAGGTTACTAACAAAGTGCTAATGATCAAGGAACAAAAAGGAAGCTGAACCGGCATACTAAATCAACAATACCAACAAACATATATATATATATAGTACTTAGGGCTTGAAGTTTCATCATCAATCATCTGGGAAGAGTTATCTAACAGATACACAAAATTTATAATTTTGATAAGATCATTTCTTTTCCTTCCTTTTTTTCTTCTCTTAGTGGGAGTGTGGGGATTTACTTCTAGAATGTTTGTAATGTCACGGAACAAGTATACATGCAATTTGATAACATACAAAGTGCTAAAATACGCACTGCATACATAAATAGATTGTATAATACATTAAGAGAGCAGAACTTTACATGGTGGAAGGGAATTGTCATTCTATTTATTCTCTTCCTTTTCTTTTTGTTAAATCACAAGAAAAATATCATCACAACATTCTGTCAGTTTAGTAATCCTAGTGAGATTCACTAGGTTATTCCAAAAGTGGATTCCACACATTTTGATACTGAATAGGAAACTTATTGAAACTGAACTACAGGCAAAATAAAAAAATGGCAAGATGTTGGTGATCCCAAATCATACATCCTTAGATAATGCTAAAATCAAGCAGCTCTATCGTAGATGAAACATTTACTTTATCAAAAAAAAACTGTCCTAAGATCCTTAAACTTTGGAACTACTCCCCATTCCATTGAGAATGAAGGCAAATCTGCCAGAAATATTGCATTAATACAGGTACTTCACTACTGACAATGGATGATGAGCTGTAATTTCAACATTTACTAACATATGGATAACAAACAGGAACATCTCTAACTTTGAGCAGCAAATAGCTTACCCATTAAGGATTTCAATGAAGTGCACCCCAAATACATGCAACCGGTCAACCAAAGGCACTTCTAAGTAATAGCTGTTCAACTAAGAGAAGGGAGGTTTGGTGTCAGTAATGTTCTGAAAATCTTAATTTGACTTCATTCAGACATTCTGCCAGTTGTTGTGGGTGAATAATGTTTTATGCTATTTTCAAGGTTTCATTTAACCTTTGCATTAAATTCATTTTTTGGTTTTTTCTTAATATTTTATTAATTTTTATCCAATAATGTGTCATATTGTTATTAGCATCCGAGACAAAAAAATATTTTCTGCATATGTTGGGTTAACACAGTCTTATAAAACTAATGATCACGAAAGTAAGAGGTAAACAATAATGGCTACACCAGCAGCAGTTATCAAAATGACAGAAAACTAAAACGAAAACTATTGAAAGGAAAAAAAAAGAGTTATATATTAGCTTGTTGTTGCTGTGAGAGAGTTCCTCACAACATGGTCAAAATGAACTTGGCATGGTCATTCCTTGGGATGGACAAGGCTACGTGGGTGAGTTTGACTTGTAGGGCCTGCATTGCTGACACCTGATCACAAAACACAGCCACTGTCACTTCCTCATTACCCTTGGTCATCTTGGCTGACACTACCTTCATCAGTCCAGCAAGTTTACTGAGAACCTGAAGGTAAAAGAAGCAGCCAATATCACTAATACCAAATACGTTTACTACTTACTATGTCTCGAAACATAACAGATAGACAGACGGACAGACGGACGGACGGACGGACAGACAGACAGACAGACAGACAGACAGACAGACAGACAGACAGACAGACAGACAGACAGACTGACAGACAGACTGACAGACAGACAGACAGACAGACAGACAGACAGACAGACAGACAGACAGACAGACAGACAGACAGATGGAGAACCAAACAAACAAAAAATAGATGAATAGACAAACAACTAGACAAGTTACTGCAGCAGTTCCTTCCATATACACAGATGCACATTCTGTAATCAAGCATGTGTCTAAAGTGTTAATTATCCACCAACTCTGAACCTTGTGAGCTTGAATTCTCTCAGGAGATCCCTCCATAGGATACCCCACAACCTCTATCACATTCAGAGGAACTCGATCTGAACATAAGGCATCAATACAAGGCACCAATACAAAGCATCAATACAAGATATCAATACAACATATCAATTCAAGGAACCAATGCAAGGCATCAATACAAGGCGTCCATATAAGGCATCAATACAAAGCATCAATATAATGCATCAATATGCATCGATATAAAATAAACACTCGCAGGTGAAATAATCATACAGTCATATTATTTTATATTTTCTAGCTAGTTTAGACTCCACATATGGAATGTTTTTTCAAGAAAAGCTAAAATTACGAGATGATAAATTATGCACTTTGTCTGCTCCCACCTGGAATGTATATATACTAGGAAAGCAGTTATAAATAGGCCTATCATATAGTCCAGAGTTTACCCAGACATGTCCTCCTTTTTGGTCAGTAAAGTTCAATCTGGGAGGATTCTTTTATATATCTAAAAATGTCCCGGATTTTGGTCATCTTTTTGTTGAAAAATATTTGTTACAAAAAAGTGGCACCTTTTTTCCAACTAGTTCAGCTTAGTAACACTTGAGCAGTGAGGTGGTCTGGAAAAGGAGAAATTGAAGTTCAATGTTTTCTCAGTCCCCATGCCCCGCCCACAATTTGTGGTTGGTGGTGAGGTACTATCATTTGAAGAAAACATTTCTTAAGTCCATTCCAATCAACATAAAGCTTTTATATATATATGTAATAACCTTCTACCCCAAATACTGATGGTTTAGCGTTAGACTAAAAGTTATATTATCGAACAAACAAGCACACTCATTGTAGAAGGTGATACACAAATCAAAAGGAGAGATACACGAGTCAGGGTGTGTCACAAGTAAGAGGCATGCGCAGGGGCACTATATAGAAATAACAATGAACTGGCTAAATATACTACGCATGCTCACAACATCATTACGAGAGTAAATGATTAGTTCAGTTCATGAGTCACAGTTATTACAATATATTTTTACCCTGTCAAATTATCCTGACTGAATGTGCAATGCACACCGTAGCGCAGTAGTAAGTCCTACCGACTGTCCTTTGAAGGATGATTTCTTGAATTTTTTCTCTCTTTAAAGTGCCACTATACTCAAAGATAATTGTAAATCTACTCCAAAAACTAAAAACATGCTTTCGTAGTTGGGGAAAGGAATGAGAAACCCAGTGCTTGTGTGGAGTGCCAATATTAGAGTCCAGTTGCTACTATGGGTGCTATTGATTTGTAAATCCATATGAATTCAGAGAAACACCCCCCCCCCCCCCCCCCCCCCCTACTCCCCTGCCAACATAAAACCATCAAAACAATTAAAGGATAATTGTTCATGAGAAAAATTGACTGAATATTTTGTGAATCAGGAAGGAATGCAATCAGTGGAGCGGTGTGAGCTCTTTTTAAAATTATCATTTCACACAGTGAACCATCATAACAATTATCAATCAATAGGCTGCATATTTGCCATGTTGGCTAAAAATTGATAACCAGAATTAGTGCAAGTGGGATCTTTTCAATTCCAAATTATTGATTTTCCTGCAATATATCAATGTTTTTCTGTAGTCAGAGAGAGGGTTCGAGATCAAGCCAATTCTCTGTTATAGTGAATAGAAATAAAGGAACATGAGAGCTAATTTTTATTGCTTTATTGCAATTTATTTTCCTCATTATGATTTATTAATGGTGCTCATTCACACACAAATAGTTCACCAATAAAATATAATCCCCACCCCATCCATGAAGTGTCCTTTTTTTGGAATCTAAAAATATGGAAAACCTATATAAATGGAAAAGGGTTACCATTAATAGAATATAAAGAGTTCATGCAAGATTTACTATCACTCTCCATTTTCCCCTCTATTTTTTGGCATCAAAATTTAAATTCTACAATGAACATTTCATAAAGTGAATCCCATTGAACTATGTGTGCAGGGTATAGTCCCAGATTCCACTTACAGGTCAAGTTTGTATCCAACTTGACCATCTGTGTTGAAGGAGGTGTTCGCAGAAGTGGTTCTCTCCTGCTGGAGTACCTCCTACCTCTGGAAGCTACTCCAACTAACTGTGACTGCACGTGGTCCCTTCTAATATCTATAAGGCAAGCAGTTATAAATAGGAAAGGGTTTCTATCCATTAAATATAAAGTGTTTGTGCAACATTTATTAACAATTTCCCCCTCCCTCACCCCATTTATTTTATTGGGGGGCATCAAGAATTTTCCGAACCCCAATTAGACAGCACATAAAGTGAATTTCACAGAACTATGTATTCTTTGGTGATATTGTCACAGCTCATATTCCACTTACTGGTCAAGTTTGTACCCAACTTGACCATTTGTGTTGAAGGAGGAGTTGGCAAAAGCGGTTTTCTCCAGCTTGAGTAACTTCTACCTCCAGGAGCTACTCCAACAAACTGTGAGGGCATGTGGCCCCCTAGAGTCACTGACCCACTTGCACTGTGATGGCTCCCCTTCACAGAAGTTATATTAGGTGGATACCTCTGGTTCTGGTACCTGCAAAATAATCGGCACCAACAAAATAATGATATCAGAGTATTTCAGCAGACTGATTAAGTGGTTGGGTGGTTGGGGTCAAGGGCATTTCTTGAATACATTTTTTTTTTTAATATTTGATATAAGTGTGATTTTTACAAATATATCCACAATTGCCTCTGAATCAATTATTTCATGCACATATAGAGACCAACATAAAGATTGCTAAAGATCTGCTCTGATGGAACACCACCCACCTTATTCCAGTCTTCTGCCCTTGCTGTTGAGCCAAACTTGGTAGCAATGACTGATATGTACTAGCTGCAGGAAATATAAGAACAATCCATCACTTCTTTATAATGGACCTTATTGTCCTGAGCCTGACCTGAGAAGGTAGAGGCAGAGGCAGCAGAGACTTGACTGGCTCCACCACTACACTGCGCTAGAGAATGAAACTGCCTCACATGACTGCCTACACAATACAACCACACACAAAATGAAGAAATAGTTAAACATCTTTTGAATGCTATTATTTTATTCTGATATAATCTAATTTTTCTTCTTGAAAATAAACCATTGATGTTTTGAAAATATGATGTTGGTAACATCACAAATTGCCACAAATGCAGAGTTCAAAGTTCACAACAAATTGAAAGTATCAAATATCAGCAGCTGGAAAAAAAAAAGGATTAATTACTAGATAGAGGAAAAGATACACTCTTGGGATACTTTTTATTTTCTTAGACGTTTGGTTTATCCTTAAAACATTGAAGAAAAAAAAAGCCAATAACAATCCAGTGCTGAATTCAGTTCAACAAACACAAGTATCACATAATTTCTCCCTCAGACACATCAAACCAAAAAAATGCTTGTCTGAGGAAATTTTCATTCCCCCAGCATGGGCACATATACAATAAGATTGCTCCACAGCAAGGTCAGTAGTACATCACACTCATCTCAATATCAAGTGGCAATAGCAACAGTGACATTGTCCTCCTTGTATCACATACCTGAGCCCACTGGAGGGTTCCTAGGGCTGGTGTAGCTGACTTTCCTAAAAAAAGAAAGCATAGATCCCTGACACTTGCCCGGCAAGATCTAGCAACTGTGTATGGCAGGGTACATCATTCATTATAGATTTCTCTCTGCACCACTATCACGCTCCATCACATTTCTGCAATGTTGTGTCCTCTTTCTACTCAGATTGGTTAGCTAGGGAATGAAACTGCTTCACATGACTTCCTACACAGATGCCTGGGCTATACCTTCATTCCCTCTCGACATCAGAGTTTACCAAGGTGACACTCTATCTGGAATTATATTTAACACTGTTATTAATACTCTAGTAGACACCATGTATTTTAAGAAAAAACTTGGCTACTCTCTCTCACCATCTCATCAAGTGAACCTGCTACAGTATGCTGATGACACCTGCATCATAGCCAGTAGCCCAGCTGCAGCTCAGTCACTACTAGATTCCACCAGTGAATGGCTTCAGTGGGCAGATATGAAGGCTAAGGTCCCCAGTACCACTCCTTACACATCAAGAGCTCCGGTGGAACTTTGACAGATCCACATCTCACCTGCTCAAACGAGCCAACTAAGTAAGTTACAAATTGCTCCATCAACTCCAATCCTATTTCCCAAGGACTATAACAGAGCTAAATCACAGCTAAAGTCTGTTGCAGATCATGCTTAAGGTTGTTTATAAAACCCCTCTCACTAGGAAACAAAAGGTAAAGATCTACAGCTTAGGGATCTATCCTAAATTGAACTTGCTTCTCATCATCAATGAGTTTTCTTTGTCCTGGGTAAAGAAATAACTTGAGGCTACTGCCACTAGATACCTTGAGAGATGAACAGGACTAGCAAAATTAACGAACCCCAATATATTTTATATCCCAATATCTGAGGGAGGACTCCAACTCCATTCCATTTTCACGCTTCACAAAAAGTTGCATGTTTCCAAGCACTGTCGACTTGTCACCCCCAAAGATGCCACAGTAATATATCTGGCTGAAAAGAATCTAGAAACTGACATGAAATCCATCAGAAAGATCATCAAACCATCAATAGAGGTACATCAAACAATGGTTCAGGATTCATCCTGGAATAGGAAGGCACTTTTAAAGGCAGTGAGGAAAAGAGTTACTTATAGTGATGCCTGCAGACACAAGTCAGAACTTCTAGCCCTTCCAGTCCAGGGTCATTATTTACCACCATCATCACAGTTGTAACAGATCCAATTACAACATTGACTGATGCCATCAGGTCTCTTCCAAATATGTTATAAATTCCTGCTAAATGCTGCTTACGACACTTTTTCCCACAATTACAACCTCCATATCTCGAAAAAGAAACCAAATCCATCGTGCTCATTGTGTGGACATCAAAGACAGACAGTACTCCATTTATTAAATAACTGTGATACTGTTCTACATCATTGAAGATATAATGAAAATTAAAAATATTTCTTTGAAATATAAATGGTAAGTAGGGATGATGTGTCAGCAAAAAGTGCAGAAACAAGAATTCTGTGACATGTGTGTTACAAAATTCCCTACTTCACTGATTCCTGTGAACTTAGAATTCTACACAATAGTGTAACAGTCTGTGTTGCAAAATTCCTGTGAACTCAGAATAATTATTCTACTGAGCTGGCATGTGAGAATGTGGAATTAGTGAAGTAGGGAATTTTGTAACACACATCACACAGAATTCTTGTTTCTGCACTTTTTGCTGACGCATCATCTCTACTTACCATTTGTATTTCAAATAAATATTTTTTATTTTCACTTGTTTCCTTTGGTTTTTGCACACTGTCAGATAGCTGGCTACAGACTGGATTGGCATCTGGTATACATCTGATTGGCATCCACAAGTGCGCACTCTACCTGCACCTCTCCAGAGGGAGCGCATTCTCCCAGTACAGTACTCAATTAATCTTAATTAATTCTCAGGAAGTAACAGTTAGCTAGTTATAAAAATACTATGGCTAGCTGCAACAAATGTAGCTACTGAATTTGACTTACATTCAAGATTTGGAAGTGCCACTCTGGTAATGATATTCATAGCCTGATTCACAAACCAGTTTTTGATTGTGCATGTTGAATTGGTAGTGTCAAAATGGCAGTTTCAACTATACACTGCAGCTAGTAGTCTGGGATATGCTTTGGTAGTTTCTTAGCATGGAGAAGGAAATGAAGTTGTTGTGGACCTGGTCCAAAGATTAGTAAGCTGTTAGTATAACTATTGCATTTTTTGCTGTAGCCTGCTAGGCTCTATCCATGGAAATGAAGAATATAAATAATAAAAAGAAAGATGGTGAACACTTGGTGATTTTAACGAGTCTGTGCTTGCTTTTTTAGATATTGATTTGGGGGACAGAAACTGTCCTGGTAGCTTGTGCTGCAGCTTATTTGGACTGCAGGTTTCATGTTGTATTAGTCAATGAGGCCGCCATTTTTTTGGTGATCATTTCTACTTAGAGAATACCACCGTACTCTCTGATCAAAGACATGATGAAGTTTTAAAAGAGAAAGCTTCCTTCATCAATGTCAATTTGAAAACTTGCAGAGCACGATTGTAGATATGTCATCACAAAAGTACTTGATATCAAGCCACTTTCCCTGCACAGACCTCAGATGAGACATTATCTGGTGGTATGAACTTTCCAAAAGATCAGTGGTAGTTGAGCTTATTATCTGCTTCAACACTCTCCTCTAACGGGCTGTCGAGAGTAAAAAAAAAGTACTTTGACCTGTGTGAGGACAATCATCATAATGTTTCTCTCATCACCCTTGAAGTAGGCTCTAGAGGAGTGATCCATTTGCAATACTTCCTCCAGATACAGAAATATCTAGATTGCTCAAAAAATACCTTAGAACTATACTTATTATGATTTCAAGTACTGCCATCCAGGAATCATTTAAGATATGGTGTACCAGAAACAGAAAAATAGCACAGAAACTGTTAACTCTATCACCTCCACCTCAAATAAACATTTACTCTAATTAATAGATTGTCCTTAATCGTTTATATATATTTTTTGGTGCATCACCTAATAAACATTTACTTTGATTATGTATACTATCCTTACACATTCATTTTATTCATTTTATTCATTCACTTCTTCTTTATAGCAGCCTGACTAGGTATCTTTGCCAATGTGCAGCGAATTTTGTATGCCACTTTCACACTATACATCATGTCAGCCACTCATTGATATTTTGTAATGTCATGTCACACTAAATCAATGAAGGTTTTTATGTGAGTGAGTGAGTGAGTGAGTGAGTGAGTGAGTGAGTGAGTGAGTGAGTGAGTGAGTGAGTGAGTGAGTGAGTGAGTGAGTGAGTGAGTGAGTGAGTGAGTGAGTGAGTGAGTGAGTGAGTGAGTGAGTGACTGAGTGAGTGAGTGAGTGAGTGAGTGAGTGAGTGAGTGAGTGAGTGAGTGAGTGAGTGAGTGAGTGAGTGAGTGAGTGAGTGGGTGGGTGGGTGGGTGGGTGGGTGGGTGAGTGAGTGAGTGAGTGAGTGAGTGAGTGAGTGAGTGAGTGAGTGAGTGAGTGAGTGGGTGGGTGGGTGAGTGGGTGGGTGAGTGAGTGGGTGGGTGAGTGAGTGAGTGGGTGAGTGGGTAGGTGGGTGGGTGAGTGAGTGAGTGAGTGAGTGAGTGAGTGAGTGGGTGAGGGAGTGGGTGAGTGGGTGAGGGAGTGGGTGAGTGAGTGAGTGAGTGGGTGGGTGGGTGAGTGAGTGAGTGGGTGGGTGGGTGAGTGAGTTTGTTTTTTTTTAAACCAGGAGAGAGTGTTTCCTTAACAAGTCCACTCCATCTCCTCTAGATCAGATTCCATACAGGATTTTGAAAAGGTGTCCTTCCTTGGTGCATGCTATGTTCAACCTGTACAATCAATGTTGGCAGACATCCACTATTCCACAGGCATGGAAAGCTGTATCCATTAGACTGATTGCCAAATGTTCTGCTAAGGATGACCCCTCATCACCATCCAACTTCAAGCCAATTGCTTTTACATCATGTATTGGGAAAATTTTCAATTCAATCTTTAAAAGTTGATGGTCTACTTAAATGCTTGAGAATGAGTACCTTGACCCTACCATCCAAAAGACCTTCATGAGGGCAACACCTGGCTGCATGGAACACCATCTCAAGTTGGCCTTTATACTTGCCGATGCAAAAAGAAAGCACGAATCCCTGACAGTTGCCTGGTTAGATCTGGCAAATACGTATGGCAGTGTCCACCATTCATTGATAGATTTTGCTCTGCATCACTATCATGCTCCATCACATTTCTGCAATATTGTTGCCTCTCTCTACTCAGGTCTGTCAGCTAGGGTATCTACAGATGGCTAGACTACACCTTCATTCCTTCTCAACATCGGCGTCTACCAAGGTGACCCTCTATCTGGGGTCATATTTAACACTGTCATAAATACCCTAGTTGACACCCTGAATCTAAAAAAGGACCTAGGCTACTCTCTCTCTCACCATCTCATCGAGTGAACCTCTTTCAGTATGCTGATGACACCTGCATCATAGCCAGTAGCCCAGCTGCAGCTCAGTTACTGCTAAATTCCACCAGTGAATGGCTTCAGTGGGCAGACATGAAGGCTAAGGTTCCCAAGTGCCACTCCTTACACATCAAGAACTCCAGTGGAACTTTGACCAATCCACATCTCACCTGCTCAAATGAGTCAATTAGATATGTTGCAAATCACTCTATCAACTTCTTTGGGATCCCAATCCAATTTCCCAAGAACTGTTACAGAGCTAAATCACAACTAAAGTCTCTGTTGCAGTCCATGCTTGAGATTATCGATGGGACGGCATTAACAAGGAAACAGAAGGTAAAGATTTACAGCTTGGGGATCTCTCCTAGATTGAACTGGCTTCTCACCATCAATGAGTTTCCTTTGTTTTGGATAAAAAGACAACTTGATGTCACTTCCACTAGATACCTTAAAAGGTGGACAGGATTAACAAAATCAGCAAACCCAATATGTTTTACATCTCAAAGTCTAAAGGAGGACTCCAACTCCCTCCATTTCCACACTATACAAAAAGCTGCAAGTGTCTAAGCACTATCAACCTCTCACCTCCAAGGACGCCACAGTCAGACATCTGGCTAAAAATAATCTAGAAACTGAGATAAAATCCATCAGGAAGATCTTCAAACCATAAATAGAGGTGCAAAAAACAATGGTGAAGGATCCATTTTGGAGTAGAAAAGCACTTTTAAAGGCAGTGAAGAACAATGTTGCTTATAGTGATGCCAGCAGACGAAGGTCAGAACTTCATGCTCTTCCCGTTCAGGGTCTTCTTTTTACCACCATCACCACACTTGCAATAGACCCAATTAAAATATGAACTGATGCCATCAGGTCTCTCCCAAATGAGTGTTATATAAATTCATTCTAAATGCTGCCCACAACACTCTTCCCCATAACTCCAACCTCCATCTCTGTAAAAATAAACCAAATCCATCATACCCATTGTGTGGACATCAAAGACAGACTCTACTCCATGTATTAAATAACTATGAGACTGCTCTACACCATTGGAGATACAATGAAAGACTTGAATTTCTAAAAGAAATTGCTTTCTTCATCAATGTCAACTTGAGAGTATCACAGAACATGATAGGAGATCTGTCATCACAGACTTACTTGCTACCAACCCATCTTCCCTTCACAGACCTCAGACCAGACATCTGGTGGGATGAACTGTCAAAAAGAACAGTGATAGTTGAGCTTACCATCTGCTTTGACATCTTTTTAAACCTGCTACCGAAAGAAAAAAAAGGTATTTCGACCTGTGTGAGAACTGCAATCATGATGTATTGGTCATCACCCTTGAGGTTGGCTCTAGAGGAGTGTTCCATTTGCAAGGTTTCCTCCAGATGCAGAAGCAACTAGATTCTAAGAAAGACCTCAGAACTCTACTCATTAGGATTTCCAATACTGCCATCCAGGAATCGTTTAAGATATGGTGTACCAGAAATAAAGAGATAACATAAAAACTGTTAACTTTATCACCTCCTCTCCAAATAAGTATTTACTCTAATTAGTAAACTGTCTTTACTCATTTATTTTATTTATTTATTTAAAAAGATTTTTTTTATTTACCTTTTTATTTATTATTATCATCATCATCATCATCATCATCATCATCATCATCATCATCATCATCATCATCATCATCATCATCATCATCATCATCATTTTTATTTTTAATTAATTAATTGATTCATTTATCTAATAAACATTTATTTTGATTATGTATACTGTCCTTAGTCATTTATTGCATTCATTGTGTTCATTCACTTCCTCTTTGTAGTGGCTTGACTAGGTATCTTTGCCCAATGTGCAGTGATTTTTGTACATTACTTTGACACTATACCTCATGTCAGCCCGTCATTGATAGTTTGTAAAATTATGTCAAACAAAATCAATGAAGGTTTTTAATATAAAAATATAGTGAGTGAGTGAGTGAGTGACTGAGTGAGAGAGTGAATGAATGACTGCTCACCAATAGCTGAAGTAGTGGGCTGGGATGGAGGGCCAGTGGGCAAGGGTATGGCATTGTTGGGAAATATGGCTGTATTACTGACATAGTTCATTCTCTCTTGGTGGTCAGATCCATACATGGTAGGCTACATGAGAGATTAGCAAACATAGAAATTAAAAGATTATATTCATCTTGGTACACATATCCAATATGCAATTAAATATTTATTACAAACTGAGAGACTATACATCTCTAAAACTTCACTTAGGATATTCAAACTAGAATTGAACTAATGGAATAGAAAGAGAGGGGGAAAAGAATAGAAATAGTTTTTACTCTGACCTGTGGAGGCATGAAGTGGACTGGCCCTTGTGGATGGGTTGGGCTCATTATCTGCCCACCATATATGGTAGTGTGGTCTCCAGCCAGAGGCAAATTGCCCATGGTATAGGGCCCATGGGGCATCCTGGACATGACATGGCTCATCATTCCAGAATCAACCCAACTGACATCAGAATAAGGCATTAGCTTCATCTCAGATGCCATGTTCATGTTCAAAGCCCCACTAGAAGTAGCTGCATGGCCATTGATCTCATGGCCTACAATGTCATCTATGCCATTAGAGGCTTGACCAAGTGATGAGGGAGGGGGGGGGGGGGGGAAAGTAAAATATAGGAGTTCAAAACTGCACTAATACCATCTCAACCTTATATTCATGACCACATAATTGTCTTGGAATGGAAATAATGCACACAGAGAACATAGTTGATTTGAAAGCCCAATCATCCGATGAATGTGCTAAGGCAAGCATATGCAGTCAAGGAAGGAGCAGTGATACAAATACATTGGAGGTGGTGGTTAACAATCTCACTCACTAGAGAATCACACTTGGAATGCAGGATGAATGAAACAGAGGTGTTATTTTGTAGGTATTTACTTGCGATGTGCAGGGAACTCTCCATCTGTTCTGCCAAGTGTGAAGGGTTGATGGTGGATATGGGCACCACTGTGTGGTGGCCAGAGTGGGGACTGACTGCCACCTGCTGGGCCATCATAGAGTGAGGCATGGTGAATTGAGGGCCAGGAACAGGGGGAAAGCTCCATGCACCTCCATCAAGCTTGGGAACCTGCAGACATTGGAAAACCAAATTTCTCTCTTTAATATATCAACAGATAAGTAAATAGATATCAATTACTGAAGTATATATGATTTTAGAGAATATTGTTACTAGAGAAAAACCTGCCATACAGGTGGTTTTTAAGGTTGGCCTTCAGCCTTGCATAGTTAGAAAGTCATTCTATTTGTTCAATTTTTTAAATAGGGAGTAGGAATTTGTGGGGTCCTTTTCTGGCTACACACCTGGGTTATAATTCTTTGCTGTCATACATAGGTTGTGGGAAGGGGGGGGGGGGGGTGTTTGTGGGGCATTGCCCGATTTCTAAAGTAAATATTTTCAAGAATTAACTTTAAGTGATTAGTATATTTTGAACTTCCTGTGTGGTTTGTGAGCACTACTTTCTCTAGGCATATCCTTTCAATATCACTTCAGATTACTATTTGTGGTTCAGTATGAAAATGACAGTTTATTTGGCAATGTTGCACCCTAGCACTAGCCCTAGCCCTAACCAAATTCTCCCCAAACTGGGCTAGTGATCCTGTGAGCAACACTGGAATATTTCAGAACAAAAGGTCCAGGTGTCTGGGAAGAGATGCCTTACGAACAGACAGATAGATAGAGGTAGTTTAAGTTGGGGAGGAGGAAGAGGTAATTCAAGCTATCTGCACATATGCTGTAAACTATTTATATGTAGTATAGCCTGCCCCTACCTGCCTATATTCTCCTGAACAGGATTTGAAAGATTAGAATTCCACTTTTATTGTCCTTTTTTTTCTTCTTCAAATTTTCCACTGCAACCAACTACACCTCTCTTTCTCTTTAGTCTCCATCCACTAATCATGTTCTTTACCAGATGCTACAAAGGGTGAGGATATTAGATATCACTCTAGCTAAAATTTGAAGTGATTCCTGAGGTGTCTATTCATTGAATATGCTACATCTCATTTTACCAGTTATAACAAACCATGCTGCTGCACTAGTGATGATGGCTTTGTCTGGTTTGTAGTGGTGACAAAACCTTTTGCAGTTGTGAAATTTTTGCCTAATTTTGTGCATTCTGAGATTCTTTCATTTGTTTATACTTTTGGAAAGAAAGAAATGGGCACATGCCCATCCCCCCTCCCCACACACCTTCCTGAGGTCTCCACTGAAACCCAACCCATGTCACTCCCACAGTTATGATGTGTGTTCGTGGCAACTTTCAGGTATGTCATCGAAGAAGGGATTTTCTTTGTAACAGCTTTTAGCATTTTTATCTTGACATATCCACAGGAAGGGGGGTGGCCAAATGGTCTAACTCATTTTGGTCTGAAAAATATCCTTTGCATAGAATGTGCCTACTCTGAAGAGCAAGTTTCATTTAGTTTTGTTCTTTATACTCATACTCACAAACATAACTATCAGGAAGAGGTGGCCAGATGTTCTTAGAATCAACCCACTATGCCCTTTTGTCAGGAATTGGTAAAACAGAATAAAAATAGGGAGACTCTGACCATCCAGTGTTAAATCCCTCCAAGGTTGGATAACTGTGAGGCCTTAAGTCGAGCAGACCCGCCATCTCTCAAAAGGAAGATCCCATTTCTCACAACTTGTGATACAATAAAATTGCTGAAACAGGTGGGACATTTTCGAGAGGTGTGTCTCAACCTACCTGCTAACCTTTTCACTGTACTCCATGCTGAGCAGCTGGAGTGTGAGAAGTCCATGGAATCATTGGCTTTATTCCATCATTCATGACTTTGCTAGTCAAGATGGTACAGCAGCACTGTGGCACCACTGTTAGACTCTTCCCCATTGGGGTCGTCCAAGAAGGCGTGATGAAGACTCTCACACTATTTATCCCAACACAGCATGCATTTTTTTCCTACAACTGTGTGGGATGGATCTTGTGACTGCTTTGATAAGGGCACTACAGAAGTCCTGATATGCCTCAACAATGGTTGTACTAGAAAATGTTAAGCTATGTGTGGCTTCATTCCTGAGGAAGCTGTAATATTATAGTCTGCCTTGCAGAAGTTCCATCACTTCATCTGCTCACTCGGTAGTGGGGACAAGAGTTTCGCAGCAATGATGAGATAAGTTCATTTTGACACCGATGGAACTACTCTCAAGCACACATCTGTTAGGGAGCCTGTTGTCTGGTCCAGCACTCGCAAAGGCCAGGTCTGGATTGGTTCTGGTGTTACAGCATTCCAGCATCCAGAATTGAAACTGTCTGCTCACTTTGGATTGTGAGGCTGTGTTAAGTTATTATTTGCAGCCTGCTCAACCAAAAATTGTCTGTTTGAGGAAAGGAACATTGGAAGGGCCATAGTCAAAAGATGCGAGGATGGAGGTTCATAGACGCTGATGATCTTCAGACTGTCAACATCCACGCACAACCATTCAACCTCAGAGTCTTCGGGAAACCAACCATCTCTGTCCAGGATAAGCTCTCATCGACAAATGTAGCTAGACCATGCTTTCTGCTGTGGTCAACCCAGCTAACTCAAAGTTTAGAATTACTAGCTTATTTACACAGGTTTAATTGGTCTCCTGAAGGAGGATGATGAGCGCCATGGTCTTATTCATAGTTACAACCTGTCCTGCTTTTGGCAAGACAGTCGCGATTTTTTTGACTCCTGTCTCGCTACTGTCCCAACTCTCAACATTTAACTTCCACAAGGCAAGCAAAGGTTGAGGTGCAGTTAAGGACATAATTGTGTAGGGAGTCTGCAAATGCCACCTCAACAAAATAGCAGTGAAGCACATAGCTGAGTACCAGATATGAAGCTAGCTACCATTGTTTTAGTATTGACTGTGATAATGTAATCTCATGGCTGAAGTAGATTTTGAGAAATAAGAAACTAAAGTTTACTCCCTGGCTGAAAAGAAAAATTAATTGCTAAACTAAAATTCCTGACAAGAAATAGTACATCGAAAAGACAAACAAACAAACTGAAAAGAAGAATATATGTATATATATAAAAGGATACTGACTCGATACAAGGTACCATAAATGATAAATTGGAAGTAATACAAACAGAATTTTTTAAAAGCCTTAGTTAATGGAAATTTGTCAAATATTTCTTCTCTTAGGGTAGGCATACTAAATGCTAGGTTACCCCCTCCCCCTCCATTTTTAAGGGTAAATTAATTTTTTTAGGAAATTGTATTAATATTTTCAATTATTATCATCTAGATTGCCATATGTATTTTCATCTCTCTATACATTTTTTATTTATTTAAATTCAATAGGAACTCTTTAATTTTAATTTGATATTATATACTTTAAAATTCCTCTACATTTCCTAATCTGTCGCTATTTTGCGATATTTTTTGGTTTTAGCCCTTTTTCCTGCTTTGGAGACATATAATTAGGAATTGTGGGTGTGATTTTAATATGTGTGATCTTTTTACTTTCTATTTCATGAAGTTGGCAGCTATGCTTATGGGCCAAGCACTCAACCATTCTGATCTCTCTGGCAGTGGTCACTTCAATGTTCAGCTGGAGCACCACAGTTTTTAGATACTTAGCTAAGACCCCTGAAAAGGGAGTTTCCCAAAAACAGAAAAAAAGAAGAAAGAGGAGGAGATCATGGCAAGAAACAGATTTTTTTTTAACTCTGAAAGAAAGAAAAATGGATACTGCAGGTTTCCACATGGTTGGTGGGAATATCTTCAAATGCCCAATCACCAGAAAATTTAATCTTGTAGTCAATTTTGGCCAGTATTCATTTCTCCTCATCCGAACTTCTCAATTCCAGTGGGAATGACATGTGATGGATTTTAGTAAAAATTATATATTAATCTACTCTATTTTATATTCATAATGAAGTGTACTAATGTGAAACAACCTTCACATCTTTAAATCTAACCCTCCCTCTCCTACTATCGTAACTCTTACCGCCACTGGGAAACTTTGCTGTTGCACTGGCTTGACCAGAGACACCCCAGCGGAGTTGAACTGCACTGTATTGGAGAGCTGTTGAATTTTCATGGGAGGTCTGACCGATCCCACAGAACCAAACTGCTGCTGTTGTTGCCCAAGGACTGGTGGAGACATCATTCCATGCTGGCCAATAGAACCTGCACACACATGAGGACAATATCAACTAATACTGCAGGCTGTTGGTAAGGTTGGGCACAATTCTCTTATTTTTTACTCCCCCCCCCCCCCCCCCTCAAACATTCTAATATATTATTTTTTATATAAAAATGTAAGTGGATGTAGTTTATCTGTCCATGAGTTCATCCATAACACTCAATTTGTTTGTTAATAATTAAAAAAATTTTACTATCTTATGTTGCATGTAGATAAAATTTGCCCTGAGGATAGGTGTAGTGCCTTAAGTTAATGCCTACTCCTTTAAAATTCTGCTAATGATATTTTTAATGGATATATTTGGTTTTTAATGTTATTTTGACCCAATTTGGGGTCAGGAATAAACTCACCTTTCCCAGTTAATCTACAGTTTTTCAGTCCTGAGACCCCCAAATTCCCATCTGGGTTTTTTACATTGCTCAAGTTACTCCATGGTCAAATTGTGTATGTAAACCAAGTTTACCTCTATATCTAAGGATTTATGTGTACATTAGCTGCACACACACACACACCACCTCACCTGGAGTTACAGAGTAGGGGTGATACGCAGGTCCTGGGATCATGTGAGGTGAAAGAATGCCGCCCTGAGGAGCCATCTGGTAGAGAGGCATCTGCTGGTGAGGTGGGTACCAGTTGGGGTCTGCTAGCACAGCAGTCTGGTGGGATGTGGTAGGAGTGTGGCCATACATGACAGGAATAGCTTCTCGCTGTAGTTTCTGCTGCTGCAGAGGAAGTCTCACAGTATGTCACACACACCTCAATTACTGCATACAAACACACACGTTTGCTCACACACTCACACACGCCACACACACACTGCTAATATTGGATGGCAATACTAACTAATTATGGGCCAGTGAATGTGAAATGGGCAGCATCTGAACAAGGAAGAGAACTCATTACAATGTTATAATGGTTTTCCATTGAATGCATACATCCTTAGTCCCTCTTTTGGTACAGGATTTCTCTGACACAGGTTCATGTGATGTATGCACCCCAGGCATTGTTGTGGTTGTGATGGTGGTGGTGGTGGTGGTTATGCTTCACCTGGACAGGCTGGTGATAGTACTGAGCAGTGGTTAAGGTGGTAGAGAAGAAGGTGACTTGAGGTTGCTCAGTGCAGTGGCACATGACTTGGGTGCTACTGCTGCTGCTGCTGCTGCTGATGATGATACACTTAGAAGCAGAGGTGGAGGAAGAGGAGGAGAAAGAGGAAGAAGAGGTGATGGCTGAGGAGGAACTGAGGGAGTGGTAGTCAGAGGACTGACCCTGGCCATCAAATATGGGCATCCCATGCTGCGGCTGCTCACACATAAGTATATGAAATACATATTAAAAGTAGTACAAAAAAATTATAAAAAAACAATAAAATGGAATAAAACACACACAGATAAACTTTTAAAAATACTTTAAATAATTGAACACATACATAGGCCAAAAATGTTCATAATCATACCAGATAAGAGGTATATTTTAATATCTTTTTAATATGTCCAATATATGTTTGAAAACGTTATTCTATCATATTAATGCATATGTGAATACATCAGAATCCTTTGCAAAATTAGGCAAAGTCAAAGCATGAAAGAAGAAGGCACATTCATGTAGTAACACTTAACCTTGTGAATGCTTATGTTTCAGTCTGGTTGCACACATTTTCAAGTAGATATCATTTCCTAGCACTTACAAGACAATTTTGTACATTTTGAGAGACAGGGGAGAAGACTACACTACCAACACACCTGCTTTTTAACAGCTTTGGAGGAAGTTTTGGCTTTCAATGGAAGCTGAACTCGTGACAAAAAGGACGAAGAATGAAGTTCACAAGAACCTATATTACAACCCAATGTCACATAGTAACTTGAGGTTACACCAGTTGACCTTGCATTGTTCTCTGACAATAACACAACCACAAACTTGCCTGCAGGTTTGAGATTGGAAGGGACCTGTGGGGTTGCACTGCGACTGCCTGGATTGCTGGACAAGCCTTCCTTCTTGGCATCTGCAGGTGGGACACGCTTGAAAATGGCTGTGTCACTGGCTGATCGTTGATGATGTATTGGAGAATGAAGAGTACTAAATACAATAAGGAAGGAAAAAGGGATGACAGAAGGACTTCATTAATAATAATTAGTAACATAATTGTATCCTACAGATGCACTCTGATTAGAACAGATAGAACACATTCAAAAAGACACAATGGGATACACTCAATAATGAGAGCTGGACCTTAAGTACGGGCATCAAATTAAACTCTTTTTTTTATTATACAGTTCAAAATATTTCTTTCCTAAACTCAAGCATGCTCTGTGCTGCCAAACAGCTACTCTGGATGGTCATCACAGCTACGACCACATGTCATTGCAGGAAATTTGCTTCAGGACATCATCCATGAGATATATTGTTCTATCATATAAGAGAGAGGGGGAGTGAACAGAAATCTTAAAAGAAACAAGGAAACAGTCTTCCAGGAAGGAAACAGTCTTTCATGAAAGGTGTCATCTTACAGAATAGAACAAATCTACTCTATAAATAAGACATGCAAATGTAATGATTCAGAATTATTAATAACACAAGGAAAATAATTGTAATAAAAAATTTTTTTGATTTTTCTTTTAATTGTGAATAATGAGAAATCATATTAAGTATGTATGTATGTATGTATGTATGTATGTATGTATGTATGTATGTATGTATGTATGTATGTATGTATGTATGTATGTATGTATGTATGTATGTATGTATGTATGTATGTATGTATGTATGTATGTATGTATGTATGTATGTATGTATGTATGTATGTATTTATGTATGTATGTATTTATGTATGTATGCATGCATGCATGCATGCATGTATGTATGTATGCATGTGTATATATATATGCATGTATGCATGCATGTGTGTATATATATGCATGTATGTATGCATGCATGAACATATGTATGTAGTGTATAATTATGTAACAATCAATATAACTACACCATAATGAGACTTCCAAACTAAGAGAGTAGAATTTTTCATTCTTGCACTACAACTACAAATACCTTCTTGATGTTAGCCATGGTTTATTGTTGGTTGCCAGGTCATAGGACATAACACTTGAGAGTGGAAACTGTTGACCGAATATTTGAGCTCTGTCCTTCTCATATTCCTTCAGCCTCTCTTCATACAGCTTGAGCAGCTTTACTTTTGCAGGGGATGCATCTATGGCCTCCGAAACTGCTTCAAACTGCACACCAAACTAAATAAATATGATAAAAATATTCTTCTGTTCATGCAGATATAAAGAAAATAACCTTTGTATACACACATACATATACAAATGCAAATAAATGGTCTTCCATCAGATGAACTATCGAGTGAAGTCTTGTAGTAAAGATTTGTATGATGGACAGGTCACATCGATTTAATGACTTCAAACTTGCCTGTACAGCACATGGTGTTGGGCAATGAACTGTATATCACTTGGTGTTGGGCAATGAACTATATGTCACTTGGTGCAAGGTTGACCCACCAGTGCTCAAATATGTCATACTAGCTGCACTCACACAACTAGAGGAGATGGACCAATGAGGTATGGGGGGATTGGCAAGGAACTATAACACACCAGCAGTGACAATGTGTGAATGCCATTAACACTTCACTTTTGAGACACTATCACGCACTAAGTCAGGAATGAACCCAAGCTATTAGAAATTGACAGTATAACTTAAGGGGAAATGATTACAAGGAATATCAAGTGAATTGATTACAAACAAGTTCAGCAAACTTAACTCCCATACTATTTAAATTACTTTTTAATCAGAGAGGGACAAATAAGGAAATCGGTGGAGCAAGGAAAATAAGATTCTATTACTACTTTTTTATTCCTCTTTTATTGCAAGCCTAATTACGTCAACCCATACACACCAAACTTGGTCCTCGTAAATATATTAATACAGCATATCTTTTCCAAGAAAAACTTTTTTCCTAATTTTGCCACACATAGAGGTATCAAAATATTATATTGAGGCTATTGCATACTATTATACAAGCCACACCCACTTATGGAATCAATATTCCTACTTAATTAATAATTTAAATAGGAATACACTGATCATTTAATTCATTAGTACTTAGGCCAACTAATTAATGAAGTATTCCAGGCAAATCTAACTTTTCTTTGTAGTCAACTTGGGCACACACTGACCTCACAATCCACTGAAGTTGATTCTGATGACGCTTGCTTAAGAATTTGCTTCAGCTCTGGAGATTCAGACTCCTCATTCAAACTGGAAAGGTCTTTAAATTCTATCTGTGACCTATAAATAAAGAATGATGCACATAAAACAGTGTTATGGCATAGTACCCTAGTGCATATTATAATGACGAGCAAATGGTGGCAAGTCAGAATGAAATTTGTTCTTCTTGTTCTTCCACAGCAAAGGATGCCCCAGCAATGCCTGCACACACCACTCATCCCTGGGATATTGGCACATGCTTGCACACACATCCCTGGGATATTGGCATATGCTAGTTATTATAACCTAGTCGCAGTAATTTATACTTTTGGTACTAAAATATTCAGAAATAGTTGAATATCAATGCAGCTGCATGATAGATGTGACAGACTTACAAGCGAGTGTTCGGGCCTTTACAAACAATGACTATTCTTTTATTCGAAGGATGCACATTGTGCTCCAGTCCAAAATACCCTGCAACTCTACACACAATAATAATATCATCATTCAAGAAAAGAAAGCGGAGGGGGGGAGTTGAGGAGAGGAAGTTAAAAGTGAGAGGAAATCAAGGAAAAAAAGGAAAAGAGAGAGAAGGGAAGTAAGTCAGGGTAGGAAAGAGGGTGAGGTTCTCATGAGATGAATGAAGGAGAACATGGTAAAAACAGGTAATTATATTTTATGGGAGAAGGAAAAAAGCATGATGTATATAACAGTGTTCACTGCCCCAGAGTAAGCTATTGAAAGATAATTGTGATGAGATTATTTCCTGATGGATTCTAGCAAAAAGCAGACAACAAAAATAACTCATTAATGATTAGAACAAAGCTACTAGCCAATATTGTTCTTGCAGAGATGCCCTGGCCGTCCCTCCCTATTCTGTAAGGACCTCTGCATGCAGTATCAGACTAAGTACCTGTGAATCAGCATTCTTCGGTAGGACTTACACCTAGGAAGGATCAGAGGTTCTGTACGAGACTGGTCCTTAATATAGTCAACAAACTTTTTTTCAAGACTCAAAAGAATGGCTTTAGCCCTTTCAGTCTGGAAGAAAAGGAAAGAAAAAATGTATATATTTATATAATCAGTGTTCAATAATTGTACGGTGTAAGTTTGACTCTATTAATCAGTATTTAATAAATGTGCACTTTATGTTTAACTTAGTTAATTTGAGTTCCTAATTGTATAGTGTTGTGATTCTATAATCTGATTACAAACGAATAGCTGACTGGCTGTAAATGCATTTATATACAGAGTAGATTAGTAAATGAAGAGAGAGACTGTTATTTCTGGATTGTGAAATTTTTAAAATTGTTGTAGTAGCATAAAGTAGTCATAAGAGTATGGTAATACTCTTTAAGTAGGAATGTCACTGTATGCTTTATAGGTATAACCACAGCACATACACAAAGGATAAAATACAAGAACTCACAAAATACAATGTTATATATGACCTATTTTTTTAAGTAAACACTCACATGGAGAAACTTGTTGAGCTCATTGATCTTCTACACCCTACCTATCACAGCTATATGGTCTACCAGCTACATATCAACCAGCTGCAACATATACAAGCTGCATGGGTGGTCAGTTGCCTAGGCAGCCATCTACATGGTCTACTAGTTAAATGGACAGCTAGCTGCATGGGAAACCAGCTGCATGGGATACCAGCTTAATGGTCTAATAGCTACATAGGTAGCCACCTGCATAGGAAATAAGTACATGGGCTAGCTACATGGGCTGCTAGCAGCATGGCTTACAATACTGAAATACAGTTAGGTTGTAATAAAACTAATCACACAACCAGCCTGCCCCACATTTGAATAATAAAGAAAAGCATAGCCACACTAGCTACACCTATGTACTGCAATACATAGGAACAACACAGTAGGGATATGTGCAATATGAGAATGGCCTAAAAATGACTGACATAAGGATGTAAGGGGAAGAAGGAGGGAAAAAAAGGAAGTTAAGAAGGGGGGGGGGGGGGGGGGGGGGAAGGACGATCAAGAAATGGAGTATGAAGGATAAGGGAGAGAGGGGAAGGAGGAAGACAAGAACAGAAACATGATACCTGCAAAGAATTCACTATGAAATCTTGTAAATCCAGTGAAGGATCTTCAGCATCGTGGTAATCATCTGAAACAAACATAACACACCTGTTACAATTAAGAAATGTAGCTAAGCATTAGAGTTCTCTGCAGTGTCCCACTTAAGTAAAGTTGAGACAAGCAATGCCTAGAAATTTAAGTTTGGTGAAAAGCTTACAATTGATCACTGGAATATTCTAGTTATATATGGCATTAGCCTCCTCAAGGATTGCAAGTGCACAGCTACTGTAGAGCATTGTATAACTATGAGGGTATTAACACATTTACCTCGTGTAGCTCTGCTTTGCATCAAGCCAGAAGGAGAGACCATGGAAGGCTGCTGGTTCAAGAACGACATGCTAGCAACAAATAGTAACTCAATAAAAGACATAAATATATACATGTTGGAATTTTTGCCATTTTGATTTGATTTATGACAGAGTACATTATTTGCTATGAGATATTGAAATATGTGCAATTTAATCAGCAATTTAGTTTAAGACATTAGGTATCATAGCCAATTTATCCACCAATATCTAATTCAACTTATTACCTCTTATAGAAGACACCATAAATACTTCAAACTAGTCCATCACATTTCTATCTAACTGGAATCTTTCATGGTGTTGTGCTATCATGATAAGCAAAATTAAGTACTAAAGAAATTTTTTCTTTGTTATAATGTTTGTTTAAAACAAAGACATGGAATCAGTAATTTCAAAAAATGTCTCAAGCTTTGGCCAGTGGCTTTAATTGCCATACTAATGTTCAATGTTCATACCCTTTATGAGCAGTTACCACCCCCCCCCCCCTTTTTTTTCCTGGAAAACATGGAGGACATCATCAAAGCCACAAATTATGTTAGACATAAAATATTATGACAGAAATAAGAGATACAGCAAACAAGTCAGCTCACCCTAGAACTGGGCCATTGGACTGGTCCAGTGATGAAGGAAGGGCTTGTTGGTCATGCATGGAGACACTGCTATGCAACTGTTGCTGAGGTCAACACATAAAAATAAAGTGTGAGTGACTATCAATAATTCTTTGAAACAGAGGTCACTATAAAATAGCATTGTATCAAATAAATACTCATCAAAGAATTGCATGAGTGTGGTCAGATCAAAGAATGGGATGTTCAAGCTCTGAAAATGAACATATCAGCAGGAACTAGTGGTGACTTCAAACTTTTCAGTTAAATGGTATATCCTTGTGGACCTAAAATGGCTAGGAGTTTATTACGCAATCTGCATACAAGAGATATATAAAATACTCTGCAATTGTTCTTCATGTCAGAATACTCAAATCAACCAATCATATCATTTTGTATTAGTATCCTACTTTAGTACAAGATCACACAAAAAGTATGCAGATTTTATACGTATTACATTATTAGGGCAGGTACTAGCAATATATTGTAACCAAGTTTGAATAAACAACAACAAACAATTACTTGTTAAGCTATACAACTAGTTAGCTAATAAATATCTAGCTCTAACACAAAATGTGGTTGAAGCTAGCTAACAAGCTACTATATATATACCAAAAGAGGTTTAAGATATGCTTTCACCCAAAAAAAAAAAAAATCTAGAGCAACCCATTGAACTTGAACTAAATGGACCCTGGAGTGTTTCAATGGTTTCCAAAACTTTGAAATATAACTGATTCAGAGGCTTATAAGGCTACTCGGACTTCTCAACTAATAGGTAAGCTGTGATATTGTAGTCTTTTATCCTACGAAACTCAATTAGCTAATACTAATGGTTCCATTTTTTGGTTGTGATTTCTATTGGTTGCTGTGGCTAGTTGCTGTTTCTTCATTTTTGTGATAAGACCGAACTAAATACTTAATGGTGTTAAAATGTGCACTAAATAATGTATAAAATACAGTAATGAGTGGGCAATGTCCCTCTTCCTCTAGAGGTCCATTGGGGAGTGTGATGAAGAAGCCAGACTTGTCTTATCCTCATGAGCTACACAGGTGAGAGCCAGATTGACACTGGGGAATACATAGAGCTATGAATTATTACTATATATTATGATATGCTAATACATTTACAGAGCCTTTTCCTTCTCGTTGGACTACCATACTGTTAACTCTGATTCTGAATTAGTGTCTCAGAAGTAGTCCTCTTCTTCTAAGTCAAACTACATGTCTAGCAACTCTTCCAAGTCTAACTACAGGACCAGGACCTATTCTGAGTAGGAATGTCATGCCAGTACTCATCACAAGTGTGATAACTAGCACTCCACAGAAAACGAATAATGCCTGTATAAGCTGAAAGAGGGCCTCCCTCATTTAATACTGGTTTAGACCATGGGATACATCCTCAATTATTCCTTCAGTACATGGAGAGTTCAACAATTCAATAAAGTGACGATGAACACAACCTTGTGGAATATCTTCCTTAAGTATAGAGATTTCTCACCTTCACAAAAAATGGATAATATTGAAAATTATTTCATACAATTTTGTGAGAGTTGAATCCCTCAACAAAGCAAAATGGACATGTCCTTATGACACAGAGTTTGGTATACCTCAACAAAGTAAAATGAGCCATCAAAACAAGGACTAACATCAATGGAAATAATATGACCAACAACCTCAAAATTGATTTATTTTTTGTTGTATTCTACCAGCCACCCCTCCTCACCTTATAAGTTAGATCACTTACTTGCTCTTATCCTCCTCTATATATATATTTATATTTATATTTATATATATGCATATACATATATGGGTTTGTGGTCTAACTTCAATCATTTAATAGTGAATCAAGGTAACACAGACACATAGACAGACAGACAGACAGACAAAACAGACAGACAGACAGACAGACAGACAGACAGACAGACAGACAGACAGACAGACAGACAGACAGACAGACAGACAGACAGACAGACAGACAGACAGACAGACAGACAGACAGACAGACAGACAGACAGACAGACAGACAGACAGACAGACAGACAGACAGACAATTTGTAGTTTATAGTATGGATATGGGAATTTTTTTTAATATATATATATATAGTTAACATTAGCCAATGATGAATTTCATGCTGTATTGAAATATGGCCTAAATTAAAAATAGATTTGGAAAAAAAAGCCTTCAGGTTCCTAGCGTAATGGAATACTTCAAAAATTTAATCATATCAGAAAACAAAAAATAAACACCACAAAATCAACCTTTAAAGAATACTAAAGTTAACCATGATCTAAAGAAACTCATTCACACATTTCACCAACAAAAGTTATAATGGTTACATAGGGCTAGTGAGTGGCTGACCTGATTCCCAGACTGAGGGAAGTTAGTAGCTGCAGACACAGCATCAATGGTGGAGGGCGGCACACAGGGCATGGCTATCAAACCTTCGTCCATGTTGTGGTGGTTTACAGCTGGCTGGCTCTGGCAGGAAGGAGAGTGCTGAGACATATTCTACCACCAAAACAACAAGGAAGGGGGATGGGAAAGAAAAAGGTATCAGTAAAAATATATAATACCCTCATATTTCCTAAACATTTTGAGTACATACTTATAACTTAGTGTACCACAGTGTAGTGTTGTCCTGTGATAATGCTCACTCTTGATGTGCATGCATGAGCTATCAGCAAACTACATGCAGGCATGAGTTAAGGCAACAGATACACTTTGCACCTATTAGAGTGTCTAATAATTAGTTAGACTGCACTTATGAAGGCCACAAGTAAGATGACCCTTTAACAGTAAAAATGAGATACTCCAGTCATTTACTGCCATTATTACTTCAATCATTGGCAGGTTCTGAGGTTAATAAAGAGGGAGAGGGGACAGGGATTTCCACCCTGGAAAATTGCCACCATAAAATTTGACACCATTGTCAATGTTTTATGATGGCCTTCATGTAAATATCACTGCATGTAGAAATAATTATTATATTCATGTCCAAAGTTAATGCTCAAAACTTGATTATCTGATTCTGCTCTTAATCACCTAAAATTTCCTCAAAATTATCATCACTTTGCTTTGGCCTTTCAATAGCAATTCACAGTAGTCTGCTTTGTAGAGTGGACAGACAGAATGACTGACATATTGGCATATAAGGACAATACACTAACATAGCATGCAAAAAAGGGGTGAAAAGAAAAATTATTAAAGTGAAGTGTAGAAAAAAAGGAAACAGGAAAAAAAAGGGGTCTGACTCAGTGTTGAACTCATAACCTTGAAAGCATAGACATGAGTTTAATGGTCCTAGTTGTTTGATATTTTTGTAGTTTTTGTTGACGGGATGCCATTCCTCTACCATCCCCACCCCCCTTGTTCTACAGTCTGCAAATAAATCCTGTATTAATCTCTGAGGTTGATGTAAAATGTTAAACCTGCTAATTTAAAGTTCTCTTATGAGGAGATATGCATTCTTATTTCCTTCTGTTAGCATGTCAACACAAGCTTGACAAGACAAAGGTGAAGGTTTGATTGTAATAAATGTGGCCAAAAAACAAGGCTTATTTCTTTTCTCAATTATGATCCCAATTTTTAAATAACTTAAATATCTCAGCGGAATCTGTGCATAGATCTAAGCCTACACAGTTTATTTGTTGTTGTTTTTTGTATAAAACAAAACACGTTAAAGTTTTATGTATGCTTGTAGCATATGCAACTTGATTGGGAGGGATCTAACCTAATAGCAAACATTACACCAAGTAATGTCTAATACATTTTGGGCACATGCTTTCTACACATATGCACACACACAACACACACAACACACACAACACACACAACACACACAACACACACAACACACACAACACACACAACACACACAACACACACAACACACACAACACACACAACACACACACATCCCACGCTACACACCCAGAGCTGCCGACCTGACGATAGGCTAGTGAGTCAAATGCACCACAAAAATTAGTGAGATATAGGTTTCCATGAGTGAGATATGCTGATTGATAACAGGTCATGTGGATGTTCATAAATAAGGCCCCCAATGTGTTATTCTCTTCTTCTAGTTATAATTTTTTTAAATATTCATATAAAAGGCAATATCAGCTTCTATCACCTTTGGAAGGAGTAAACTTTGGGATGTGTCATATGATCACTTAGATAATATTTGGGCAATTTAATCCGCTATCTGAATATCCAGTTTGACAATGAAGTTATTTTTACTCACAAACACATCCGAAAATTAAGAGGTAAGGATACTGAATTTCTTAGCATCGAGCCTAGGACTTGAGCCTAAAAATAATCTTTCTTTTAGTTATGTAAAATATCTTTCTTTTGCTGCTGGCAACATCAATACTAATATTGTTATCTTGCCATTCACTTGAATCTCACTTAGCCATCAGCACTAAATATTTTAGTGAAGATAGAAGATACACCTAAATCATATCTGCACAATAAAACCATAGCTAAGATAAAGGCTTTTTTCATTTATTGCTATTTTATAGGTATGTCTTGGTGAATACAGGAACGTCATCTTTAAGAACCACTTTGAAATGGTAATTTTCTAACTGGACATAGTAATGATGCTATGCCAAATCTAAGACTATTTCCAAAAAGGTGTATTCATTTCCCAAACACTGCATCTGAATAAAACCAATGCAAGTACCCCAGGGAGATCTCAGATCTGTAAGGGGTCGCCTTGGTGTTTTTGACTCTGAGATACAACTGTAGCTGCATTTGAAGGCAGCTCTTCTTTCTTTTCAAATTTAAGCATTAATTTTTGCTGCGATAAATGGAGATTCAAGTGTATAATTGTGTGAGCGTGATATCTGGGCAAAATATGTGTGTCACTAGTACAATGTATGTGAGTTGGCAGCTCTGCATACCACATACACACCCACACACAAATCCCCAACACACACCACTCCCACACACACCCACACCACACCCCACACATGCATGCATGAATGCAGGTGGGTGGGCGTGCAGGCAGGCCAGCAGGCACATGGTCAAGCAGGCAGGCCGGCACCCACCTACCCACACACACCCACACCCCACCCCACACATGCATGCATGAATGCAGGTGGGTGGGCATGCAGGCAGACCAGCAGGCAGATGGTCAAGCAGGCAGGCCGGCACCCACCTACCCACACACACTCACACACACACTCACACACACACACACACACACATTTACACTGCACAAGTTCGCCTTTCTATTCTACATTTCTCAGTTGCTGAGATTCCACAAAATGATACTTTCTTAGGGCTATATTTTGCTTCAGAGATCTGCCTCATTCAAATTGTTTTGCTTCCCTCCAGTAGATATGTAGTACTTCACATAACTAGACATTTTATGAGTCACCTAATTACATTATAGACATCTTCCTACTGAAGTCGATGATATACATGTAATATACCAACTCTATAAATAGGTAATCAACTTCCATCACCAGTCAATAAATGACAATCCAATGCAGTCACTAATCAACAAGTATTAATCAACTACAGTGGTCAATCAACAGGTACAAATCTACTCCAATCACATATTAACAAATACAAATCGACTCCGGCCACTAATCAACAAGTACTAATTCTGATGATGCCAGCCAAGGGCCATGGTTGGCATGTACTGGTCACACCTAACTAGTGATTACATTGAAATCTTTATGATACAACACTTCTATTGGACTGTCTTCTCATTTGAAAATAGCCAGTTAGCTGGTTAAGAGAAAAAAATAAGCTTTGTCTGCTCTACTGGTTTATTGTACTAGAGTTATGTACACCAACAGCAGCAGCTCGCCAAATATGATAGCTATCTTTACCATAATAGTTCATTTGTTCTTAAGTTCATTTGTTTTGTTCACTATCTCCTCCCAGATGTTTGGGACAACAGGGTTCAAATTGTCAGGGATTGATGATTGTCGCCGAAACATTTTTTGGTGATGATTGGAGTAGAATTCTTTCATTAGGGCTAGGGTTTGTTGTTGTTTTTTTTCCAAAGTTTCCTTGGGATCTCAATTTCACGCATAGTAAACCAACAAGCTCCATGAGCACTATATACAATAATTTCGTAAATACACTCTAATTGAGGTCTGCAAATATGTGCCCAGAATTAGTCTTCCTTTCCTTCTTTTTTTTAGCACTGTTGACTAAAATGTCTGCTACCAGGTAGCGAAAAACAAACAAATGTGAAAATCCAGTCATGTAACTTAGTTGTCTCCATCTATAATAGGGTTAGTGAGGTAAGAAAAACTGTGCCCCAACTCCATTCCTTCCCATTTCCTTTCTTTATTGGTCAAATGAAGCATCTGGGAGGCAATATTGAACAAACAAGCAGACAAACAAATTTCATATTATAGTAAGATTTCTTGTTATCCCTATCAATATGCAGAACAGATACTTTGCAAGTCTAGATAATTTGGTTACAGTCATATTTCCTTTGTCACTGGAAAAAGGTGGGGAAGGGAAATTGTAAGGGGCTAGAATGGGGAGAAAGGGTGAATAAAAATAGGGGTGACAATAAAAATTAAATAAAAACATCTTTGTTGAGTATTGAATCAGAACCTTGGAATCATGAGCTGAGCTATTAACAATGTGATGTTATGAAATAGAAAACAATGTTTAGATAAGAATGAAATCCTGATTAATTTAACTATTTGACCAAAACTCCAGAATATGAGTTCAAAAAAATTAATTTTCATAAAAAATATGGTGTAACCTGTTTGGGGCAGGGGAGGGGGGTTGTGTGCCCACCACCCTTCTGTACTACTCCATTGTAATCAATCATGAAGGGTTGAACCTATTGCTTCATAAAGTGTGAAGCAATGAATTCAGATTTTCACATTATAAGCTGGTTGTTTTACTACAAGTATGTCTTAAATGCCAATTACAGAGTGTGCTACCAGAACTCACTTATAACCTCCCCCTCCCCAACCTTCTATGATTTCTTAGATTTCCCATGTATTTTAAAACTCACACAGTTCTTCCTTTACAAATGAGGAAACCTGTTGGGCAGAAACAAAATAATCTTAAAACTCAAATCTAATAAAAGAAAAGATAACTTACGCAAGATTCAAGGGGATAAAAGAAAAATCTCACCCAAAAAAATGGCTGAATAGATTATTCCCACTTCTGCACGTGACCACTCCCTGCTATTGTTGTTGCGCATGTGTGCATATTCATTCTGGTGTTTATTTCTGGTACTTGCCGTACAATGTGTGTACAGATTCAACTGAATAACCTCACCCTGAAATATGCAAAATTTGCCAGACACCAAAATACAAAAGGACCACAGAGAAGAAAGATTTGCTAAATAATAAGGATTCTTGTTTGCATGTCTACAACCACTCTAGTCCCACCTGGAACAATAAAGAGTACATACAAGACCACACTGTAAATGACGACCCTGGTTTAATCATTACCAACCAAACCATGATCAGATCACATCAATTCCATTATTGTATTGGGGTCACTGTGCTAGAGAAAAAAATTAAATTATATAAAATGTTAAAATCATATAAGAAAAATAATCAAAATGAAAATTTTTGGTGTCCAGCTTCTTTTCTGGCTCAGAACTTATAGCCTGTCCAAACTAAAAAAAAAAAAAAAAAAAAAAAAAAAAAAAAAAAAAAAAAAAAAAAAAAAAAAAAAAAAAAAAAAAAAAAAAAATTTATTCCTTTGTAAGTGCAAATAACCAACCAATAACAACTACCAGCTGTCCTACCCCTTTATCTTGTCACACTACTTCCCCAATTTTTTTTTTTTAATTAAAAAAGGCTTATTAAATATAATAAAGAATGCTATGATTAAAAAAAATTTAAATTAAGATAAAATAAATTTTAAAAAGTGGGTGTTGTGAGGGTTGGTGGGTGTGTAGATCAAGCTATTTTGATACTACAAAGTCAAGACTGGTATTATTAGAAATAAATGGATCTATGAGGACCTAAAAAAATTTTCCTCCAGTATATATATATATATATATATATATTTATTTATATATATATATATGCTTGTATATATTACCAAATTTTATAATATTATGACAAAATTTACTCAAGTGATTTTTGACTCCACCAGTGCCACCTTGGAATCAAATAGAATAATGATTTCCTTTTTTTAATTACAAGGGTACCAGTACTGCTCAATTATCTTGAACTCACCACACAACTATATAAAAGAAAGTGGGATCTGTGCCACCATATTTAAATTTTTTTTTAAAGAAAAAAAAATTAAAGTAATAAATGATGTATTAATAGACACCCTTAACCCACAAGGGTATGCTGGCACAACCAACACAGTTTTATTTTCCAGCTGTCTTCCTGTCAGTATAACCCAGCAGTTCAAGTAACTACTCTCACAAGTGCAGCCTTTTTAAAAGTGTAGTGAAAGTGAATGCCCCTTACTAGCAATTCTGTAGCTAGCTATTACTTAGTTATTCTAGGTACAAGACCTATGTCCAATCAAACCACCATGATAACTCCAAAAGTGCTCTAGATTCAATGAGTCTACTGAACTAATGAATTGAAACAATAGATATTTGGCATTTTATTGGTGCCACCATTTTATTTAAAGAGCACTTGGTTCATGCATTAAAACTATAAGGTTTTATTTTTAAATACATTGCATGCAACATTTTTAATTCTTCTGTTTATAATGATGTTGCAGTTACTATTAAAGAGGACCTTCTGGGCCACAGTAAACTTAACCCTCAGTGCTACTCAAACAATGGCAATGTCAGTCTTCAGCTAGTAAAATAAGTGGACATGGAGCACCAAACTAAGGACACAGTGTCTAAAGAACATTTGTCAAGTACCAGTCCTTTTTGATGTTGTTGTATACTGGTAATTTGTAATATGTACATCAGGACTTGAATTTTTAGGATACTTATAGTTAACTTACACTTTGAAAGAGCTCTATCAGCTACACCAATTATTTATTAGTCATCTCTCACAAAATAATTATTGTCATAGATTCATATGCTACTTAACATTGTTATTCCACTATTAATTGTCTGTCATAACATTGTTATTACTGAACTTTAATACTTTCTGTTATAGCCATTATTTATAAGTCATTGTTCTGGCAATTTCTGCTTGTTTTATTGTTGTCTACTTGTTCCATTTAATTGTCTATTTCTCCTAACATTATATTAAGCTCTAGAATCATAATGGCCTCCAATCTTGCTATCTTGTTCCAGTGATAAATCTTGTAAAAAATCCAGATATAAGTGCAACCTTAACAGGCTATCCTGCACTAGTTCTGTATATATCATGGTGATATTGATTGCTGTAATGCACAGACAAAGTCAGTAGTGGATATTGATGAGTAGTATTGACCATAGCACTGACTAAATGAGTTTTGTGGAATGAAACTTGCCTCATTCACCTGAACTTCCAAATAAAAAATTTATATTTAGAAGTAATTATTACTAAGTTTTATAAGTGTAATATACTTACATCCAACACTTCCTCTATTATTATAATTATAACACATTTATATGATTTTTATGTTATTTATGGAGTACTACTTCTAGTGTCATACATTTTATGATATATGTTACCCTCCCATATATATTCTGCACTTTTTTCCTCTCAATTGTTCAGTGACCCAATAAATTGTTGTCTACTTTAACTCTGACATACACCCAGATGTCAAGAAAGAAATCAATTGTGATGTGGAAAAACTGGTTGACAAAGATTAACAGAAGACAATTGGAACAAATCTCCATGTTATTATGTTAAATATACAACTATTGATGCTCATATGGCTATTTCACTGTTATTCTTTATTAGAAGTACATAAATGAACAATCTTAATCCGTTAATAGTAAAGAATTCTTGGTATAATATTTTTGGTTTATTTTTTGCTTCTAACTGGCTTAAATTTGGCTTAAAATGATGAGCCATCTGGCTTTAAAAAGTGTTCAAAAGTTGGCAACCCTGTCATGTAGCCAGATGTGGCCAAGCCTATGTCCAAGGGTTTGGCCAAGTACCATATTTGATATTTGTAAACTAACATGCCCAGAGAAAGAAATGTGACCACATGGAATCCAGCCCCCAGAATGATGATGCATGTGCATGCCAAATTTTTGGTGTCTAGATTGTCCTGAGTCTTTATTTCTTTCTTTTCTTTTCTCTCATGTGCCCACAGGAAGTGGTGCTTCCAGGTGACCCATGATTCATGCTTGAACGGCCTTACACACCAAAAAGAAGTGGTGTAGCCAGTTGAGACTCACCCTATTTTACTCACAGAGTCAAGTTGTGCATACATACCAAATTTTTGGCTAGTAGATTCATTCATTTTAAGGTAAAAGTGTGATTTTTGACTCTTTTATAACACAAAAAGGGGTTTGACCATATAGACACCTTAAAATATTTTCTTAGTGACACTGATTCTAAATACGTATGGGTTTATTGCATCTAAACTTCTATCATTCAAGCGAGAATCTAGGGCACAAATACTAGCAGGAAATCCAAGGTTCAAATCCAGAACTGGGCTTTCTTTTCTTTGCTCATCTTTTTTCCTCTCCCTCCATTTGGTTTATCCTTCAATACTTTCTTCCATCTCCTCCCCCTTTTCCTTCTATCTTTCCCACTTTCCCCTATATCCTTTGCTACTTTGTTCATTGTTAAAAGGCTAACTAACTAATTTCACAAAAAGAAATAATAAACCATGTAAGTTCCAAATTGATGAATCTGATTGTTAGCGATCTCCTGATCAGCAATACACCATACCTCAAAACAATCTGACCTCTCTGAAAAATAAATGGGAATGCTGATTGCTGCCTACTTACGAGCTGCTATTATTCGAAGTACCAAAAACCCTACTGGGCCGACTTGGTAGGCTGTAGTCACAAAATTGTTTGCTCTGATGACATATGTTGTAGACTTTTACAAGAAAAATTAACATTTGATTTGGTCAGCGTTCATTAGAAGTATTATTCTTGGCATTTTTAGAGTTGCTCACACAGAGGAAAAAGTGTAGCCAAATAGGACTTATCTCACGTTATTCACAGAGTTGAGTTGTGTCTGCATGCCGAGTCTTAAGTCTGTAGCTTCATTCTTTTTTTTTTCGGCAAAGTACTATTTCTTAACATAGAAAGGGGTGTGGCAATGTAGATATACTCATGATGTTTCCCTGGTGACAATGGTTAAATATACACACAGTCACACACACACACAAACACACACGCATGTATGCACACACGCACCCACCAACCCATCCACCCACACACACACACACACACACACACACACACACACACACACACACACACACACACACACACACACACACACACACACACACACACACACACACACACACACACACACACACACACACACACACACACACACACACACACACACACACACACACACACACACACACACACACACACACACACACACACACACACACACACACACACACACACACACACACACACACACACACACACATTAGCAGCAGATACCCCAGTGCTGCCTGGCCAATGTCAACACGAAACATTATAGAAGCCACACAAATTTCAGCCTGGTTGGACTTTTAATTAGCTTTTGACAGCCAAAATAACTTCCTTTAGGTTTGGCTGATTCCAAATCTTACCCACTGCAACACCCACATGCAGTTATTAATTTTCATCCAATTACTTGGACTCATATGCCAAATTTCAGCCTCATTAGTCCATAAATGAGTTTTAGTATGCATAATATGTCCTATGGGTGCGGCAATGACCACACTACCCCCATTGACACACACACAATTATTTATGCTCACCCAGTTGCTTTGAGACCTCATTCTAAATTTCAGTCTGGTTGGTCATTGGATTAACTTTTAATAGCCAAATCAACTTCCAGCGGGTGTGGCAATGGCCAACCCACACCTATGTGTGGTTAATAATTCTTTCCCGGCTACTTGCAGACCACACACCAACTTTTGGCCAGATTTTTCTTTGATCAACTTTTTTCAGCCAAAATGACTTCCTGTGGATGTGGCTATGGAAAAATCACACCCATTAACCAAACCCACATGCATTTCATAATGCTCACCCAGATTTTGATAAAGCACATGCCAAATTTTGAACTTTTTGGTCCCAGTGTTTGGCCATGATGTCTAGACACATACATACATACATGCATGCATACTGACGAACCAAAACGTATATTAAAAAAGATTCATTGATCTAATTCCTCAGATCCAATCTTTATTCAAAAGTCCTTTTTTCACTTTTTCTCTTTACACACCAATGAGAAATGTTGTGGGAAGGAGGGACCCCGCCCATGTTACTCCCAAATTAAATTTGTGTATGCATACCATGCTTTAAGTCTGTTGCTCCAAGGATTTATATGGCCAAAGTACAATTTTTGGCTTTTTGGGGGCCTAATATGGACACAAAAATGGGTGTGGTCTTACACATGGTCATATACATGTACTTATAACATTCTCCAGATTATATTAGTTCCAAATATATATGGGTTCATGATTCTAACTCAATACGTTCTGCGTTTTGGCTGATATACCATTTTTGGCATTTTTAGCCATACACAAGAAAAGTAAGAGGTATGGCCAGGTGGGACCAAACGTATGTTACTCTCAGAGTGAAGTTGTATGTGCATACCAAGTATTAGATCTGAAGCTCATAAGTTTTTCTGGAAAAAATACCATTTTTGGTCTTTTCATGATACCGTGGTAACCATTTTCTGGATTTTTAGCCATGTTTTAAGTTGGGTCAAAACTTATTATCCTGCCAAGCTTCAGAGTAATCCACCATCAGACAGACAGACAGACAGACAGACAGACAGACAGACAGACAGACAGACAGACAGACAGACAGACAGACAGACAGACAGACGGACGGACAGACAGACAGACAGACAGACAGACAGACAGACAGACAGACAGACAGACAGGCAGACAGGCAGACAGGCAGACAGACAGACAGACAGACAGACATCTCCTTTTATATATATATATATATATATATATATAGGAGATTAATAGCCCCCTAATAATAACAAGCTATGAATAATAAATTTATATGTACCATGTTAAATGGAGCACTATTAGTGCAACCCAGGATCATAACCTGTAGAACATGCAAGAATAACAGTTATGGAAGAGAGCAATTCAAAGAAGAATTCTAGTAAAAGATAAGCAAGAAAGATTTAGATAAGCATAGTTGCAATTTATTCATGTATATTCCATTTAATTCCCCTCCCCTCCCCCACCTCCTACTCTAAATTAGACTATACAGTAATTAGGGCTTGAAATTATACCATACAGAACTGTGTCAATGTGAATACATATTGTGATCGCACAAATGATGTTGTTATTGTGTTTTTATATCATTATTCTGTTGTTGTTTTTTATGTTTGCTCCTTCTTTTAAATGAAAGACTTGGCCAGATAATAAAATTTTTTTTTTTTTTTTTTTTTTTTTTTTTTTTAATGAGAGAAAAGTACCATCCTACAGAAAAAAAAATTCTTACTATTATTTTACTTGGGCCTACAGGGCTCAAGTAAAAAGAAATGAAAAGAAAAGGGACTTGGGCATATTGTGATGTCATTGTGTAATTTGGACAACTTTTCATAGAGAATCTGGAAACTTGTAATTTTCCACTTCCTAAGTTTATAATGAATACAAAAAAAAAGCTGTTTCCGAATTTTTTTATTCATGAGCTTATCAGTTGCAAAAAATCAAGATGGCCACCATATATAAGAAATTGTCATATTTTGCCCATTGTTGAGATGATAATAAAATATCGGCTTGTAATAAATGACAATATAGGTATAATATATATAATGTAAGTGTTGCATATAATGTAGGTGTTTACATATATAATAATTAGTCATCCAAGTCCTCATTTTCCTCGTCATCACTTGAATCTTGATGAATTGCAACACTGTGCATGTGTCCTCAGCTCCTTCACACTTGCAGAGCTCTGTACAGGCTAGATTATGTGCCTTACAAAAGTACAGTCCACTGCACTTACTGGCAAAACAGAAACACTTCACAAGTTCCACAACAGCATCTGGTGCTGCTGTAACTTTTGAGACTACTGGGGCACAGTGGCCTTCCTCCAGTTGTGGCCATCCCAGAGTAACTGATCCATTAGAATTGATCTAGCTACTAAGTCTTGCAACCATATGTTGGCTTGTAGATGTGCATGCAATCAATGCTCAATGATACATCCTTGACTTGAAAATAGCTTCTCCACACCTTGGTTACCCTTCAACGGCTTGAACATGAACCACCTCAGTGCCTCGGCTGATGAAAACCCAAACTTGTTGAACAGCTGACACAAAAACTTTTCACATCCAGACAACACCCCAGGATGGGTACACTCCAACACCAAGCCCAGTAAGAGCACAGATAACATATTCACCTGCTTTCATGAAAACTTTGAAGCATGATGACTTACCCTTTCCTTCGTGTGACCAGTGGTATCACTACCAGTGAGTGCATCAAATTCCCTTCTGCATCTAGAGCAACATAGATGGGCATGAGTTTGATTTGTCATCATTAATCTCCAGTGCCCATAATCATAGCACTGTCTGGCTTGAGATCTGGAAATCTTTGCAGAGCAAGCACTAGCACATCAGTATCACAAGTATATATGTACACAGTATTACCCTGATGACTCACTGCCACTGCATACAAGATCAACAGTGTATCAGCTTCCTTCTGTGTACTTGGAGTGCTCACCATGTTTGGCTTGGAAGAAAGGATACCTTTCTCTGTGTGTGTGTGGTGATCGGCACTTTGCACAATTGAACAGCTTTTTGTGCAAGATAAAACACAAGATTGACTTTTGTTTCCTTATTGCTCAGAAATGACTTAAAATTTTTTATATGCGTGGTATCATCTACTTTATACTCTTTGTCCTCTGTTCTCCCTGCTATGTGAATCTGTCTGGTTCTGTCCTTGAGCGAATTATTGATGCTGTAGTTGTCAAATACTACATATGTGTCAATATAACTAACCAATTTTCAATCAACACTTCAAACAAAGCAGTCCAACAGATTTTTACAGTTTTCAATTCTGCTTTTGTAAACAATCATATCCTGTACAAGAGCCATGCCATTTAATGATGCTGGTCCGGCTATGTTGGATGGCTAACTCCTCTCCAATTTGAGACATGGCAGATTCTGCAACTATGCTCTCGAGTTAGTGAATGAGGATAGACTTGTTGGTACTGGGTAGTAGAGAACCATCTGGCTTCATTAATGTGGCATTGGAACTAGCGAATTCATGCACTCCTATGAAGTCTTCAAGATCGAGTTTACTTTAAGATTCTTCAATGAGGAGTAAGCAAACCAACAGGGAGTTTGTTGCTTTCAAACTGATCACTTCAGATTCAGCCTTGAGATTAACACTTTTGCATCCATCTTTCCAGGTTAGATACTTCAGTTTTGTCATTATATCCAACATGCTCTTCTCACCATTGACTCTTTCCTGTACATGTGAGATAAATGCCTTGTTTCCAAGTATCTCTATGTCTAGTATGTCATGCTGTACTGATGCAGGCCTCCTTCTGTTTGTCACAAGGTTGACCAGATCAACTCTTAACCATCTTCCTTCTCGGACATAATGTAGGGGTTTGATATTGCCTACACACTCTTCAATTGCCTTACTGCTAGCTCTTGCATGTGGTTTTAGCTAAAGAATGCTGATGGTGCTTCTTTCCTCTGGATTTTGTAATGGTCAGAATCTGTTCAGTCTCTCCAGCAAGCTTTGCAAGTTCTGGTGAAATCAGATAGTACTTCAGCAAACCTTAAGGATCAGTTGTTATGCCTGAAGTGGCACCATCGCCTTTATGTACTTTGTTCAGATTCTACTGGGCTTGATCTGGGCCAATGGATGTGAACTCAATGGGATTTGTGTTGACAACAAACCATCCACTTTGCAGATCATTCTATATGTGTGGATGGCTGATTTCCCGATGGGACATATGTGCTATGTGATCTGGAATGTTCTGGACATAATCATGCCTGTTGAATGCAAAGAAGTAGACACATCTTTTCTAGAGAAGCAAGATGCAAAAGCCAGTTAGGATCCCAAGTACCTCTAATGAACTAGAGCAGGTTGCTGACTTGCTTCATGTACATACGAGCCCATTTATGCATGGGATACTTGTCATTCATCCCATCAAACTCTTCTAGCTGTTTTTCCAGTTCCAGGGTGCTAACCAAACTGGCTGGTTGGTGATGCGCCTCAGTGACATTAGCCCATTACTACATGCTTCTCTGGCAACTTCTGTTAAGGAAATAAGTTTTTGGTACAGAGTAGGGGTTTTTTTGAAGAATGCTTCAATCCACAGGTCAAATAGAGCTTGCAGAGAAATTTGATGTGCATCCAGTGCTCGGTTATGGTGTTTTCCATTTAGTATTTGAATCACTGTTATACTACTGTAGAGACCAGCTTCAATCCATGCCACATCCAGGCCACTGCTTTCAACTGTTGCTCCTAGACACTGTAAGGCACAGAGAACTATATGAAAAGGACCAGGGCTTGGAATGATATTGTCTTGAAACTGATGGTCTAGAAAAGAGAGTTTGTGCACTCTTTTGTACAAGTCCATGTCTAGCCACACAAGTGTTAGTTCACTGGTCCTCATCAGTTGGTTGAGATTATGGAGTTGCACAAGAACAGTTGTAAGAGTGGTGCACTCATGAGCTGGTGAATTGATGAGTGGAAGTGCATGAACCTTGTCCAACTTGTAGGAGTCATCAACCTTGGAATGTGATGCACATGTAAGTAAATTATATATGCCCATACAGGTACAGGTTGGGGAACCTCATGGTTTACTTCACTCTCATGTGAATCTTTGCATTGTGGACTAAGTGTGTCCACTGCATTGCCACCATCACGATGGAAGTGGCATACTAGCAACCAGGCGATATCATCTACTCCAGATCTTCTTAGTTGATCTTCATTCCTTCCTGTCATGAACTGTGGATAGCAAGAGCTAGTTTGAGACTTGTAGATACCTGTTATTGTACACTGTATAAGAGGGACAATTGTGGTGGGGACATCTTTCAAAGACCTTGCAAATTTATTTTGTGTGGGTGTTACACACTCCACCACAACATCAATGGCGTTCTCAATACTTGGCTCTCTTTGGTACACAGCCATAGCTGTTGCATGCAACTTGGGCATCAATGTTATCTAGTGAGAAACTGAGTTTTTTCTGCCTGTGAAGTCCTGGTGGTACATAGTTCCCATTGTGCTTCTCTATGTTCTCCTGTACACCTTTGGCAATTTGAGTTATACACTACTTTACTCTCTGGTATGGAACTCCCACTCCAACATGCAACAGAAGATTTGCCAATTTGTGACTCCTCCATTTGTGATCACAATACAGGGGAATGCCTAATGTGACTGGAGTTTTCATTGAAGCCGAAAAGCAGCAGTTGGTGACTTGGGTTCATACAATATTTGATTTATGTGCTTGCAGTATTTGCTGAGAGATGACCATTGCTGACTGATTCAGATCATGCGTTCGGGGTTCAGTTTATACTGTGTACATGCCCTTCAAGATCCACAGAATCATGCAGTATAGTTCATGCGGAACTACATTCCAAAGAGTTTTCCAACATTCCATTGAAAACCCATGGGTCTATTTTGGCCTGCTCAATCAATTTTCGTAGGACCATTGAAGCTTCAAAGATCTTTGTCATGTCATCATGTGACAGTTGATTAACAATGATATTACAACTCATGTGCACAGCAAGAACAGCAACCAACATACAAATGGCTCACCTTTTGTAATAGCTTAACAGAAAGTTCTACCAAGTGGATTCTATAGAAAGTTCTAGAAGTCACTTATAACCACAAACCACATAATTAACACCTATACAAGGGTTCTATCACATTGAGGCATGCTATGTAGTTCTCTCAAATACTACTTAAATGTGTCTGGAAAAAAAAATTGTCCTCAAAGATATCACTTGGTGGCCACCATCTTAGATTTTTTGCCATTAGCAAATAATGGAAAAATTGGATACAGCAGATTTCTAGTCATATTGATTTTATGAAGTAAAAAAGATGAGTTTACTGATTCTATATGAAAAGTTGACCATCGTGTGAATTACTACATAACCACATACACTAATGGTTTTAATGACCTTACTTAGAGTGTGCTTACATAATTGTGGTTTGCAGTATTATAATGTAGCTTGGTGGCTGGTTCTCAAGCATGAAATTGTGCCCACCTGCCTGCCCAACGAAATAAGGACCCTTAATATATTTGTAGACTTGTTGTTTGCTATCCCATCCAGATGCTTGGGCCTACAGGGATTAAAAAGAAAATAAAAATGCAGAAAGTGATTTGGGCACAGTTTAAATGGCCTATGTGTTTACACAATTGGATTTTCTAGTAAGTGTGGGGGGAGGGATTACTCAGGCATAGAGTTGTGACCCAAACCAGGAAATTTTGAAATAAGTAGCCCCACAGGCAGGGTTTTACTCCAACCTTCACCAAACTTCTTATAACCACTTCAGTTTTGACTCCCATCAAACCCTGAAAATTTGAGCCCTTTAGGCCCAATCATCTGGGAGGAGTTATAAGACAAACAAAATTAATAATTATAGTAAGTTATTTCTTTACCTTTTTCTTTTTGGTGGGGGGGGAAGAGAGAGAGAGAGAGTTACTTGTAGAATGCTTGTAATGTCACGGAACTAGTATGCACATAAATTTGATAACATACAAAGTGCTAAAATACACACTGCATACATAAATAGACTATAGAATACATTCAAATTAATTTATGTATGGAGAGCAGAACTTTACATGGTGGAAGGAAAATGTCATTCTATTTATTCTTTTCTTTTTCTTAAATCGCAAGAAAAAAAATCATCACAACATCCTAGTGAGATTGAATAGGTTATTCCAAAAATGGCTCCCAGACTTCTTGGATCTGAATAGAAAAATGGTTGAAACTGGACAAGCAAAATAAAAAATGGCGTAACGTTGATCCTAAATCATATATCCTCAGATAATGCAAAGATCAAGCAACTGTATCTTAGATAATACGATCACTTTGTCGAGACAAAAAAACTGTCCAAGATCTTCAAACTTTGGAACTACTCCCTGTTCCATTGAAAAAGAAGGAAAATCTGCTTGAAACACTGCATTAATACTTATACTTCATAACTGACAATGGATGATGTGCTGTTTTTTTTCAGTGTTAACTAACACATCAATAACAAACATGAACAGTTCTAAACTGGACCTGCAAAACAGCTTACCCATTCAGGATTGTAACCAGTCTACCAAAGGTACTTTTAAGTAAGTAGCTGTTCAATAACAAACTAGGAGGTGGTCTGCAGTAAAGATTTGGGAATGTGAATTTGAATTCATTCAGACACCCTGTCAATTGTGAGTGGATATTGTTTCGCTGCCATTTTCAAGATTTCATTACACCTTCCCATTGAATTTTTTTTTGCTCTCCTTTTTTAACAACTATTTAGTTAATTTTTATCCAATTATAAATGTCAACTTGTTATTGTTAGCATCCAAGACAACAAAAAAATGTGTGCATGTGTTAGGTAAACACAGTCTTACGAAATATTGACACAAAAATAAGAGGGACAAAAAAGTAAGAGGCAAACAATAATGGCTGCACCAGCAGCAGTTACCAAAATGACAGAAAACTAAAACCAAAACTAATACAAGGGAAGAGAAAATAACATGTTATATATTAGCTTGCTGTTGCTGTGAGAGAGTTCCTCACAACATGGTCAAAATGAACTTGGCATGGTTGTTCCTTGGGATGGACAAGGCTACGTGGGTGAGTTTGACTTGCAGGGCCTGCATTGCTGACTCATGATCACCAAACACCGCCACTGTCACTTCCTCATTACCCTTGGTCATCTTGGCCGACTGCACCTTCACCAGTCCAGCAAGTTTGCTGAGCACCTGAAGGTAAAAGAAATAGTCAATATCACTAACCCCAAATAGATTTACTACAAACAGTGACATATCAGAACATAATCAAATGGACAGCGAAACAGACAGCGAAACAGACAGGTCGCAGACACGCAGACGGACAGAGAGACATACAACAAATAGACAGACAACAACACAGGTTAGTGCAGCAATCCCTTCAATACACACAGACACACTGTCTGTAATGTGTGCATAGTTTAATTATCCCCCAACTCTGAACCTTGTGAGCTTGGACTCTCTCAGTAGCTCCCTCTGGAGGGTAACCCACAACCTCCATCACATTCAGAGGCACTCCACCTGAACACAAGGCATCAATAGAAGAAATCAATATAAGATAGACACTCATAAGTGAAAAGATCATGCAAGCATATTGTGTCATAATTACTTGCTAGCTATACTCCACATGAAATCAGTTGCTCAAAAGGGCTACTATTACGAGATGAGGAATCACACACTTTGTCTGCTCACACCTGAAATGAATAATATACTAGGCAATCAGTTATTAATGGTAAAGGGTTTCCATCTATTGAATATAAAGAGTTTGTGCACGGTTTACTATCATAATTTACACAACCACAATGAACATCTCATAAAGTGAACCTCACAGAACTGTGTGTGCAGTGATATAGTCACAGCATATACTCCACTTACAGGTCAAGTTAGTATCCAACTTGACCATCTGTGTTGAAGGAGGAGTTGGCAGAAGAGGTTCTCTCCTGCCTGAGTAACTGCTACCTCCAGGAGCTACTCCAACAAACTGTGAGGGCATGTGGTCCCCTAGAGTCACTGACCCACTTGCACTGTGATGACTCCCCTTCACAGAAGGAGTTCTATTGGATGGATGCCTCTGGTTCTGGTACCTGCAAAATAATCGACAAGTCAAGGGCATTTCTTGAATTCATGTAATTCATACAAAGACATCAGCAATTATCTCCAATGCAAAGACATCATACACATAATAGAGACCAACATAAACATCACTGAAGATCTGGTCTGACGGAACAACCCTTACCTGTTTCCACTCTTCTGCACTTGCTGTTGAGCCAACCTCGGTGGCAACGACTGATATGTACTAGCTGCAGGGAATACATAAATAATCCGTCACTTATTTACAATGGACCTTATTTTTCTGAACCTGACCTGACTGGGTGGATGCAGAGGCAGCAGAGACTTCGCTGGCACCACCGCCACTCTGCGCCGGAGACTCAAATTGCCTCACATGAGCATCTGCAGAATACAATCACACAAAATCAAGATATAGTCAGACATATATGAAGTATCCACCTTTTTCCTTCTATTTCTTTTTTTTTTTTTTTTTTTTTCCTTTTAGAAACAGGTACTCATACATTAAGAAGTGTTTCAGCCATTAAAGTTTTTATTGTATATTAACAAAAAGTAACACCAATACAAAGAATAAAGTTCACAACCAATTAACCGTCCCTCATTTCAGCAGCTGTAAAAAAAGAAATTAGATGAATATATATATATATATATATTAGCAGTATATATCTGACGTTGCTCAGGATATAATGAGATGCCCTCAGGAAAGGTTGTGACCAGTGTCATCCAACCCATTTCACTAACAGATCAAGTTGTACTTGCATGTTTCTGAGTAGAGTATCCAATCAAATGTAATTTAAGCCTCTTCATTCACAGAAGTATTATTGAAATACTCTACTCAAGACCAGTGTTACCAGATGGATTCAGCTCAAAATCACTACTTTTTGATCCGTTTAAAAAATTTAAAAAAACAACAAAAAAAACAAAAAAAAAAACACTAACACAGAATATATTTAGCATTCAAACCACATATTACAAATTTATATTGGAACATATTACAGCTTTTCCTTCAGACCACAGCTTCAACATTTCCTTATGAGCCACTTTGTGTGTGTGTGTGTGTGTGTGTGTGTGTGTGTGTGTGTGTGTGTGTGTGCATGCGTGCGCGTGTGTGCGCGTGTGTGCATGCGTATGCGTGCATGCGTATGCATGTGTATAACAATGAAAGAGAAGAGAAAAAAAGGAGGAAGGAAGTTAAGGAGGAAAATTGGGAAGAAGGAAAGAGGGGGGAAAGAAGAAAGGAAAATATGGGATGAAAAAAGGGGGGGGGGGAATCAAACTGGTCCAGGTTTGAACCATTGATTTCAGCTTGAGAGACGTGTGCTTTAACCACTGTGTGACAGCTTTCAAGCCTTTTTTTATAACGAAAAATTAAAAATCCCCTTCCTCCCACATGGGGTGACATTTTCAGATTTATTTCTTTGTTGTGAAAAACTATAGTAAGGATTGTGTTTGTAAAGTTTCGTCACTATCCATTCAGCCGTTTGGCTACTCATTGAGCCCACGCACACTAACACACACACTCATTCACTCACTCAGTTATTCACCCACACTAACACATACTCACTAACATGCACACACGCACATATATATGTATATGTATAGATAAATGGAGAGATGAATAGATAGATAGATAGATAGATATACACTGACCCTTTTCTTAAATATATCGCTCTATTCCGATAACATATCCAAAAATGTGTAGACAGCTTATAACATTCCATAACTAAATCAGCCTAATCAAGAACCAATATCACACAGAATTTCTCCCTCAAACACACAACCAAAAAAACAACAAATAACAAATTTTTGTATGAGGAAATATTTTCTGGGCAGACATACTATAAGATTTCTCCATAACAAGGTCAACAGTGCTACACAAATTAAATCTGAACCATGACACAATCACTACAATTGACATTGGAGGCAAGATTGCCTTCCTTGTATCACACACCTGAGCCCACTGGAGGGTTGCTAGGGGCGGTGTAGCCCACTTTCCTCACTGAAGTGGGTGAGTTAACAAACATCCCATGTTGGCTGCCACTGGACGGAGGAGGAGAGAAGAGACCAGTCCCAAGGGTGTGGCCTGGGAAGAGAATAGAACTCCATTAAAAAAAAAAGGTACTAGCACTGTAAATGCCATACAGTTCATTAGGTAACAGAATATAACAGCCAAGTTAGGACAAATCATTGGGAACTAAAATATTATTCTGAAGGCTATCCTAAAATAAGTGCAACCTGACCAGATAATCTGCTGTGTAAGGAATAGCTAAATAAACAAAAGTACAGGGGGTAAATTGTGCAAGGGAGTCCACACACAAAAAAAAAAATTAATTCACATGATATGGATGTTCACATTCAAAAGTTAAAAACCAATGAACAGGTTTACCTAGTCCACCTAATTAAAACACACCTAATATTTGCACAGGACTATGAGTTATCCCAGTGGTAGGAGGAGAGAAAACAGCTTGCTGCTGAGCTTGCAGTATACTAGCAGCCGCCAGGTTCAGAGAACCAACATTATGATACGCTTGGTTCATGGGACCTACAGAAACAATAAAAATAAAAAAAATAACTAATGAACATGAAAATAAAACTTCGCACATAATAAAACACTACAATAAAGGCCAATGGGTATTGACTGAGTGCACTATTTCACCACAAAATACAATTACTGGATGTGTGCTTTTCAGTGAGAGAAGGGTGAGTGGGTGAATGAGTGTGAGTGAGTGAGAGAGTGGGTGAGTGTGTGAGTGAGTGAGTGGGTGAGAGAAAGAGTGGGTGGGTGAGAGAGTGAGTGTGTGAGTGAGTGAGTGGGTGAGAGAAAGAGTGGGTGGGTGAGAGAGTGAGTGTGTGAGTGAGTGGGTGAGAGAAAGAGTGGGTGGGTGAGAGAGCGAGTGTGTGAGTGAGTGAGTGGGTGAGTGTGTGAGTGAGTGAGTGGGTGAGAGAAAGAGTGGGTGGGTGAGAGAGCGAGTGTGTGAGTGAGTGAGTGGGTTAGAGAAAGAGTGGGTGGGTGAAAGAGTGGGTGGGTGAAAGAGTGGGTGGGTGAAAGAGTGGGTGGGTGAGAGAGTGAGTGGGTGAGAGAGTGAGTGGGTGAGAGAGTGAGTGGGTGAGAGAGTGAGTGGGTGAGAGAAAGAGTGGGTGGGTGAGAGAGTGAGTGGGTGAGAGAGTGAGTGGGTGAGAGAGTGAGTGGGTGAGAGAGTGAGTGGGTGAGAGAGTGAGTGGGTGAGAGAGTGAGTGGGTGAGAGAGTGAGTGGGTGAGAGAGTGAGTGGGTGAGAGAGTGAGTGGGTGAGAGAGTGAGTGGGTGAGAGAGTGAGTGGGTGAGAGAGTGAGTGGGTGAGAGAGTGAGTGGGTGAGAGAGTGAGTGGGTGAGAGAGTGAGTGGGTGAGAGAGTGAGTGGGTGAGAGAAAGAGTGGGTGGGTGAGAGAGTGAGTGGGTGAGAGAAAGAGTGGGTGGGTGAGAGAGTGGGTGGGTGAGAGAGTGAGTGGGTGAGAGAGTGAGTGGGTGAGAGAGTGAGTGGGTGAGAGAGTGAGTGGGTGAGAGAGTGAGTGGGTGAGAGAGTGAGTGGGTGAGAGAGTGAGTGGGTGAGAGAGTGAGTGGGTGAGAGAGTGAGTGGGTGAGAGAGTGAGTGGGTGAGAGAGTGAGTGGGTGAGAGAGTGAGTGGGTGAGAGAGTGAGTGGGTGAGAGAGTGAGTGGGTGAGAGAGTGAGTGGGTGAGAGAGTGAGTGGGTGAGAGAGTGAGTGGGTGAGAGAGTGAGTGGGTGAGAGAGTGAGTGGTTGAGAGAGTGAGTGGGTGAGAGAGTGAGTGGGTGAGAGAGTGAGTGGGTGAGAGAGTGAGTGGGTGAGAGAGTGAGTGGGTGAGAGAGTGAGTGGGTGAGAGAGTGAGTGGGTGAGAGAGTGGGTGGGTGAGAGAGTGGGTGGGTGAGAGAGTGGGTGGGTGAGTGGGTGAGAGGGTGGGTGAGTGGGTGGGTGAGTGGGTGGGAGTGAGTGAGTGAGTGAGTGAGTGAGTGAGTGAGTGAGTGAGTGAGTGAGTGAGTGAGTGAGTGAGTGAGTGAGTGAGTGAGTGAGTGAGTGAGTGAGTGAGTGAGTGAGTGAGTGAGTGAGTGAGTGAGTGAATTAGTAGTGCTCACCAATAGTTGGAGTGGTGGGCTGGGATGGAGGGCCAGTGGGCAAGGGTATGGCATTGTTGGGAATGATGGCTGGATTGCTGACATAGCCCACTCCTTCTTGGCGGCCAGCTCCATACATGGGAGGCTACACAAGAGATTAGCAAACATAGAAATTACAAGATTAAATTCATTTTGATACACAGTCCCCATAAGCAATTAGAAGATATACATTACAAATTGGGAGAATGACACGGCTCTAAAACTTCATCAAGGATTTCCAAACTAAAATTTGACTACAAGAATAGAAAGAGAGGGGGAAAAGAATAGAAGCAGTTTTTACTCTGACCTGTGGAGGCATGAAATGGACTGGCCCTTGTGGATGGGTTGGGCTAATTATCTGCCCGCCATATATGGTAGTGTGGTCTCCAGCCAGAGGCAAATTGTCCATGGTGTAGGGCCCATTGGGCATCCTGGACATGACATGGCTCATCATTCCAGAATCAACCTCACTGACATCAGAGTAAGGCACTGGCTTCATCTTAGACGTCATGTTCATGCTCAACGCTACTCTAGCAGCAGCTGCATCACTGTCAGTCTCATGGCCAACAACAATGTCACCTGTGCCATTAGAGGCTAGACCAAATTTGGGGGGGGGGGGGGGGGGGGGGGGGGGAGATAGTTAAATATAGGAGTTCTAAAACTGCACAAATACTGTGAGGATGGGTACTGTGAGGATGGGTACTGTGAGGATGGGTACTGTGAGGATGGGTACTGTGAGGATGGGTACTGTGAGGATGGGTACTGTGAGGATGGGTACTGTGAGGATGGGTACTGTGAGGATGGGTACTGTGAGGATGGGTACTGTGAGGATGGGTACTGTGAGGATGGGTACTGTGAGGATGGGTACTGTGAGGATGGGTACTGTGAGGATGGGTACTGTGAGGATGGGTACTGTGAGGATGGGTACTGTGAGGATGGGTACTGTGAGGGTCTGTGAGGGTACTGTGAGGGTACTGTGAGGGTACTGTGAGGGTACTGTGAGGGTACTGTGAGGGTACTGTGAGGGTACTGTGAGGGTACTGTGAGGGTACTGTGAGGGTACTGTGAGGGTACTGTGAGGGTACTGTGAGGGTACTGTGAGGATACTGTGAGGATATTTACTTGCAATGTGCAGGGAACTCTCCATCTGCTCTGCCAGGTGTGAAGGGTTGATGGTGGATATGGGCACCACTGTGTGTTGGCCAGAGTTGGGACTGACAGCCACCTGCTGAGCCATCATGGAGTGAGGCATGGTGAACTGATGGCCGGGGCCAGGGGGGAAGCTCCACGCTCCTCCATCAAGCTTGGGAACCTGCAGACACAGGAAGACCAAATATCTCTCTCAAATACATCAATAGATAAGTAAATCAATATCTGTTACAAAAGTATTCATGATTTTAGAAAGTATTATTATTGTAACAACAACAAAAAAAAGAAGAAATCATGGTGTGAAACAAATGTAAAAAAAACTAAAGAAAAGAAAAAAGTTTGTTGCTCCTTTTTTAAACGAAATCACAGGTGGGCAAGGTATCGCACAGTTACAATTACAAATTGTTGTACCAAAGTTCCCTAAAGAATAAAACAGTGTGAGGAACTTGAGATGTTGCAGCTTTTGCACATGCCTGGTGGGAATAGCTTCAAATACCCAACCTCCCCTCCCCTCCCCTCCCCCCCCCCAAATTCAATTATGCAGTCATTCACTTCCAGCTGCAAATTAAAAAAAAAAAGAAAAAAGTTAATCTACTAGTCCATTTCATAATCCCAATGAATACCGAGTGACTATTATAAGCAACCTTCACACCCTTCCCCCCCACCCCGCCCCCCTACTATCATAACTCTTACCCCCACTGGAGAACTTTGCTGTGGCACTGGCTTGACCAGAGCCACCCCAGCAGAGTTGAGATGTGCTGTGTTGGAGAGCTGGTCCATGGTCATGGGCAGTCTCATAGATCCCACCGAACCAAACTGCTGCTGTTGTTGGCTGGTGGCTGGTGGGGACATCATTCCATGCTGACCAATAACACCTGCACACACAACGCATGCGCACACACACACAAGAGGACAATATCAACTAATACCGCAGGCTATCCAACAAGGTTGAACTGAATTCTCTTCCTTTCCTTCTATTTATACTTCCCTCCCCCCAAAATATAAATATATTTTCTATATAAAAAGGAGTGCGTACATCTGTCCATCAGTCATCCGTCAGTCCGTCAGTCCGTCAGTCCGTCAGTCAGTCAGTCAGTCAGTCAGTCCGTCCGTCCGTCCGTCAGTCAGTCAGTCCTTCAGTCAGCCACTTAATATCCAGTTTTTCAGGTTCTGAGACCACCAGATTCCCACCATGAGGTTTCAACTTTGCCCAACATACTCCCTTGGTCAAGTTGTGTATGCAAGCCTAGTTTCACATCTCTAGGTCTAAGGATTTGGCAATTAGCTGTGCACCCACACACCACCACCACCACCTCACCTGGAGTTACAGAGTAGGGGTGATACACAGGTCCTGGGATCATGTGAGGGGAAACCCCACCCACATAGTGTTGAGCCGCAGGCACATAGCCCTGAGGAGCCATCTGGTAGAGAAGCATCTGCTGGTAAGGGGGGTACCAGTTGGGGTCCGCTAGCACAGCTGTCTGGTGGGGTGTTGTAGGGGTGTGGCCATACATGACAGGAATAGCTGCTGCCTGTTGTTGCTGCTGCTGCAGTGGAAGACACACAGTAACTGCCACACGTACACACACACAACCCACCCCACACACACGCACAACCCACCCCACACACACGCACAAACCCCCCCACACACGCGCGCACACGCGCGCACACACACGCACGCACGCACGCACACACACACACACACACACACACACACACACACACACACACACACACACACACACACACACACACACACACACACACACACACACACACACACACACACACACACACACACACACACACAAAATGCTAATCGTCTAGCTGCCATCAATACAGTCAGGGTGCCTGTGCGCTAAGCAGGCACTATGAGCCAGTGCAAGCAAACTCCTGGAGCCGGGCTAGGAACTCGCAGGAGAACCGACTAAGACTCTCAGCTTATGGGTGTGGGCACCCAAAGTCCCACCTGGACCCTTAGCTGATTGACAAGCAATGGCCAGTAAATTAGCACCCCAGAAAAGTCCAGGTTCCCATCACAGCTGGATGGACTGGTGTGGGAAGATGTTGAATGAAGGAAAGTTTTCCTGTCCGCTGGGTTTAAATCCAAGAGCATAATTACTCAGCCACTGCCACACCCACCCACCCACCTATTGCTGGATATCAATAGAAACCAATTATGGGCCAGTATGAAATGGGCAGAATCTGAACTCAGAAGAGCATACAATACACAATCTTGTGCTTGTTGTCTGTTGCATGCACACATTTTTAATCCTTCTTCTGGAACAAGATCTTCTCTGACACTGGGTCACGTGATGCATGCCCCCAAGGCATTGTTGTGTTGTAGTTGTGCCTCACCTGCACAGGCTGGTGGTAGTGCAGAGCAGTGGGTGAGGTGGCAGTGAAGGAGGTGACTTGAGGTTGCTCGCTGCTGGGGCGCATAACTTGGGTGCTACTGCTGCTGCTGCTCATGACGTACTTGGAGGGGGAGGAGTAGGAGGAGGAAGAGGAGGAGGAAGAGGAGGTGATGGCTGAGGAGGAACTGAGAGAGTGGTAGTGAGAGGACTGCCCTTGGCCATCAAATATGGACATCCCATGCTGTGGCTGCTCACACAAATTATAAATTAAAAAATAAATAAATAAATAAATAAATAAATAAATAAATAAATAAATAAATAAATAAATAAATAAATAAATAAATAAATAAATAAATAAATAAATAAATAAATAAACCACAAAAGAGAGAATTTTTATAAAACAACACATACATAGGCTATAAAATGTTCATGATCGCAACAGACCAGAAGAATACTTTGATCTACATTAAGGCATATAAGAGGAAATATATCTGGTAAGGCTCATTCGTGTACATATCCTTAGCAAGCACTGATAAAATAATTTTGTACCAACACACCTGTTTTTTAATGGCTTTGGGTGAAGTCTTGGCTTTCAGTGGAGGCTGAACTCGTGACGAAAAAGATGGAAAATAGAGCTCACAAGAACCTGGATTACAATCACATGCAACCTAGTGACATATGGTTACACCAGTAGACCTCGCATTGCTCTCTGACAATGACACGCCCACAAGCTTGCCTGCAGGTTTGAGCATGGAAGAGACATGTGGGGTTGCACTGCGACTGCCTTGACCGCTAGAGGAGCCTTCCTTCTTGGCATCTGCAGGCGGGACACGCTTGAACATGGCCGTGTCACTGGCTGCCCGTCTATGATGCATTGGAGAGTGGAAAATACTGCAAACAATAGCGAAGGGAGTGGGGGGAGGCGGGTGATAAATGACATAGTAAAGAATAGTCACTAACAATTTTATATCCTAAAGATACACACTGATCAGATTAGAACACACTCAAGGACGACACAATGGACGCCACTCAATAATGAAAGCTGGACCTTCAGTATGGACATCAGTTAAACCTCTGTTGAGACTCAACATAGCCGGATACATTTCTTTCCTGGACTCAAACATGCTTTGAGCCACCAGACAGCTGTTCTGACCACAAGTATCTTTGCTGGTTGTATATTTTATGACGTGCATGAGAAATTTTGTTCCATCATACAAGAAATGGGGGGAGACCTTGCCAAGGACAAATGAGCAGTCAACTAGGAAGGAAAATTTACTCCGAGCAAAAGTGTGTACTTGAAATTATTCAAAACAACAGAAAAAAAGGAGACAAAAATAATACTTCTATTACACAGTTTGTGATATCTGAGAAATTAAATAATGCGTGTCTACATAAGTTAGCATAACCACAAAATACAAAAACTCTCAAACTTAGAAAGTCTAACGTTTTTTTCTTGCACTACAATTACAAATACCTTCTTGATGTTAGCCGTGGGTTATTGTTGGTTGCCAGGTCATAGGACATGACACTCGACAGTGGAGACTGTTGACTGAATATTTGAGCTCTGGCCTTCTCATATTCCTCCTCCCTCTCCTCATACGACTTTAGCAGCTTCACTTCTGCAGGGGACGCATCTATGGTCTCCATAACTGCTTCAAACTGCACACCAAACAGAACAAATGTGATGAAAACGTTTCTCTGCTCATCCAGACATAGAGAAAATAACCCGTCGCCAATACACACATGCACACACACACGCACACACACACACACACACACACACGCGCGGTCTTCCATCAGGCGAAATATTGCATGGAAATCTTGCTAAATAGATTCACATGGAGGACAGGTTATCACGATTTAATAACTTCAAAATTGCTTGTAAAGAACACAGTGTTGGGCAGTGACTGTACGCCACTTGGTGTTGGGCAGTGAACTGTACACCACTTGGTGTTGAGCAATGAACTGTGTGTCACCTGGTGCAAGGTTGGCTCATCAGCGCTCAAATATTTCATACTAGCTGCACTCACAGAACTAGAGGAGATGGACCAACGAGGTATGGGGAGGATTGGTAATTACCTATAATACACCAGCAGTGACTTCACCACATTGGCCTTTATGTGTGAATGCCATAAATACTTAACTCTTGAAGATACGATCATGCACTATGTCAGGAATGAACCCAAGCTACTAGAAATTAGCAGTATAAGCTGAGGGGAAATGGTTACAAAGAATATCAAATGAAATAATTTCAAACCAGTTCAGCAATATTAACTCCCATACTATTTAAATTATCTAATTAATCAGAGAGGGACAAGTAAGGAAATTGGTGGAGTGAGGAAAATAAAATGCTATGAAGGATTTCTACAGCTCTTTCATCACCAGCCTAATTACGTTGGACATTAAACACAAACATAAGACATGAATCTTGTGAACATACTAATGTAGCTCATTTCTAGCAACACTTAAATTGTGTTCTTCTCTCACATATAATGCAGCTGAGATATGTTAAGGTTATTGCAAGGAATTATAGAAGTACACCCAATTATGGAATCAATATTCTTAACTGTTTAATTAAATGAATTAATTAATACTTTATAATGAACCAATTAATTACTTATATTTAGGCCAATTAATTAATACCGTATTCCTGCAATTCTAAAGTCTTTGTAATTGACTTGAGACAAACACTAACCATCACACTGACCTTGCGATCCACAGAAGCTGATTCTGATGGAGCCCTCTTGAGAATTAGTTTCGGCTCTGGAGATTCAGACTCCTCATTCAGACTGGAATAGTCCCCAAATCGTATCTGTGGCCTATAAATTAGGAATCACAGATATAAAACAGTGTTATGGCAGCGTGCACTAGTGCATATAGAAGCAACAAGCAAATAACAGCAAGTCAGAGCAACAGTCCATTATTCTGCAGCAAGGAACCCATGCCTGTACACCCCACCCATCCCCACATGCTAGTCATAGTAACTTAATATGTTGAACACTAAATAGTCAGCAATCTGCATGCTCTACAGTATGCGACAGACTTACAAGCGAGTGTTTGGTCCTTTGCCCACAATGACTCTCATTTTATCCAAAGGATCTACATTGTGCTCCAGTCCAAAATACGCTGCAACTCTGCAAACAATTACAATTATCATTCAAGGAGGAAAGGGGGGAAGGGTGAATCCATGGAAGAAGAGAAAGTCGAGGGGGAAGGGAAAGTCGAGGGGGAAGGGAAAGTCGAGGGGGAAGGGAAAGTCGAGGGGGAAGGGAAAGTCGAGGGGGAAGGGAAAGTCGAGGGGGAAGGGAAAGTCGAGGGGGAAGGGAAAGTCGAGGGGGAAGGGAAAGTCGAGGGGGAAGGGAAAGTCGAGGGGGAAGGGAAAGTCGAGGGGGAAGGGAAAGTCGAGGGGGAAGGGAAAGTCGAGGGGGAAGGGAAAGTCGAGGGGGAAGGGAAAGTCGAGGGGGAAGGGAAAGTCGAGGGGGAAGGGAAAGTCGAGGGGGAAGGGAAAGTCGAGGGGGAAGGGAAAGTCGAGGGGGAAGGGAAAGTCGAGGGGGAAGGGAAAGTCGAGGGGGAAGGGAAAGTCGAGGGGGAAGAGAAAGTCGAGGGGGAAGAGAAAGTCGAGGGGGAAGAGAAAGTCGAGGGGGAAGAGAAAGTCGAGGGGGAAGAGAAAGTCGAGGGGGAAGAGAAAGTCGAGGGGGAAGAGAAAGTCGAGGGGGAAGAGAAAGTCGAGGGGGAAGAGAAAGTCGAGGGGGAAGAGAAAGTCGAGGGGGAAGAGAAAGTCGAGGGGGAAGAGAAAGTCGAGGGGGAAGAGAAAGTCGAGGGGGAAGAGAAAGTCGAGGGGGAAGAGAAAGTCGAGGGGGAAGAGAAAGTCGAGGGGGAAGAGAAAGTCGAGGGGGAAGAGAAAGTCGAGGGGGAAGAGAAAGTCGAGGGGGAAGAGAAAGTCGAGGGGGAAGAGAAAGTCGAGGGGGAAGAGAAAGTCGAGGGGGAAGAGAAAGTCGAGGGGGAAGAGAAAGTCGAGGGGGAAGAGAAAGTCGAGGGGGAAGAGAAAGTCAAGGGGGAAGAGAAAGTTGAGGAAGGAGGTCAGAGGAATGGAGGAGCGAGTGAAAATGTTTTCACGAGATGAATGAAGGAGAACAAACTTAAAACAGGTAACTACATGTTAAATGAGAAGAAAACATGATACGCAGTCTGTGAGTGAAGACAAACTATCTCAGGGTTAACCACTGAGAAATAAAAGGGTGCTGAGATTGATTGTGGTGGGTTTCTAGCAATAAGTAGATAATAAAAAAATTAATAATTAATGATAGACCACAGCTACTACTCTAAGATATTTTTTGCAGAGTTGCCCCAGCCCTCCCTCCCGCCCACCCGCCTCTGTGTAGGGACCACTGCATGCAGAATCAGACCAAGTACCTGTGAGCCAGCATTCTGTGGTAGGAATCCCACGGAGGAAGCTTCAGAGGCTCTGTACGAGACTTATCAGCAATGTAGTTGATAAACTCTTCTTCAAGCTTCACAAGAATTACTCTATTCTTTTGAGCCTAAAAAAAAAAAGAATAAAACATATATTATATATGAAGCGAGGAATTGGTCACATTTATGCTGATCACTGTTTAGTAATGGTATTGTGTAACTGCGAATGTATTAATCACTGTTCAGTAATTGTATTGTGTAACTGTGACTGCATTAATCACTGTTTAGTAAGTGTGGTGTAACCTTGACTGTATTTATCACTGTTTAGTAATGGTCTTGTATAAACGTGACTGCATTAATCACTGTTTAGTAATGGTGTGGTGTAACCGTGACTGTATTAATCACTGTTCAGTAATTGTGTGGTGTAACTGTGACTGTATTAATAAGTGTTCCATAATTGTATGATGTATGTGTGACTGAGTTAATTTGTGTACTCTAATTGTATTGTGTTGTGATTTCTATAATTTAATGGCAAATTGACCAATAGCTGACTGACTGTAATGCATATCGAGAGAGAGAGAGAGAGTAGACTAGTAAATGAAGAGAGATACTATCATTTCTAGAATGGTAAAAAAAAAACAACTGATATATGCTCTGAAGTATAGCCACATCACATTACAAAGAATCAAATACAAGAACAAACAACCCACACTTGGTTATACACAACTTTTTTTATGTAAATTACTCACAGTGTAACATGCTGAACTCATTGGACAGCCAGCTGCATGAGTAGCCAGCTGCTTGATGCTACATGGGCAGCCAGTTCATTGGCTGCCAGCTGCACCTGCAGCCAGCTACATGGGCAGCCAGCTACATAAGCAACCAGTTACATGGTCTACTAGATACATGGGCTGCCAAATGCATGGGCAACCAGCTACATGGACAGGAAGCTATATGGGCTGCTAGCTGGATGGACAGATAGCAGCATGGCTTACAGAACTGAGGTGCACACAACAAGGCTGTCCCACACTTGCATAATAACACACTGCAGAGCCACACCTCTGTTTCATCATACATAGGGGGAATAAACAACAGAGATATGTGCCTTGTGAGAATGGCCAAAGAAATACAGACAGAAGGGGGGGGGGAGGAAGAAAAGGAAGTTACAGGGGAAGGGCAGAAGAAAAGGAGCAGGAATGCAGGAGAGAAGGGAAGGAAGACAAGAAGAGAAATATGATACCTGCATAGAATTCGCTATGAAATCTTGTAAATTCACTGAAGGATCTTCGGTATCATAGTAATCATCTGAAACAAACACAACACACTTTGTTAGAAATAAGAAAAGTAAGCATTAGATCTCTCTGCAGTAGCGCACTTGAGCAAAATCGAGACCCAGCAATACCTTGAAATTTAAAGCGGGTAAATTTTGAAATTGATCACTGGGATATTCTAGGGATATATGGCATTGGCCTTCTCAAGGACTGCACGTGCACAGCTACTGCAGAGTGTTGTATGGTTATGAGGGTATTACCATATGTACCTCGTGTAGCTCTGCCTTGCATCGAGCCAGAGGGAGGGACCATGGAAGGCTGCTGGTTCAAGCAGGACATGCTAGCAACAAATAGTCACTCAATAAAAAACAAAAATGTATGCATGTAGAAATGGTCATCATTTCTACTTGATCTATGATTTAGCCTGTGTTTCTGGTAAGATGAAATATTGAAAAAGATGCAATTTGATCATCAATTTAATTCAAGACAGTTTTGTGCTATGGTCAATTCATCCACCAAAACCTAATTTACCTTATTACTTCTTATAGAAGGCAGCATAAATATTTACCCAACTATTATACAGAGTTACAGCTGCAATAGTAATTTACTTAATTTCTTATAATTTGACTATTAGATTATCTTATCTTCATAGCCATCCCTCATCCTCAATTACTGAACACTCCTTATAAGAAACTCAAGAACAGGATTATAGAGAAAATGATCCACATACATTTCCATCAAATTGGAATCTTTGATGGTATTGTGCTATCATGATTAGCAAAATTAAGTACAGAAGCAAATTTTCTTCATTGTAATTTTAGTTGGAAGAAAATCAGTCAATTTAAGAAATGCATCAAGCTTTGGCTAGTGGCTTTGCTTGCCACACAAATGTTTATATCCATTATGAGCCGTTAATGTGGCAATGTAGTCTCCACTTTCAAGTGCTCAAAATATCAGAGGAAAACATCAAAGATGCCGCATGATGATATCTACATATCACATAATAAATAATAATAAACAGTAAACAGTCAGCTCACTCTAGAACTAGACCATTGAACTGGTCCGGTGAAGAAGGAAGGGCTTGTTGGTAAGGTATGGTGACACTGCTGGGCAACTGTTGCTGCGGTCGAGCCAACAACGTGAACTTTCTCTGCATGACAATACAAACACATCAATTGAAAATGATAACAACTATCAATAATTCCTTGAACACGAGATCAAATTAAAATTGCATGGCTATCTTCTCTCTTTTCATAATGGGGACGAAAAGGACCTAGTGGCAATAGTGTACTGATAAGCTAAAGGGTCAGATTCTGGATTACCTATTATGAATTAGCACAATCAAAGAGTTTGCTGTTCATTTCATTAATGCATCCTTTTTAATCAAATATCCCAGATTGATCAATGGTGGACCAGGTTATGGAAGAACTTCTTAGACGAAGTGAACTAGCAAAGTATTTACGGTACAGATTTGTAGTGGTTATGTTATAATTGATGTGCCCCCTGGCCATAATACATGCAGTGCATGTGCAGCCTATCACAGAATGAACAAACTTATTATTGCATGTGTGTGTGTGTGACTTGTGGTAGAGGTGTGATTACAGCAGCACTGTGCTTGGGTGGCCATGTTAATAAGTTTAGAAATGATATAAAGTCATAAAACCACAACAAAACAAAAATCAAAACAAAAACCCAACAAAAACCCACAAGAACACCTTTCAAAGATGTCAAAGCTTACCACACTCACGCCTCACACTTTACCAACTGAAAAGAACGAGAGTTGCATACATGCAAGAGTGAGTGAGTTGGTGAGCAAGTGAGTGGCTGACCTGATTCCCAGATTGAGGGAAGTTAGTGGCTGCAGATGCAGCATCTATGGTGGAAGGCTGCACGCAGGGCATGGCTATCAGACTGTTGTCCATGTGGTGGTGGTGGTTCACGACTGGCTGGCTCAGGGAGGAAGGGAAGTGCTGAGACATATTCTACCACAACGAGAAGGGGGGGGGGGAAAGGAGAAAAAAATTTTATCAAAAATTTTAAATAATATCCTTAAATTTCCAAAATGTTTTCAATACACACTTGTAATTTAGTGCACAAACAGTGTTATGTTGTCCAATGATAATGCTCATTGGGAGCAACTACTGTGCATGCATGAACTATCAGCTAACACATGCATGCATGACTGCACTCATGTAGGCCACAAGTTAGATGACCCTTTACCAATTTAGATAAGATGCACCAGTCATTTACTGACTTCATAATGTCAATAATTAACAGAATGATGTAGAAGGTAAACTAAAGCAGTGATTTGAAAGTTTTCTTACAAGGAAAATCTTATTCTTATTTCCTTCTGTAACAGGTCAACACCAGCTTGATGTGACAAAGGTGAAAGGTTGATTGAAATAGGTGTGACCAAAACACAAGGCTTTTCTCTTCTTTTTTAAAATCCAAATATTAATGATTTTTGACCTTTTCAGCCTGACGCTCTCACAGAAGGCGTGGCCAAGTGAGACACAGACTTTCTAACTGCCAGATTCAAGTTGAGTATGCATGTCAAGTTTCAGGTGTTTAGTGCAAGGGGTTGAGTTGTTTTCTTTGTGCAAAGATATTTTCGCCGAATTTTTCACCCCTCATTGAGCCATTAAAGGAAGCTGTTGACAACCTTTACTGTTTTATCACCAAAAGGTTCAGTTTGTCTGGCTATGAAATGTTTCATTCTCAGGGCGCACTCAGGTAGATCTTTTTCCCCTGCAAATGTTTTTTTTCTTTTCATCTTTTAGTTTTAATACAAAATTACCATTATTTCTTCCTCCCCTATTATATCTGCAATGTCCAGTACTCCAGCAGAAACAATCAACTATTTTTTATATGCTGTCACCCTTTACTACTGTCAGTGGGTCTAGGAACTCTCTCATGGTTGGTCATGTTCTCAAATAAATGTTCAAGATCACATGAACTTCATGTGACCAATACGCCAATGAGAAGCAGACCACAAATGGGAGGGCTGTAATCACATGCCTTATAAGGAGCGTAATGCATGAGCTTACACTGTAGAGGGTCAGTCCATTTAACCATCCACCACAGGCCAATACAAGTCAGCCCCAGTGCCTGCTGCACTCTGGACACAGCAACAGTTGTGCCCCTTGCAATATGGGCACTACCTCCATTCTTGGTATTGATATTTTGTCATGTTGTACTCTGCATGGGGAGAGCCGTTTGGTTTCTACCAAGTTCACAATAGCTGGCCTGTGCACACTCTAACAGCTTCTGTGACCACCCATTATTACCAAGTTCCTTATCAAGAATAGCCATCTCTGAGAATAGGTCACACACACGTGCGCCCACGCCCCCCACCCACCCACACGTTCGCCTATCCATATTATACTTTTCAGTTGCTAGGATTCCACAAAATGATACTTTCCTAGGGCTACTCCATTGCCCCAGAGATCTGCCTCTTTCAAATTGTTTTGCTTCCCTCCAGTAGAGATGATAGTGTAACACCTAACAAGACATTCCATGATCAGTCACCTAATTACATGTACATATATCTTCCTATTGAAGTCAATGATATACACTTGAAACATATCAACTCAATAAAGAACTAATCAACTTCCATCACCAATCAACAAGTACTAATTAACTCCAATCACCAATCAACAAGTACTAATCAACTCCAATCACCAATCAACAAGTACTAATCAACTCCGGTCACCAATCAACAAATACTGATCAACTCCAATCACCAATCAACAAGTAAAAATCTACTCCTGTCACCAATCAAGAAGTACTAATTCTAATTTTGCCAGCCTAGGGCCATGGTTGGCATTAAGGGCCATATATGATGAGAAACTGTATTCAAAATAAAACAAAAAAAAATTGTGAAACTAGTTTAACTTAATTAGACTGTATTGCACCACACTACAGCTAGTGTTGTCACTCACTGTGGCAAGTGGACTGTGTCAGACTGTTCCGAATCGTGCAGGTGACAAAATCTGTGAATTAGTGGTTGTGTCGCTGCAAGGTGTGGTCATATATCAGTGTGGAAGATGGCAATAACAAATGGATCCAATCCAGAATGATTCAATCAAGAATGATTCAATCAGTGGAATCTGGCAACTGAGAAATGTAGTATGGAAAGGCGAAGTTATCTCTAGTGTGCGGAAAAAATGTATGAAAAATCACACATCTGCAGCAGCAGCAGCTGCAAGGAAGCAAGAGAAGAATGTGCAAATGGCTTAACAACAGCTGGGAATAACAACTTGCCCCTGTTGATGACACAAACACAATGAAGTGGCTGCAACACGTACTAAGACCTACTACTGGCCTGTTCACACAATTACTCCACATACAGACTTGACAACCAGTACAGGGAAAACCACTCATCTACACAGACCCAATTATAATGGTGTACGTATGCATTTGATTCACACCTACACAAAACAAATCCTAAGATCATTCTTAGAGAGATCACTGTGTTATTTCTGTTTGCTTATAGCAACCACGCATTGTGTATAAACACGCGTTGGTTACCAAGTGTTCTTACTGTTGCATTCATGGCACCAGCACTGTGATCCCAGATCCAGGTTCATAATAATACTGGTGTCATGCCAGAATTCATGAAAGCAATGCAATGTACAAAATATTAACAATTCCCTTTGGAAAAATATTCAGTAAATCTAAAATGAATTAAGTCCAGCATTAGCTTTGTTGCTTCAGCTTGTGATGATGCAATTACACACACACTAACTCACGCACATGCACACACACTCACGTATGTGCACACCATACACATGCACACCACCACACACGAACACCACACACGAACACCACACACGAACACCACACACGAACACCACACACGAACACCACACACGAACACCACACACGAACACCACACACGAACACCACACACGAACACCACACACGAACACCACACACGAACACCACACACGAACACCACACACGAACACCACACACGAACACCACACACGAACACCACACCACACACAAACACCACACCACACACGAACACCACACCACACACGAACACCACACCACACACGAACACCACACCACACTGCACTGCACCAGGCACGCACACACCACGCACACACACACACAGTGTAGAACACCAATATAAACTTACCTCGTTATACCAAAAAAAGGTGCAGTGTTGTGTCAGCTCTTATGTACCAGTGCAGCAGTCTGTGCAAAACAAAGCAAAATAGAGAACATATGATATACTCCCCTACACTGCATGTGTCACACGCGCACACACACACACACACACACACACACACACACACACACACACACACACACACACACACACACACACACACACACACACACACACACACACACACACACACACACACACACACACACACACACACACACACACACACACACACACACACACACACACACACACACACGAGTTACTGATCAAAGTAGGAAACAAATTACTATATAGCATCACCCAATTGGAAAAATTCCTTTAGAAAAGGGGGAGAAAGGGGGGGGGGGGGTTTGCCTGATTCCTCCCAGTCGTATGGAGGTATTCAAAAGGTTGTGCAAATTCAGATGTGGAGAAGAAATTGCAGAGTAAATTGAAATTCCATGTGGGGTCTGTCATAGTATCACCTCTTTGGCACAGTTGGCAACACCCAGGTGCTGTGCTACCAACTGCTCCTCCGGAAGAGTGTGATTACATCACTCACAAGACGTAGTCTTGAAGGTACTAGACCACATGACTGCTGTCACAGGTAGTGGCAGACCATACTCGATGACACACAATCATAAAGCAACACCAGCTGTATCTGAGGTTCACCAGGTCAAAGCTCGCCATGCCTGGTAAGGATGTGAGCAAGTTAGTCATCACCTGATCAGCACCAGTGACCAAATATGGAGATGCTGTTTGCCTTGTACAGGAAATGCTGCAGGTAAAGTTTCCTTCTCCTAGTCGAATGAGAAATATTGAATCAACAGCAGCTGCAAGGAATCTTGGTGAAGCTGATGACAAAGAGATTTTAGAACACACTTATGACCATCTAGTTTCAAGTGTTTTGTTTAATTTTTTAATATTACACGTATGTTTCTGGCAACATGATTGGATAGCCATGGAGGAAGAAAAAATAGAACCAAAAGGTGGTGGTTCTTCATACAACAGAAATGCTGACGCATATTCAGGTGGAGCTTCTAAAGCTCCACTAGAAGCTTCTAAAGCTCCACTAGAAGCAAGAGAGTATGAATAGTCCCTGGTACATACACAGGTGACAACCCGCATATCCTAAGTCACAGCTGTCCAATCTGGGAGAAAAATACGTAAGGAAATGGGGATATTATTTCTTTGACATAAATTACTCCATTTTTCCTACTTGACATAGAAAAAATATTGCTGAGCAGTACAAAAGAAAATATTATCAGAGAAGCCTTTAGCCAATTTCCACCCTATTGCCTACTTAGCCTGTAAAATGCACGCACACTGGCACGCACACTGGCACGCACACTGGCACGCACACTGCCACGCACACTGGCATGTGTGTAGGGAGTTAGCACAAACAATATAATAGATTAGCTCGAGTAAGTTCTGTGATGAGCTAAAATAGCTGTGTCTTCTCTCTCTCTGTTGGAACATTAACAGTATACTCCTACTAAACAACTCTGTTTCAACCACTGCACGAGATAACCAACTTCAGAGGATAAGGGAAAAAAAGTGAATAATTAAGAATGACAGTCAACACGCTGTCACATTGCCAGTATCACTTGTTCCCACGGCTAAACAAGAGCGAGTGTTGCAGGGATAAAGTGCACCTGTGACCACATCAGATACTATCTCTGTGTTGTCACATGACTTTACTTGACCTAGTGATTGTCCGACAGAAGTTGAAAAAGAATGTACGGTAAGCATCAAACTAATGGCTGGGAAGAACTACACCGAGAACATGGAGACTGTGGATGAGTATTAATCTACAAGGAAAATGGTAACACTGACGACAAGAT
>OZ017789.1:6644524-6725924 GCA_963969325.1 Lycopodina hypogea | reverse complement strand
CCCCAAAAAAAAAACTGTCTTGGGGAAAGGAACCACTACTTGAATCAGTCTCAAGGGGACTCTACCTTGTAACAGTCTCAGGTTGTTGTAGTAGGCTTTATATGTATAGAAAATTTAAATTTCTTTTTTTTTTCTCGCCAGAACAGCTTTAGGAAAATTTCTTTAAAATGAGTGTCCTCAGAAAATTCTTTAATTGATAAATTGATACATCATATGTCAAAATCCATCAAGAATTTTGACAAGTACACACACACACACACACACACACCGCACCGCACCGCAATGCAACACACACACACACACACACACACACACACACACACACACATACACACACACACACACACACACACACACACACACACATTCAAACACTTTTTCTCCACCAAGACCCCTCACTTCATTAGAGAAATTGTGTTACTTCGGTAGCACATTATGAATACACAGCTAACTAAAAATATATTACTATGCTGATATTATCAAATTTTATCCAAAACTATACAATAATCTTTCATCTTTTAAAGCATTTATACAGCTCAATGGAAAAGAGGCAGTAAATCAGATCAGGCAAGAAGCTGTAGCCCTAGTATATGGCCAGATGGATGTTCTGTTCCTGGCAAATACAATAGGAATTATTGTAGTAGGTAATGAGATGGTTCCAAATTGAACCCAAGACATGTGGACGAGCTGGTTAGTCAGATCACCAAGCTGTTCGTCTGCTGGGAGGTATGAAGAAGCAACTTGTACCTTGGCATTGCTGGATATCATGCACACATGCACAGCATTATAGATGTGAGCAGTGATTGAGAAGTATGTCTTCACTGTCTTGACAATGACTGCACCAGTACAGCACATCCACCAGTGCATGCAACACACCAGCTATATTCCAGCATCATCAGAACAGTTGAAGGTTTCACGCCACTCAGTGTGCACTGTGTGCACTGTATGATTGTATTTGTTTGATGACCATTTATTGGTGGTGTTGCTATTGTGCCATGGTTGTTCTACCTTTCCTCAGCTCTGTTGAAGAATGAGATAGCTGTGCCATCTGAGATGACTCAGAGCTTGATGTTGCTGCACAGCTATTTGCTCGTGAAGGTTACAAACAAACATACAGCATTCACCAACTCACTCACTCCCTCCCTTCCTCACTCACCTCCTCCCTCCCTCACTGTTGCTTTCTCACAGCTTCATGTAAAAATGGGCAACCACCTTAATGGAGCAAGACTGCTAGTCAGAGTGTCAAACAGTATCAGCAAGTTCCCTGCCCGTATGTTCTCAGTATTACATTGTCATCACATCTCTCTCTCTGTGACTATATATAATGTATACTGAGTCCTACATTTTCTGTTGTAATTTGTAATTGTGTTTCTGCTACTGTAGATATTGTGCCTATTTTGATCTCAACGGTGATAGAGTGTCAGCGCTCTGGTCTGCGTGGCTCAGCATTCAGCTATGCCAGCATGCTCCTGAGGCCAGAGTACAGACAAGATATTGATAGCAAGTACAAGAGGAAGATTGAGCAATTAGTGAGGTAAGTGTCCTGGCACGTGTGCCAACTACATTAGTATCCTTCAAGAAGAGATTGTTATAAAATGGTCCCGTTTAAATTTCCTAGAGAGGTAAGGACAAAAAAAGAGAATTTAACTTGAGAGTAATTCCTTAGCAGATGCTAAATTCATTGATTTTTTTTCCAAGTTAAACACAATATATAATTTCTTTAATATTCCAGGAAGCCAGATAAGAGTGAAGTGGAAGAGATTCTAGAGCCATGTCCAGTGTGCAATTATCTTCTTCCCCAAATGACCCTGGACTGTCCTCAGTGCAAGACCTCTTTGCCTTATTGCATCATTACTGTAAGCCAATGAATATTGTCACTTTTAAATCTTGTCTGTGTAGTCAGAATTGACTTACTGCAAGCACATGCTACTGCACTTGATCTTAGCTGCACAGCTGGTGCACGTATGCTCAGTCACTTCTTCTGGAAGAGATTTAGAATAGCCACACACTCACACATGCACACACACACACACACACACACACACACACACACACACACACACACACACACACACACACACACACACACACAGCTTATGCACAAATGTGCAGTTACACACAAACAAGAGAGGGGAACATTTTATTGTGTAGTTAATGGTTTTCAATGTTGTAATGGAACTCCTTCCTGTGTGCTTAATAGCTGGTGGGCCTCTAAACTACCACATGTTTTTTTAAGATGGTATTGTATGCAAGTATTAATATTCATATGTGGGCCTCTATGTTCATCTATTTTAAAAATGCATTATTTAAAGTGTATTTTCTGTTGGAGATAATAGGGACTAGAATCAGATGTTGTCACAATCGGTAGGTATTTAGGTGATCATGATGTGATAAACAGTCAGATAGATGCATAGATAACACCCCCTTACAATAGATGGTATGTGACTGTACATGAGTGCTTATTTATTACTACTGTTAGGGCAGACACATGACAAGCACTGACTGCACAGAATGTCCAATCTGTAAATTTCCAGCTGCTTACAGTGAATTTGTGAGGTAAGCTACGCCAGTAGGTAGTGTGCTATGAACTAGAGTGGAAGTATATATACAGAGTACAATAATATTGGTTCTCCATATTTATCCCTTCATCCCTAGAGCTGTTTTCTTCTCCCCCACTTGAATTTATTCTCAGTCAATGATAGCAGTCCATTTTTACTTCTTAGTGAATTCTTCCTTTGCAAAGTTTATAGCTCTCCACGCTAAGACATGATCTTCCACCTTAGGAGGAAGAACTGTAACAGACATAATCTCGCCATAATTTTTTTTGATATTGTTGATCTCTTCTTTATGTGTGCTGTGGGCATCAATAGTTATTCTCTCTTCTATTCCGACAGTTTTCTGAAGGCATCGGGAGAGAGCCGTCAGTGTCCCATGTGTGCCAACATAGTTCATCCAGGAGACCTCAAAGAAACCAAACTTCACTTATGAGTTAACTTTTAAAGGAATATTCCCTCATAACTTATATTAATGTATGAATAGAGATGCTGTAGGTCATAGCCAGCAAGACTGCTGTCATCATTGATAATGTGTTTATTTTGGCTGGAGTATATTAGGTATGCAGTATGTTGGTTCCAAAGTTTAGATTGCTATTGCTAAATTTCAGGTTATGCTTCACAAAATTAATTTTTACTGGATTAAGCGCTGAAGCAACTTTATTATTGTCGCCAAATGTCTTAGTCTGACAGGTTGATATGCAGTAAAAACAGGTTACATGCACTTTTTTGGTCCTAACCGTAGGATATTTTTGTTGCTGATGTCATCAGCTATTATTATTCATAATTACAAATACTAGCACGCAATTGTAGCCTTCGACCGCATTGCTTGCTAGGCCCACCTTCGGTGGGCTGTATTCACAAAATTGTCTTAAGTAAGAATATGTGTCGTGGGAGGAAATGATTTTCTGGATCATGTGCATTTCAGGATGACATGTGTTATGATAGCATATGTGTGGAGGGAGGTCATATGTCTTTCATGAGAATGTGTTATGGGAGGACATGTGTAGTAGGTAGGCATGTCTTGCAGGTCTGTGCAGAAGCAACCATTTAAGCTGCTGTGAGTTTAGGCATCTGGTTGTCATTTTTTCTTTCTACAGTAAGTTTTGTTTGCTCTGAGACATGCTTTCCAAGAATTTTTGGTTTGAATATTCTTCTTGGGTATGTAGGTTCATTCATGTGGTCTTCTTGGTTGTCTTTTTAAAAAAATTTTTTAATACTATGTCTATAGCTCTTTTAGTAATAAGCTCTTTTGGCACACTAATTTTGCTTTCTTGCAACACTGATCCTCCTGTGAAATTCTTGATAGTAATTATTTTGGTTGTGCAGGAAATTAGTTTAGTTTCACAGGAGTAGTGGTGAATGGAGGTTTGAGGGGGTGGAGGGGGAGGTGGTTAGTGGGAGCACAGAATTTTGTACCTCCAGCAGCTGTCCAGAAGCAGTAGTCCCTTGCAGTGGTAAGATTTCATGTAACACTTCTTCAGAGTTCATCAATTTTTTCTTTGAATTGCTGATAGGTTTTTTCTGTATTAACTTGTCGGGCCATGTTGATATGCATTAACGCCTCTTTGATATGGTATCATGTGAAAGGCTGTGCATTCCCTTTGATGTAAATAAAATGGCGATGAGGAAGAGCCTTTTTTTGGGGGCTTCTTTCAGTCACTACACTTGAACAATGGGGTTTGAACGAATGGGACATAGCCAGGTTACTTTCGCTTATCAGAATATCACATCTGCCAATTTTCAACAGGATCCTCACAACCATTTCGCATTTTATCGTGGACATATAAATAAATATATAAACCACTAGCTCTATTAGTACAAGATATATTGTCATATATATACAACTATTATGAGTCAAATAAAAGTACATATTGTCAGAATTTGGTGCTTGTAACCAATTTGTTAGTCCTATAACTTATTTCAAAATGGATGCTTAACTCAAGGTAGGTAAGTGAACAAGATGATTTCAATCTCCAATTCACTCAAAGTGTGTCTTTCTCTCATGGGCTGATCCGTTCAATACTAAGTATGGATTAGTCACAACTATATAGTCTAATTCAAGATTATCAATGACAGGAGAATGGCCTCAATAATACTAGTAAGGTGCATGCTCAACATATACATTTACTTCACTTCCATACAACATCTAAATGAAGGAAGTAAGCAAACAAATTTCAAAGTATTTCAATTCAAGAGAGTTGGTGAATATTTTCTGGGAACATGCATGGACAGTATATAAAGTTACCATCATAAGTTCGCTTTTCATCAGCATTTTTTTTTTTTTTTTTTTTTTTTTTTTTTTTTTTTTTTATTTGGTGTTTTGATTTTAACTCAACAGTTTTCAATCTGTGTCATTTCTTCCCTTTTAGTCCCTGTGAAGAACAGGTATCAAAGCGGGAATATCATTATTTCTAAAAATTCGGTATTTTCACAGCCATTGAAACTCGGAAGAAGTACTATTTGGGAAGAGTAGCAATACTTACGGACAGACAGATGCTGGCAAACTATATATAGTGTGGATGGGAAATGGAAGATTATCAACTGGCACTTGTTTGTTTCTTTTCATCTTACCACAGTCCTCAATTTGTTTGCTTGTTAGTTCACTATTTTCTCCCAGATGCTTGGGCCTACAGGGCTCAAATTTTCGGGGGTAATGAGGGTCACCCAAGGATGGTTTTAGGCACGATTTGTCTGTTGAATGTCAGTGTAAAACCCTACTCTGACTGTTGGGCTGGATTTTTTCTTCAAGATTTTCTTTGAGGAGGGGGGTCTCAATTTTATGATGAGCAACAACCAAGTTGCATCAGGAGTTTTACAAACCACAATTATGTAAAGAAACTATGTATAAATATCAGTGAAACTGTGCCCAAACTTTCCTTTTCTTCTTTTTTAGCCTTATGGGCCCAGATATCTGGAATAAGCAGAGAAGAAATAAACTTTAAAAATCTCAAATTATAGTAAGGTGTCATCTCTTCTACATCTGTAGGACCGATACTTTGCTAACAACATCAAAACATGAAAATAGTCATCTAGACATTCCAGAAATCAATCAAAATCTCTTTTTTTAATCAATCTATTAATGAACAATTAGTGCTTGTTACTATGTAGATCTGGCAGGGAATACTGCCAGGTACCAGTGGAAATGATGTTGGTAAGGGATCTTCAGCATGTGCACCATGATGGACATGTAGTTTCTTTTCTTTTCTTCACACCAACACCAGCCACCCAATCCTAACCCCCCAACCACCCTATATACGCACACTTCCCCTCCCCTGGACGCTGGCGATTTGGCATTGCTCATTGCAATAAGAATAGGAAGAAAGAAAAAAGCCACCTTGCTCTCCTTGGCCACACCCATTGCAGTGAAAACTAAATGGAAGGAGAAAGATGGAAGAAAAAAGTTTAACTAAGAAGTTGGGGGGAAATAGTGTCTAGGGGGTGTGGGGGGAGGAATTTGAAAGATGAGGGAAATAAAGTTTGACTCTGATATGAGGTCAGGATTTATGAACCAAGAGATAAGGTCCTAATGGATGAGATAGATCACAAAACAAGCACATGTCAAATACAAAAAAAGATACATAGGTAGGCAAAAATATTGCATTGAAAATGCTTAAATAAGTCTTAGGGGGGCTGGGTTATAAAGAATGATGAAGACAAGTGATAATTGGTTATGTGCAGTAATACAAGACTAAAATTTTTTTTTAAATAACTAAATGAATTAATAGAATCATAAAATAAATACGTAGCCATGAGGAAACAATGTCTTGGTTCAGGTTCAGCCAGGAGTCAGTAACTCTTGTGTTTTCTTGTGCAAGACCCAGATGAGATGTATGCATCAGAAATATGCTATAAATAAGTGCTTGTGTAATATCTGATTAAAAATGGTGAGGATATGGATTATTAGATTTATGATCCGCATGGGCACATTCTTGCTTCCTTTAATTGTTAACAGGTCAATCCAAGTATAGCCAATTTTAAATGTTATCATGTTCTGTTTTATTGTTGTTTTTTTCTTTTCTGTTCATTTTTATAATCTAGGACTTCACTCAACTTCATATTGAGGTCCTGACAGAAAGTAAATTTGGGACTGGACAAGTCTTACAAATTACTCCATTTCAGTAGATAAATGGTTATTCATCACATTTGATAAGAAATAAGATGTTACTGCATAAATTAAAATCTTTTATTGACATTCTTGTTTCCATAATTGTTAGCTTCATCATTAAAAAATATAACTTTTTTAACACTCTGAACTGAGAGCTTCATGTAACAGTTATAATTTATGCACAACCCTTACGGAGGTGACTAAACAGGCTGGAAAGGGAAAAAGTGAGGTCTGAAGCTGCCAGCATGGGCGTGGCTAACATTCATAGCGGTATTTGAGGGTCAACAGCAATAATCTGTGTTTCGAACTTCCAATTTTATAACTTTCTGTTGCTAGGAGTGGTTAGGAGTGGTTAGGGTCTGTTTGCTGGGATGGCCTCGCCCCAAGCAGGTATGTATGTATACAGGATACCTAAGGGCGGTGCAAGTTAGTATTTATCTCATTATTTAGTTCAGTTAGTTTTTGTTTTTGTTTGTTGTTGTTTTTTGGTGCGGCTTTTAGATATAAACTTCCAATAAAGTAATAAAACAATAGCAAAACAGTTCGCCTATAAATTTTTTTTTTAAAGGAAGAAAAAGATAGTTAAAAATATTCAACTGTAGCAGGTTGCAGTGCAGCTTGGTATTTAAAACTGCTATTCAAGAGAATAAACATAGCTGGCAGAATAGCTAGCTTGACGAGAAGAGGTCACTCTGCACAATTAAGAATTGCTACGTGGTGTGAGTTACCATCATGTAGAAAACGTCACACACTTCATCAGTAAGCACAAAGTATAGCGCGAAGCTACTATGGCGTTTAAAAACCCATGCCATGTTTATTAAAAATTGGAGCATATAAAGGAGTGAATTATAATAACAGCAAAAATGCAGTTAAAATCACTCAATAATCAGTTTAGAAACTAATTGCAATCATTTACTCTTTAGCTATGCACAGGTACCTCATTCTGGTCAGGAAAAAAGTGTAATTCAATGTTGAGAAATATAGCCATACTGACATTTACCATAATCCATATGCATGCTATTCATACATTTTATAATTCTGTAATGTATATATTTATTATTTTGTGCAGCAGTGATATTTGGGTTGATTATCTTGCTGGTAATTGTTCCAGAGGAAGTAAACAGTCAATTATATCCTGTGTATACTATCCATTCCAGATTAGGTAAGCAATAGTGGGGGAGGGGGGGGGATTTGAAATATGTTCTTTTACTTACATGATTTGTGGTTTATGAAGTTCAAGTTGTAGATTAATTTGTTTCTGAAACAGCAGTTGATAAAACTGCCATCTATTATGCTAACTTGGCTTACTCTGTTCTAGCTAGACTATAATTGAAGATTTTCTTTTTTGGAATAGGACCACCATAAAAAGAATTAGAGAATTTTGATTAAGTTTTATCACTAATTTTCCAACTTTCATCAATTTTGCATTATCAAATCAATATTTTAAAATCATTCCTCTTTGTATGCAACATTGAAGACATTCTATTTGTAGTTTGGAAAACAAACAGATGTTTGAGCTCCATGTGTTCCATATTCCTTATTATATATAGCTATATAGCTTTCACTTTGTTATCATAATGTTTGTAATAGCAGCATTCGTATTTAATAATTCATATGCATATAGATGAAAGATAACCCCATCCTCCTCCTCACCCCTCCCCCTCCCTAAATCTTAGTGGACATACAAACGTGGAAAATCCTACACCTCTCTGATCACTGGAGAGAGAGCAACATATATTTGGTGTCATTCTGTCTGTCTGTCTGCATGCACTGATTTCCCACTCCAAGTTTCTGGCTGCAAGTATATATCACATTCTCTGATCTTTGTGAAGCTAAGGTTTGCCTGACCGTATGTGTGTGTCTGTAGGACTGAGGTGTACCCACTCAGGTGAGGTGCCCAATTATGAACCTTCCCTCTCTCTCTCATTGAGTTATCTTTACATATGGGCATGAATTTCTGCTACTTTTTGAGAACATTCTTTTCATGGAGAAGAGTAAGAATTGAATCTCCTTCCTTATCCCTTACCAAATCCCTTCCAAATGTTGCTATATAAGTTGCCTCTCTGTGACCACAAGTGGTCACACATGTGGTGAGCAGAAGACTTATCCATATAGTCATGCACAACTCTGCCACTTAAATGAAGTGAAGATATCACACTTTACTACAGAATCAACAATTGGGCTAAGTGGGCATGCTCACCTGAAGCCCTACACTGTCACCAATACTGAATTGATTAATGATGGCAGATTTAGCACTATAAAGCTCTGGCATCCAAGTTGTTTAGCATTAGCAAAGAACAGGTAAAATTGTGACCAATTATTTTGGATGCATGCAGACACGGCCAGCTTGCCATGCCAGCTGCATATATCTCAGCACACTTGTTTGTTTTTGGTGGTGACTCTACTACTGGGGAGCTTGGGGGTCAAAGAGTAAAGTTAGAACCTTTGTTAGTGAATGGAAATTGGATGAGGCAGTTTTCTTGATAGTTGTAATTGTTTGGTTGCCTTTGTGTCCTTTCTGAGTGTCTGGTATCTTCAATGACCTCAAATCTGTCTCAGTCCCATAGAATCATTGCAACTACTTTAGTGGTTCCATTTTAACACCCCCCCCCCCCCCCCTTACATCCCCACATAATAATAAATGATGATTGTGATAGTGATGATAATAATAATTTAAATCCAAACAACTACAGAATACAATAATAACCACATAATATGAATGCCAGTGAGTGGTGTTTATTGATGTATATGACAGTGTTTATGTCAATGGATGATATAATTTAATTAGGAAATGAAGATTATAGAGCTATTCGATTTCCAAATGATGTTGGGATTGCTGGTGGAGATTGTAAAAGTAGCCGTGGCTCTACCAGAATGAGGGGACGCATGAACTTTCTGGAGATATCAAACAGCACACGTCTTCTAATAGGAGCAGCGTAAGATATAGCTATTATATTAATTAAAGAAAAGGCCTCATGTGTGCAAGGTGAAACCATATTCATTCATGATGTGTGATACTGTAGCAACATTTTAAAACTACTCATGTTCACTGTTGTAGTGTGTGTGCACGCACATGCACATGCGTGTATGTATATGTGTGAAAGATAGCGTGTGTGGGTGTGTGACTTTGATTGCACGTATCAGTATGTTACTCTGGCATCTGTCTTCATGTGATTTCCCTTTTTTACAGTTTATTTTTGATTGGTAGGAATGCATTAAATGTGCAACACAACTTGCCCCTTGACTATTACTTCTGTGAACTGCTGCTGTGCAAGTTTACTTCATATTTCTACAAGTGCCCCAATTATTTTGTTAAAGCTATACCTAATGAACTGGGGAAGCAGAGAGAGAGAGAGCGAGAGAGAGGGAGGGAATAAAGTGTAATGTCCAAATTTAGCTCATATATGCACATTTCCTGCATTTTCAACTCAGCCATAACAGAGTCTGATCCAGGGGAGGACAATAGGGGCAGTTGTGTATCTTTTTTGCTGTGGGTGTAGCTAGCTGTCTGACTATCTACCTTCTTTTATTAAATGTTCTGATTTATTCCGCAGCATAAAAATTTTTCAAGGTTAAGCATCTGTAAGATTATAATAACATTATTAAATAATATTGCTCAATGCACCCTCCTATTAAGGAGCAATAATTTAACACGTATGTTGTTTTGTGCTGATGATGAGTGGTCTATATTGTTTACCTGTACTGTGTTCTTATTGTGGCCCAACCTGAAACAGGGAGGCATTATACATGCTTGATGAGGAAACATTGCAATGCCAGGATTCCTACGAGTGGCTTTCAGATTCCTCTGATGTTGCTGAGTGTAAAAGAAGAATTGTAAGTCCTTGCAGTGGTTTACTATTGCTAGAGTGCGAGTTACTGTTGCTAGAGTGAGAGTTGCTGTTGCCAGAGTGAGAGTTGCTGTTGCTAGAGTGAGAGTTGCTGTCACTAGAGTGAGAGTTGCTGTTGCTAGAGTGAGAGTTGCTGTTGTTGAGTGAGGATTGCTGGCAGTTTCGGTGTTTGGTAGGACATTTTTGTTTTTATTTTCAATAAGTGCAACTACAAAGTTCTAATTTTATTGTATATGTTAGTTTTGGTTTTGATTAGTATGCACAACAGATGTTTATCCCAGTGGAACGAAGCGTAGCTGATTTTTCCTCCTCCTAAACTATGGCACCTGTTAAGGTGGAAGTCACAGGGGTATATGCAGTTTGACCTGGGGCATGTGAAAGCATAAAAAATAATTTTTTAAATTCATATTCCAGATCTGGGCTCCTTTTCCCCACCACCCACCCCCCCCCCCTTTTCTTTCCTTTCCCCCCATAGCTAGGTAGCTAGACTTGCCTTTAGCGGGTGATGTTTGGTTGTGGGGAATTCCTGCCTAAATAATATCCATCTTACTTCTCCATGATTTCCAAGGCATCTACTGGATTCAAAAAGCAATACATTATCATGTGCACACTCCACCCATACCTAATTAATTCATAAAGCCAGTAAGGGATTGTTTTTGAAGTTGGCGATCATGGACTGGACTGAATTTGACAGTGGTTGAAAATTTGAAAGGGTGAGTAGCATTAGTAATCAGGGTTGGAGCCACCACCAAAGTAGATGAAGCGAAGGTCTATGGTGAAGCAGCAGGGTATTAGATTTCTTCGGATATGATTTAGGCTAGTGTATGTGAGGTTTCAGGGTTGGAGCTGGTAGCTGTCTTGGTCTAGCTATGTAGATTGTGATAATGGGTTAGTTGTGTATTTTCCCTAATTTGCTAGCCATATTGCTGTCTCTATTGGTGGATCAGCAACAGCACCTCTACTTAATTGTAGCTCTCCATCTCTTATGAGTGACAGAACTCACAATAAGGACTGGACATGTGAGATCAAACCAAACCACATAAATGTGGGCTCAATTTCAGACTTCATGAAGCACCAGCATTTGAGGAAGATTTGACCAATGTCTGGTTTGGTCTAAGTAGCTAAGATAATGTTAGAAATTGTCTCAATCTAAATCCTATAAATCTCTTTCTAGGTGAGAGATAGTTTGTATACCTAATTACTTAAATTGATTGTGTATATCTATGACCCTCAAGTGTGTGTGTATTAGAAGAGCAGAGGGAAAATGTGGCTTCAGTCCAAGTAATAGAGTGGTGTAGCTATTGCCATGAGTTGGCAATGAAGCCACATTTCTCACCTTCTCCACAACCAGAGTCATTGTGCTCACTAATTCCTCTTCTGTAGATTTGATTAGGCAACTAATTGAAATCTTCCTAAATTTTCTGGATAACTCCCATTTAAAATTAAATATTAAAAAAGAAAAGAAAAAAAAGAAGACTGATATCATTTTTCAAGCCTTCTGAGCATTCCTAATGATTTCTATAAGCTGCCAAAGGAATTTGGATGGAGTGAACACTACTTTTGTCAGGTTCTATATTGATTTTTTTTAATAATAATTTTCTGCCCTGTTACATGGGACTTGGTTGGATCTCACTCCTATTCCCTTAATAAGCATTTTCTGCTCTGTACTCCTATAGTGTCCTCTACCTCTACAGGGGAGAGAGGAGTGACTATAGTGTCCTCTACCGCTACAGGGGAGAGAGGAGTGACTATAGTGTCCTCTGCCACTGCAGGGGAGAGAGGAGTGACTATAGTGTTCTCTACCTCTACAGGGGAGAGAGGAGTGACTATAGTGTTCTCTACCTCTACAGGGGAGAGAGGAGTGACTATAGTGTCCTCTGCCACTGCAGGGGAGAGAGGAGTGACTATAGTGTTCTCTACCTCTACAGGGGAGAGAGGAGTGACTATAGTGTCCTCTGCCACTGCAGGGGAGAGAGGAGTGACTATAGTGTTCTCTACCTCTACAGGGGAGAGAGGAGTGACTATAGTGTCCTCTGCCTCTACAGGGGAGAGAGGAGTGACTATAGTGTCCTCTACCTCTACAGGGGAGAGAGGAGTGACTATAGTGTGCTGGGCCTGACAGCAGGTGGGATAGGGCAGTGATGGTGTCTGTACAACCACTAACTGCTGGCCAAGTGTGAACTGTACACTGACTTGCATTATGAGAACTCTGTGATCACTCATGCCTAATCTGTGGCATGTGTTCAACTTGCATGGAGTAGTTCATATCTCTGCATCTTAGTGGCCATGACTCTCACAAGTTTCTGTTCTTGTCCAAATGATGGATGAGATAATGTTTCATTTCTAGTTCCTTAATGGGTTTCCACCATTTGTCATGAGAACTGACAGAGATGGAAGTGAGAGGACTGACCCAATGCTGACGTCCACAGACAAAAAAGTAAACAACAGCAACAAACATATCAAAACATCTACATGATCTTCGAAAAGGAGGGAGACACCAAATTAAAGTTTATTGAAGTGACTGCTTCAGATCTTCCATCAGCAATGTCAACACGCAGTATCAGTACCTTTGTCTTTTATTCTCGTATTGCTCCTAACACCATTGCCATCTACATGCGGTCTAATTTAACTACTGTAACCATAATGAATACATTTCAGTGTTACAGAGATAAGAAAAGACTAATAGTATCATTGGCATGTACACTTGTAATTAGGTTGCTGCTATACTAGAAATTGAAACAGTAGTTCTCTGATTACAAAATTTTTTTAATAGTATAACTGCAAGAGCTTGAAATAGCAGCTAGAGTGCCTGCATACAGGGGCATTGGCTTGACACAGTTGCTACCCACCATGTTGTATGGCATCAACAGCACCAGCTGTACATTTGAATAGAAATGCAAATGAAGTCTGAATACTTTGTAAATCTCTCAGTTGATTCTAGGTCTAAGTATGAGGACAAAATTACCTCTGCAGGTTTTTAAAAAAATATTTACTCCATTAAGGAGTGAACGAGATATCCAGACACTGCTCCACATGTGCAGTGGAGCAGTGTATGGTGCTACATGACCAATACTCCAAGTCTGCACACCAGGGAAGAAATATAAATGAGTTTACCATTAAGACCAAGGCTCCAAGGGTTGGGGGAATTTATGGGGTTTAACCCATTAAGTCCACCAGCTTTCAAAGTTTGTGAATAAATAAATAAATTTTAAAAAGTTTGGAATGGAAACGAAAAAAATAAAAAGTTATACCTGAGTAATCACAAAGGGTCATAAATTTACACAAGCACAATAAATCCGGACTAGACTATTTGATCAATGGTTGAGAAATAGTCTCTATTAGAATAAAAAAAATTAAGGAATTAGGTACAGTGCCTTGTAGTATAGTATATTTTTGCTTCAGCACACCAATTACACACTTGACATGAATCTGTATCATTGACAACTTCATGCTACAATCAACTTCAACTTTTTTGATTTTTTTTTTTTTTTTTTTTTTTTTTTTTTTTCCTTCCTTTAGTGAAGGGCTCTGCATACTCATCATTGATAAATCCTCTGTCTGTTGTGTCTCCTGCATGATGCATCCACGATACTAATAACAAATGTTGATATACATGTAATATGTATAATACATGCTATAATTAAATACCACCTAGCTCTTTTTTTTTTACTCAGCACAAGTTTATCTGATAGAAGATAATTTAAAAGTGATGACTCTTTCACAATTTCCTTTTCAAACATACGTCCGCCCACACAGGGAGGCATATGCGGGATAGTGCCTTGAGAGGTTATGCTAATAATAGATTTAAATGTGGAATGATGTTTGTGATTACTCCAAACTTGGGCTCTTGCCAATAAATCGGATGGACACTCCATAAATACTTATGTGCAATTGATTATTATTGCTATTGCTGAGCTCATGACGTACTTGGAGGGGGAGGAGGAATATATCAGAACAACTTGTAAAACTGTAATACTGGTATAATGACTGCACATGGCAAGCAGGCACATACACATAGCAACACTCCACCTTGTGAATGTTTCAGTTTCAGTCTGGTAAGGCTCATTCGTGTACATATCCTTAGCAAGCACTGATAAAATGATTTTGTACCAACACACCTGTTTTTTAATGGCTTTGGGTGAAGTCTTGGCTTTCAGTGGAGGCTGAACTCGTGACGAAAAAGATGGAAAATAGAGCTCACAAGAACCTGGATTACAATCACATGCAACCTAGTGACATAAGGTTACACCAGTAGACCTCTCATTGCTCTCTGACAATGACACACCCACAAGCTTGCCTGCTGATTTGAGCATGGAAAAGACATGTGGGGTTGCACTGCGACTGCCTTGACCGCTAGAGGAGCCTTCCTTCTTGGCATCTGCAGGTGGGATGCGCTTGAACATGGCCATGTCACTGGCTGCCCCTCAATCACTACTTATGTCCCTGTAAGCCCTCATGGCCTCACAATCTATATCATTGCCACTATCCAGCATTTTCTGGGAGATGGCACCTACTTCATGACAGCAAAGACACTCCCCACTGATACTCATTAGTTCACAGTGCCCGCCCACACTGACACATACAAAACAGAATTAGCCAGCTACACAGCTTATTCATTGCTACTACAAACTGTGTTTCCCAGTCTTCCTCCACCTAGTGACTCACCATCACCTCAGGTGCTAGTTGCAAGAGACCTACCAATGATTTGCTAGCCTGAAGCTCAAACTATAAGGGTTAATAATTTCTTTAACTGGGTAAAATGAGCAGGATAGGTTGAGATCACCAAAGAGTGTATCAGAACTAGCAGAAAAAACACTGTCCATGCAAAGTATTGCTGTAACAGGATTCTACTCTGACATCATGAGTGGCATAACTAAAATTCAACCACAATGTGATGTCTATTTTACAGGGTGTAAATTGCAGTGAAACAAAGCATATTTTAGTCATGAGGAATGGTATTAAAAAAATTCCAAACGAATTTTATGTCATTTTGGAGTGCCCAAGGAACTTATTTCAACCACAAAAATTTTTTTTTCTTCAATATTTAGCACGACACCCTCCCTTTAAGTTCTTGTGCAGTGTGGTTTGCCTCTTCCACTGATTCATCCTCCACCAGAACTCCCTCAGGACAACACCTGCATGCATTGTAATGCTATAGAGTATGCTGCAGCATGATGGTTCAAAGCACCAACAAACTCACAAATGGCTCGAGGAATCCAACAAGAGAAAATATGTGGCAACAAAATGCTACATCCTGAAAGTAGGCTTGGGTTTGCTAAACACCAACTCTGCATAGTTGTCTGTTGAGCCAATCTGTAGAACTACTGATGAACCACTGTGAGCTGACTGTTCTGGTGTATTGCTATTGTTCATATTGTTATTCTTCTCTTCTTTTCTTTTCTCTTATTATTAATATTTAATTGGTCAGGATCACCTCCTCACAGAGCATGCTGTCTCTCCCCAATAGGGGACTTGCTTGACTGCGTTTCACACAACCAGCCACGCCTACTTATGATATCAGTGAACCTCCAGCACCATAGAAAATGTATTAGCATTCACAACCTGCAATGATATTTTTTTGAGAACTGCATTGCAAAATAGCTCGTGCTTTCACCATATTGCTGGAATAGAAATTTATAAAATTTCCAGTGTGCTCATAGCATATTCCAGAATATTCAGAGCTGTGGTCATAGATAAAACCCAGTGTGAACATGAAGAAAGACTAGTCACAATATTGCCAGGAGCCTGCCCAGCTAGTTGTAGGAACTCATTGATTGGTGGCAGTAGCGGTGAGTGTCACAGCAAAAATAGCTGTTTTGTTAGTCAGCACCTCATTTCCAAGAATTTCTAAATTGTCACACATGCTGCATGACAGGGTTCTGAAAGGTATTGCAGCTTCTTCTTGGCCAATATTAACCCTAGCAACCATCTGACGCTGACCACTACTGCCGCCTACCTTTGTGTTCTGAGAACTAGCAGCAAACTCGCTGGCCTGTTCTTAACTAACCTTTCTGTCACTTTCACACATCATTTTTTCCACAACCATAGCTAGGAATACTCTAGAATTTGGTATAGCACTCTGAAAATTTCATAATGTTTCTATTCATATAGTATGGTAAAAGCAGGAGCTATTTTCCAGTTGCAGTTCTTAAAAACATCATCAGTAATCATGAATCCCAATACATTTTCTATGGTAATGTGTGGTTCACTGATACCATAAGTAGGTGTGGCAGGTAGTACCTGACATAATCATGCAAGTCCCCTATTGGCTAAGGGATGGAACACAATTATGGTATCATTATATTATTTTATTCTGTGTGCAGGACCGGTCTGGTGATGGTTGTTTCAACTATCTGTCTGTCTATGAGAGATTGCCCCAGCAGCATGGGAATGGGACCAGACTGCTATTGTGTGGGACACAAGTTGGTGTTGACCCGCTCTGCAGGACTATTGAGGTGATTAGATAGATTCCTCTAATGTCAAAATGAAAAGAAGAAAAAAATGTTTGTTTAGTTAATCTATTTGCTGTTAAATGCTATCAGTCTGCCAAGATAGAACTATTATTAAAAGGGGGGGAAAGATTATTAAAATTTTATGATGGTCAACAAAAAAAAAAAAGAAAAAGTGTCAGCATTCTTCCCTAGTAGATAAAATAAAGTGTAGATTTTGGGAAGTAGATATTGTTGTCACTAGCCCTAGCCCACTTCTCCATGCATGGATATATTCTATATTAGTGGTAGAAGACTGCCACACACTCTTGTGGATGGCCACATGCAGCAGGTATTAGGGGTCAGGTGTGCTACTGGACCCAATACTAGTGTATTGGAGTCTATTCCATCTACTTGCACAGCCACAGCAGCTGTAGACTGTGATTGAGAAACAGATGAAATCTCAGAGGGAACAACTGTTTGGAAATAATCACCTACAGTTTAAAGGGAATGTTGCTAATTAGCTAAGCTGCTAATTGGTCAATGAAAATAATCTCGGTTGTAACACTGATTAAGAAAAATAATGTTTGATCATTCATTTAGAAAGTTCATTATTTGAGTAATGCAATTTCAAGTTTTCAATATATGTGATTTACCAATCTTGGTTGTGCAAGTTAGAGCTATCCCATGTAGCTGCATATCCTCAGTCAGAACTGTGTTGACACTGTAGCTGCTACACCTGACAGAGTGGTCATGCTTGATAGCCTCCTCCACACTGACTTCTAGTCAAACAGTAGAGCTATGATACCAGGAATGAGGAAGCATTGTAGGAAGAGGAATACATTACTAACTTGCAATGGAAAATGGCATTCATATGCTGTGAGATGTATTGGGTTACTGCTAACCCTCCTGTGGTTGATGATTTGGATGAAGACATGCAAATCTACCCAGTCATGCTTGGACCTGGACATTCCAAAATCAGCTCAACTTCATTGGATTGGGTTCAGAAATTTTGGCTATGTGTAAAGATGAAACAAATAAGCAAATAAAAAATATAGATATGAACAAAGCATGAACAGGGAGAAGGCTGATGACATTTTTCTTGAGAAGATTGTATGTACAATTGGTTGATCAGCTGTAAGTTGCTGAAGTGTCTGACCAGTTCTGTCACAATGATGAGACTGCAGTTATGACACAGTGACAGGTGCAGTCTGCTCCCACACCTCCACACTGGGTAGCCAGGAGGGATGACCTGGGCTAGGCATGCAGCTCAGGTAGAGGTCAACACTGTCATGTTAAGGCAAGTCAGTCAGCTGTTGTAGAGCATGCGCTTTCATAGCAATCACCTCTGGAACATGTTGCATCTCAACCTTGGCAGCCATGAAGCTGTTGGAATCATTGTCAACTACTTGTGACACAACATTGTTATAGCAACAACAACAACAACAACAACAACAACAGGTAAAACTACCACACCGTGACAAACACTGTGTCCAATACACTCCCTCAATGTCCATGCATGTGTGCATCACAGCCTATGGGCAATAGAATGCCATCAAGTCATGTCAATGCCAAAAGTAGAAGTCTCTGTTTTATATTCAATGAGGTGAGTGTGTGTGTGAGGGTGTGTGTGTGGGTGTGGGTGAGTGTGTGTGGTGTGTGGCATAGGATATCAGTGGACATGTTTATTTGTGTGTAGATCAAGGACAGGAAGTTTTCTGCACCCACAGCGACAGTCCTGGCCTCCAGAAGTCTCATCTCAATCTTCCCTCAAGTAGGAGGATTTGGGGAATTCAGGGAGAGTGGAAGTGACCCATCCAGTGGTAGGATGTTGGATTTCAAACAAGTCTACAGTTATTTATATTGATGATTGTACAGTATCAATTGTGGAATATAATATACTGCATGCATGTGTTGTCTCAACTTCATATATTGTGTACATGTCTGATTGTCTGTCCAGGAATAGCCCTAGTAATATATGCTGTTCTTCTCTCTGGCTTGAGAGTGCTGGTGTTCATTTGAAGCAAAGGTTCTGGCCAGCGCTACATATTTGAGTTTTATGCAGCATCTTTGGAATGACACTGGTCCATTCCTGATCATAATTTTTTTTGTTTTTTAATTAGTATATATCCAAATAATTTCATGGGGGTAGTTGCATGCAAATGCCTGGACTCCATTAAAGTGCAAGTGCAGGCAGACCACAGTATGTAGGGCTAGGGCTAGGGCTAGGGCTAGGGCTAGGGCTACCAAATATTTGTGGCTGGAGGTCGAGATGGCCTGCTGGTAATGTTTTCCTACCTCCAAAATTTTAAGCATAGCAAAATATGTACTGAAGCTGCTAGCAAAATCCTTTGCATACCATATTAACATATCAATTAAATATTTTTGTACGTAAAGATGAATAATCAGAAATTTCTCTTTAACATAATACGTATTATAGCCTGACATTAGCTCTACTGTGTGAAACAAACCATTATGATTTCATCATCTTTATGATTGTATTTTCTCCAGATGCAACATACTTTTCTGCTGGTGTACCAGAATTATTCACTTTAAGAAGCTATGATATTGTCTACCACAATGTGACCTATGATAGCCAATCTGAAGAGTTATTCATGACAAAAAGACTCTCTGTGAAGGCAGATCGTAATTGGTTGAACTGTAAGTGGTTAAGTAGGACTAATGTGTTGTGATCTGGTGTTTCCTATTTGGTCATTTGGCTGCATTTTGAGAACCAGCTTTACATGAGCATGGGAAGGAAGCAGAACCTTAGTGATCAGTCTACGCTGGACAATAACTATGGCCATTTATAGTTTATTTCTACTCATGTGCCCCAATATACAACTTCAGTCCTTCAATATGGATTAGACATTCAGGAATAAATATATATTTTAATGGTGGGTTGGGGGAGGGGGGGGGGGAGGAATGGTTAGTCATTGTTATGATATTGACGACAGTAGATTAGCTAATGGTCAGAAGCTGAGAGGGAGTGCATTGGATGGTCAATAGTTAGTTGGTAAAGGAGACAGAAAGAGCAGTAGTTAATAGAGGAGATAGAATGGTCAGATGAATGAGAAAAATTAATGATTGGTAGTGCATAGAGGAGATGATGGAATAGGCAGTAGAGCCATAGGGGAGAACAGTCAATAGAGGAGGGAGTCCCTGGCACTGGGATATAGAAGAGAGAGTCCCGATATAGAATCTCGAGAGAGTCCCTGGTGCAAGGATATAGAGAGAGAGTCCCGATATAGAAGAGAGAGTCCCTGGTGCAAGGATATAGAAGAGAGAGTCCCTGGTACTGGGATATAGGAGAGAGAGTCCTGATATAGAAGAGAGAGTCCCTGGTGCAAGGATATAGAAGAGAGAGTCCCTGGTACTAGGATATAGAGGAGGGAGTCCCTGGTACTAGGATATAGAAGAGAGAGTCCCCAGTGCAAGGATATTGAATACAGAAGCAATAAACAGAAGTAAGCCCCAATGTGCACAAGTATGTGTATGTGCGTGCGTTTGCATTGGTAGATATGAATTTATTTCAGTAGTTGCTAAGAAAGATTTATTTTGCACAAAGGCAAGATAGTTTGATAAAAAAAGTCTTGGTTAGCTCATTGTAACTTGACAGCTGTGTCTATTGTGGAACAGTGTTGTTTACCATGAGGTTGAAGATGCGTAGTGTAATGTAGTTAGTCTGAAATTTGCACTGACTGGTCAGTATAATGGCAGGAGCATACTGGCCAGCTGGAATGACTTGACACAGATGATAGCTCTCATCTTTTATAATTGCATCCTTCAGTGTATCACTTCTGGGCAACCTCTTAATGATATGATGATCCTGTGTGTGTCTAGGGTTCACTTCTTAGGAACTCTTCATGGCTGTTAAATGGCTTCCTTCATCCCTATTATCATTAGAATGATGATTGAAGGTCTTGTTAGCAGATATTGCATAAACAAAAACATAGTATAGCTGCCAATTGTCCCACTTTTTGAGGGACAGTCCCGATTTTTTATTCCTGTCCCACCTTAGTCCCAACTCCCAACGCTTGACTTCCACTAGGCAAGCTAAGGTTAAAGAGCAATTTAGGACATCATAGTGTCAAGAGTATGCAAATGACTCAATAAAAATGCAGTGAAGCAGAGTAGCATATATGAAGCTAGTTCCTGTTGTGTTAGCATTGACTGTGATAGTGTAATCTCATGGCTGAAGTTGAGTTTGAGGAATAAATAACTGAAGAGCGCTCCCTGGCTGAAAAGGAAAAAAAAAAAAAAAAAAAAAAAAAAAAAAAAAAAAAAAAAAAAAAAAAGCATTGCAAAACTAAAATTAGCAACATAAAATGAAAAAAAAAGAGGATATTGACTTAATGCAGAGTACCATTAATGATAAAGGGGGAGAAAAAAACCAGCAAAAAAAAAGCGAACATAAAACAATCAAGTTTCTAAAAAGCTTTTGTAAATGGGAAGTTGTGATACTTTTCTAGGCTTAGGCTAGGGCTTGCCAAGTGCTAGGTTCCCCCCTCCCCCTATCATTTTTTAGGGTGAATTCTTTGTTTTTGATATTTTTATCAATATTAGCTGTTACCATTATCTAGTTTATATATGCATTTGCATTACTATAGCTATATTTTAACAATTTATATTTAATTTGAATTTTTAATATATTTTTTTATATTGATAAAAAAAATTATCCTCTACATTTCATTTTTTGCTGCTATTTTCTTTTTGGCTTTAGCCATTTTTCCCACTTTGGAGACATAATTAGGAATTGTGGGTGTGGGTCTGTTCCTTCTTTCCATTTTTAAAAGTTGGCAGCTATGACAAGTGCTGCCAAGGTTTCCATGTCTGTGCACAAAACTCCACTGTTGTCGCACATGTAGTAACTCTCCTCACATTGCTCTGCATCAGTGTTCCATTGTATATAATGGTTGTATCATATATGTGTATATATGGGTATATATATATATATATATATATTGGTATTTAATTTAATTTCATATGTTAGATCAATTGGTCAATGCCCCACCCCCCTCCAACCCCCATGCATCCAACTTTAATGCTCAAAGTGTAGCTAAACATGAGCTTGGTATAAAGCAGAGAGAGAGCTGATTTCCTTTTGTCAATAGAAGGGACATTTAAAAAGCCTTTGATGTTTCAAGTTTCCTTGTAGAAAGCAACTTAAACGAGTAGCTGAACCTCCCATTTTTCAATACATAGACCTTACCCCAAGAGATTTGCAATCATGGATAATTTTTGTTGTTTTTTGTTGTTTTTTTGTTGTTTTTGTTGTTTTTGTTGCCTTTTTTTTTTTTTTTTTTTTTTTTTCTTTTTTGTTCTAGTTGTTTTTTTTTCCTTCTTTTTTTTGTGAGTGGGCAGAGAAACAATGCAAGATGGAGGGGGTGGGGTGGGGTGGGGTGGGGTGGGGTGGGGTGGGGTGGGGTGGGGTGGGGAGGGGTGGGGTGGGGTGGGGTGGATGAAACATAGACAATATATTACCATTGCAATTTGGGTAATCTATTTTCCTTTTTATTTGTTGATTTCTACTTTTATAGATCCTACCAGATTTATGCAGTATATTAAAGCTGATTATGGTCCAAACCTCAAGTTTTACTTTGTCTTTCTAAGAGAGAATATTGTTGGAATTATGAATGTAAGTTTATTGATTGCGTGTGTCAACATTTTGTTGGAATTTATGCTATTTTTCTTTTTCTTTTTTCATTTCCAGAACCCAATAAGTCGAATAGTACGTATCTGCCAGGTAATCGATTAAATATACTTGGTATATAGTGCGCATTTGTAATTTGTAACTGGAAACATGATTTTCTGATACTTATTACTGTATTTTGGTGTCTAATTAAATCAAACAGTACAATTAACAGCCATGGGTTGGAAGCACAAAACTGAGCGAGGTGACTTTCTTCATATAGCTATGTAATAAAATTTTTTTTTAAATTTAATTTTTTTTTGTTGTCATTTATACTATAAAGTAGTAGTCTATCTTTCTGTCTGTCTGTCTGTGTATCCTCGATTCATGCTTGAACGGTTGAAGTTACAAACCCATTTATATTTAGAATCAGTGTCACCAGGTGAATATCATAACCAGTCTATATGGCCACACCCCTTTCTATACAAAAATAGCCAAAAATGGTACTTTTGCCAGAAAAAGGTATGGACCTACAGGCCTAAAACCTTGGCATACGGACACAACTTGACTACGAATAACATGGGGTGGGTCCCATTTGGCCACACTTCCTCTTTATGTGTAAGGCTAAAGCTGTCAAAAAGTTAAGAATGGTGCTTCTAGAAAACACTTTGACCTAATCATTATGTTCACCTTTTTTTTTTTAAAGTTTACAAGATATGTCTTCAAAGCAGACACTTTCGTTACTACAGCCTATCAAAGGTGGGCCAAAAAGACCATCCATAGGGCGGACTTTTTGCTAGAGCCATATAACTACACTGACTTTACTTATATCCAACCTAAACTCTTGTTTCACATATGAAGCCGTGTACATTTTTCCATTAGTTTGAGGATGTATCCATACAATTTACTTGCATTTGCTGAATTTATAAAAAGTAAATTTGCTCATGATCTGGTAAGTAACTATATTCATATTGCTTTGACAGTTTGATCTAGAAGTTTCGTTTAACCAGAGCATTTATTACATTGCATAACAATCTCTATTGACAAGAAATTTTACTGTCCATAGTCTCTATCACTTGAAGTTTTCGATGATAGCTATTAGGGGAGGGGAGGGGAGGGGAGGGGAGGTGAGGAAATATTAAAAAGTTAGTAAATAAAGTTTTTCCAGCAGAGGCACACACAGCTCTATAGATCTCCCTTCACACCATCTAATGTCATGCTCAACTTGGTCCTTTCTCATGACCTCTCACTGCTGCTTTTATACCAACCCCCCCCCCCCCCCCCCCACATCAGTGTGACCAGATTTGGCACTATTTAGAACCCCATGGCACCAGAACAGAATCAGGAGACAAAATTTTCTTGCACTATTTTTGGCAGTCTCAACTTTAGTTTGTAGATTGTGGTATAGAGGGATGTTGACCGAGTGGACACTGGTATAGAGGGATGTTGACCAAGTGGGCACTGATATAGAGGGATGTTGACTGAGTGGACACTGGTATACAGGGATATTGACCGAGTGGACACTGGTATAGGGATGTTGACCGAGTGGACACTGGTATACAGGGATATTGACCGAGTGGACACTGGTATAGAGAGATGTTGACCGAGTGGACACTGGTATAGAGGGATATTGACCGAGTGGTTGCTGGGTATGGTTGCTCATCTGGTGAAGTGGAGGTGAGTGGAATCTGCAGATCAGAAGGTGATCAGTGGTAAAGCCAGCTCAACACCGTATCTTCCTCCAGCAGTGAAGCCGGTGCTATTCAGAGTGGCTGGTGGCAATTACATTGTTCTAGCAGCCCAAATAACTGCACACATGCTTCGCAGTGTTTTCGTATAACATGTAATTTTTTCTTGTTTTTAAAAATGTTTTTTTTTTTTAACTCTCAATTTTAGCTGCCCACCACCCTCTATCCTATATACTTCTTTAATGGCTATATCATTTTTATTTTGTAGGTGGATTTCACAAATAATGTATTGATGTGATGTTTGTTTTGTTAGGCTTAGTGGTAGATGTGACTGTAATTCCACAGGTCAGTGGAACTCCGCATGTCCATAGGTGATAGTGATCATTAGACATATCTGAATTGTCCTTGTACTTAACCACTATATTCTCTGGGTCATGGTCGTAGTGTCGCTCCCTTATTCTGTGTCTGCAGCTATCTTAAAAATAACTAAATCTTGACATGTAATTAGGAATAACTGCGTTATTTCACTGAACACACATCTTTCTATGATTTACAATTTGATTGTGTCTGTTCTTGCATGCCCTATCTTGTCCCAGACGCCTGGATCAATCATCCTGAAATTTTCAAGGGTTGCTCATGGACTCAGGCCAGGTTTTGGTAGGGCTAGGTCCATCAAGTAAACTTCCTTCATTCATGAGTAGCCACACCTTAGTACCAGTATATTCATCTTTGTCAGGCAATGAAAAGTTAGAAGCTGAAAGGTTTGTAACAGAATGTTTAATTGGAGTTCTTACTACTATTCAGCTGATTTTGCAGGGGGAAATGAATAGATTTTTTGGTTCAATTTATTTTCTGCAACTTTTTTCTGGCACATACTGTTGGACATGTGTTAAGTGATAACCAAAATATACTTAATGTAATGTTTGTCTTTATATTTTTATTTGTTTTTTCTCAGAATGACCCTGGCCAGGGAGATTTGTTTAGCACTTTTGTGAAGGCAACAATATTCTGTAGGCACCGAAGTCCTTATGGACTGGCATATAGAAATTTACCAGATTTTGAATATAGAGATATAAGTAAGTCATAACTGTGATGGTAATCCATGCAATCCTTTCTCTTCTTTATTGTTTGTATTTTTAAAGAAAGAAAACTTGTTTCACTCATATTTTAGATAGCGTAGCTCTCAATAAAGGAGGTCGATATGTAGACATTGCCCGTTGGAGGGAATACATGTATGCATCATTCTCTGGAACTCAGTGAGTTCACCTTTGAATACCTCATTGTGGTTATGAGCATGTGCCTGGCTGGCTTAGTGACTGTGCAGCCACATATTGGTCTTGTCTATTCTGTTGCATTCTCTCTTTGTTGTTGCATAACTTTATTCAGAGTTGGTCCGAGAGGAACAGCAGTATGTTTGTATCATGCCAGCAATGGTATTCGAAATTTTGGCCTATTTGATGTATTTCGTTATGATGTATATAACACTGATTCTAATGGAACTACAAGTCAAATAGTAAATCAATATTTTGAGGTAAATATTAAAAAATTGGCTTGTGTCTATGCATTTATCTATCTCTATATCTCTCTCTCTATCTATCTATCTAGCTAGCTAGCTATCTATTTCTCTATCTATCTATATCAATGTACCTGTCTATCACATGGTATAGAACGTTATTCTTCTTACAGTGCAGTGAAAATGGACGACCTGCAGAACATATCAATGATGTTCTTATCGAACGAGAAGTTCAACAAGTCAATTCAGATCCATTAATTATCTTGGATGGAGTAATGTAAGTCACCAAGCAGGTGAAGCATTCATAACTGCCATACTTTATATAATCCTACACTTTAAAATGTGTAGTTGTTTTTACTGTTTACTGTACATGAATAAATTATTACATATACTAGTGAAAAACCAGCCCTCGTCCACTCTCACTCATTGTCCACTCTCTCTCATTGTCCATTCTCTTTCTCTCGTCCACTTTCACCATTCACTCTCACTCATCCACTCTCTCTTTCACTCGTCCACTCTCTTACTCTCACTCATCCACTTTCTCTTATCTACTCTCTCTCCTCCAACTATTTCTCTTGTCCACTCTCATTCATCCTCTCTCTGTCTCTTTCTTGTCCACTCTCTCTCACTCGTCCACTCTCTCTCTCTCTTGTCCACTCTCTCACTCATCCACTCTCTCTCTTGTCCATTCTATCTGTCGTCCACTCTCTTTCTTGTCCACTCTCTCACTTGTCCACTCTCTCTCTCGTCCACTCTCTCACTTGTCCACTCTCTCTCTCGTCCACTCTCACTCATCCACTCTATCACTCATCCACTTTCTCTCTCGTCCACTCTATCTCTCGTCCACTCTATCTGTCATCCACTCTCTCTCTCTTGTCCACTCTCTCACTCATCCACTTTCTCTCGTCCATTCTATCTGTTGTCCACTCTCTCTCTTGTCCACTCTCTCACTCGTCCACTCTCTCTCTCTCTCGTCCACTCTCTCTCTTGTCCACTCTCTCACTCATCCACTCTCTCTCATCTACTCTATCTGTCATCCACTCTCTCACTCATCCTCTCTCTCTCATCCATTCTATCTGTCGTCCACTCTCTTTCTTGTCCACTCTCTCTCACTCATCCACTCTCTCTCTCTCTTGTCCACTCTCTCATCCACTGTCTCTCTCTCATCCACTCTCACTCGTGCACTCTCTCTCATCCACTCTCACCATCCACTCTTACTCATCCACTCTTATTGGTCCACTGCCATTTAGTCTAAGAATATGTGATGTGCTTCTATGGGTAGTCCCTTCTCCTTTTCATAACTGATATAAATATATGAGCAAGTTAAAATTGATTTATTATAAGATAATAATAATTAATTAGTGACCAAGTGGAAAAAAAAAATTTTTTTTTTTTAATTTGTTTGTTAAGTTGCTTTATTGTGTACCAATAGTGCAACACAGATCCTGCTGGATAGAGTTTGTGTTGTGAGTAATTCTGATACAACCCACTGCCTCAACCAGGACATAATCTTTCTAGGAACAGGTATTTTCCAATTTTGTTGTGGAGTATTTTTCGGTTAAATTGTTGTTTTTTAAAATCATTACTAAATTAATTGGTTTGTGTGTGGGTGTGTGTATATTTACGTGCATGGGTGGGGACGTAACATTTGATTGGGTGTGATGCCATGAAAGGATTTTTTTGGGTGTGCATTTAATTAGTTTGCTATTCAACAACAAATATTAAAGTGTGATAGAGATGTTATGATGATAATGGTATAAGTATCATAATTTCAATAGTTATGTAGACATGCAGCTTTGTTTGATTGCAAACAGTTTGTTTGAGGTGAGAAAACTGCATATTCCAAGGGCTGGAGTAAGCCAAATAAAGCTGACATCACTATACAATTTTAAAAGATAGTAGTGCCCCTCTTGAGAGAGCCCTCTATTGAAAGATCACCTCTCTTGAGAGACCACATTTTCATACAAGATTTTGTATTTGCTGTATAAACTTACCTCTATTGGAAGACCACCTCTCTTTTAAGACCGATTTTTTTCAGATTAAGAGTGGTCTCTAAAGAGAGGGACCACTCTAACCTGTACTGGAAATGGGAGTGACTATGAAGCATAGCTAGCTAGCTATATATGGCTTGGCTAGGTGCTATATGGCTCAGCTAGCTAAGGTATATAGTTTAACTAGCTTGCTAGCTACCCATGATAAGATACTTGTGGTGCATCATAATCATGCTAATTAATTCTGAGTCCTAAAGAAACAACAACAAAGGCATCAATCAGTAGGTGGCATGGATTTCCACAAGCATGAAATTTTATTTGCATCATTATTTGTAGCTGTGCACAAGTTGCACACCCAATGGGTTCCCTATGCCTGTGACCATTCATTGTCTGTGACAGTTTAGTTGCTTTGACTAGTGGTAGTTAGTTTGAGCTGCAATTGGTGGATTATTGCAGCTAGAGGTATGCCTAGCTATACATTTAGCTTGCTTGCTTGTCGCATTTTTTCTCAGTATTTAGAAAAAAAAGAAAAAAAAAAAGAAAAAAAAAATTTATTATTATTATTAAAGGGGAAAGGTGGTTAGTCTGAAACCTCAACAAAGATAGTGTCTCAGCAAGTTGTATTCAAGTTTTAGAGCAAGAAAGACCAACTTCACAAGATATAGCTATTTCTTTGTGTTTCATTGCTTGTTTTTATTTAATTTCACTCGTAATTTTATTTACCCCCAAGACAGACTCCTCAACTAAGAGTCTGTCTTCTTTTAGAACAACTGTGAAGCACTTTCAAATCTAAATGAGACAATTACACTATAAAAAATAATGGCAAATAAAATGTAGCCAGCCAAAATTACATTTTATCTATTCTTGCTTTGATTAGAGTTGAAGTCAGTTGCAGAAAGCCAACCAATTTCAATAGCACTTTCCAATTGTGTCAGCTGTAGATTGATAGCCAATTCCGCCATTTTTTAAACTTGGAAGACCTGTGCCCTGAGCTATGAATTTTGCAGGCTTTTTTTTTTGTATGGATAATTTTTTTTTTGTTTTTTTTCCCATCAGGGGTGCCATTTCAGAAGAAAAAATTCTGAACTATCATCTTAGCTGGGTTGAGCTACACTTGTCCAAAAAGGTTCATTCAAATCTGACCAAAATTGTGGGAAGAGTTACCTAACAGACAGACACAGAAATACTCAAATATGTACTTAGCCTCCAACTGACAAATGAGAATAGAAATTTCGAAACTTTGGAGAGGATCATTTAATAGTCAAATAATGAAGATTGATGCAGTTGAATTTGTTGAGCTCGAATACAGGCGTGACAAACACTGTCACTGTTAAGTCTCTCACCACAACTCACTCACTGTAATAACAGCCAAATCAGGACAGTTTTGTTCTGTTAAGGTGGACCTTGTATATGTCCTCATCTCAAAAGGGAAAGGACCTTTCAGCCTCTGCACTAGGAATGGGTAGACTGCAACTAATTCAAAAAAAGTTGATGAAACTCTGAAAATAAATTGTAGTCGCATGAACCAAGGTCGTAAATGTTCTCAGCATATTAATTGTTCCACCTTGGAGCACTTTCACTTTGACTTCCCTGTTGTCTCAGTTTTCCAGCTAAGGAAAAAGTAAAGGACGATTTTGACCCCAATAAAAAAAAAGCATCCAAGTGATCAATAGGTGACTCGACATCTACAGGTACAGATGGAATAAGGCAGAGAGGTTCACTGCTCTAGGCAGTGTCGTTGTCATATCTATCTCTTTGTTGGCATACAAAAGAATCCAACAGTGGGATGGCAATAGCCCTTTAGTGTTGTTGTGGTGTTGAACTAGGAACATTGCTGTGATTTCTCTGCAACATGTCTTCCTGAGAATATTCTCAACTCCAACTCCTTGTATGACCTCGTCCACCACACCACACCACACCACACCACACCACACCACACCACACCACACCACACCACACCACATCACACCACACCACACCACATCACACCACACCACACCACACCACACCACACCACATCACACCACACCACACCACATCACACCACACCACACCACACCACACCACACCACAGGCTGCATGGACAGACATCTTGATCGTGTTGTTGGAGCTTGGGGCTGCTGGTAATTCCTCTTCATCTCATGCATTATTGGGGACAACAACAACAAAGTCAAGAGTCTGATAAGAGGAGAGAGAAGCCTTCAAACTTTGAGCCATTATCCTTATCCCACTTTCCACTTCCATAAGAACTCTTTAATTCTGGGTAATTTGCTCGTGACTCAGCGTCTTAAAAAATAATAAATAAATAATTTTGAACATCTTAGAAGAATTTAAAAGCAGTATGCCTCTGTGTTTTGCATAGACCAGGGAATTTGTTTGCCCTAGAGTAGGGCAAGAATTCCTTAATTAACAACTAAAAAGTTCCTGTCACCAAGGACTTTATGACAGAGATAGGTGTGCTTTATTGATTTGCGCATCGCGTTTGTGACTTCCAGAATTTCACTTGCACAGTAGAGCAATAGAGGGGTTAAAGCTGTGGGAATAAGTGTGTGTGTGTACAAGCTAAGGTCTGTTTGCGCTGACTTGGGCCCTGAGGAAACATTAATAACTTGGCCAATACTCAACGAATTTCCAAATTTCAAGGACCAACAAACTCATGATGCTCCAGACGTTCTTTTGGTACTATCCCTGAAGAAGTTCACCACCCCTAGGCAAAGTTAGCCATATGTCCCATAAGCAAGTACACAACATTCCACTTTGCGTTAATTGACCATATGGAATGCAAGCACAAAAATATCCCTTGGAGGCTAACGTCCACCGCAGAACTCTGGCAGTTCTTCAAGTGGAATACATAAAAAGAAGCACAGAATTGATTCTTCATTGTTTCAGCTGGACCCTAACTCGGAGTAAGCTTATACCTTGTAATTACTTCTCCCTCGCTCAAGGCTAGTGGCTGCAGGTAAAGGTTTGTTTTTCATGTCAATCACCTCAAGTGGAGTGATGAAGTATCCAACTTCAAGAAGTTGGGCAATAAGAGAGCAAGGAAGGCAATATCTATGCTTTTTGCAATTTGTTCCAGGGATATACCATGCCTGTTTGTCACATACAAATTTCTCACCATTAAGTAATTTTTATTGTTTCTGTATTTATTTATGTATATTCATTACTTCTTTGGTGTGTTCTTTATCATTTCAATGAATGAATAAACTTGTGTAAGACAAATGAAGAATATAATTTTTTTAAATATTCAGAGGAAAAAAAGCTTTTTTTCTTCTTTTTTAAAACTTTTGTTGAATACATGGGAAATGAAATCAATAGCAAACACCAATTGTGAGATACATAAATTAGTGAAAAAATGATAAGGTGTAAATAGCTAAATATAAGATACATGAATTAATGATAAATGATGACAAGGTGAAAGCTTGAAGTGGACTGTTACCAGGGATGAGATGGTTGAATTAATGTAAAATTGGTTGAAAGTGTTTTTTAAGGTGGAAAGGGATGAAGATATTCTAATGTGTAATGGAAGACAGTTCCACAGTTCTGTGGCAGGGGGAATGAAGAGAAGGGAATTTTGATGTTGAAGGGATGATAGTGATGAGAGGATGGATACAAATTAATGCTAGGTGGATGATGTCTGGAGGAAAATAAATAAGGTTGGTAAGTATTCCAATGAGAAGCAGAGGCTTGAGCACAATCTACAATAGAAGATACACTAATGTAAGAGAAGTGAATTAGGAAAGGGACAAGTTGATTGTGGGGGAAAAGATAAAGATCAGAAATTGAGTTCATCTTTTCAAGAAGTGAAGACAGCAATGAGTCGTTGACATCGAAATCAGCTTCAAGAATAAGGTCTTGCATGGAAAGGTGAAGGATTGAGAGGAGGATAAAAAGAGTGGCAAGTAAATGATCTAAATGATCAGGTGAGTAGGGGCATCCAACACAAGAAAAATAATATACGAGTTTTTAACTGTTTGTCATATTATTTCCATTGATGTTGATCCATGTTTTGGAAAGTGCTTAGTTCAGTCTTGCCAGCTACATTAGTGTCCCTATGATGAAGGTACAAGTTCTTGATGTGACCCGTTTCACTTAGTTGAGGTGTACTAAAATCAGTATCACAAGGATGTGTCCATGTTTGCATGGTCGAGGGGTTCAACTCTCCCAAAACGGAAGGAAGATAATTCTCAGTATTATCCCGTTTTTTTTTGGGGGGGGGGGGGGGGGGGGGGGGGGGGTGTGACAAATCTCTATACTTGAAGGAAGATATTTCACAAGGCTATGTTCATAATCACTGTATTGAATGTTTCACTTCTCCCTGTACAGAAGGAACAATTTGCAAGGATATATCCCATAGTCATAACCAGGATTTGATGAGGGGGCTCTCTTTTAATTATTGAGGTGTTATTGGTTTTCCTTGGAATGCTGGTACTCACACTTGTGAGGAGTACTGGCATGACATTTTGTCTCAGAATAGGTACTGGTCTGATAGTTGGAAGTATTACTAGATTGGCAGTTTGACTTTGAAGAAGAGGACTGCTTCTGAGACACAAGGTCAGTATCAGAGTTAACAGTACAGCAACACACAGAGAAGGAGCAGGCTCTGTAAATATATAAGCATATCATCATATAAATAGTAATTCCTAGCCCTAAACCTATATATTTCCCCAATGTTAGGCTGGCACTCAGTTGATATCCAGCCACAGCAAATAACAACATCCAGCCACAGCAACCAGCAACAACAAAAGAAATGCAAGCATTCCGCATTAGCTAACAGAGTTTAGCATGATTAAAGACTACAATAGCACAGCTTATTTATCAGTTGAGAAGTCCCGAAGTTCTGAGAGAAGCCTTAAAATGCCTGAAAAGCCTGGGATGCCTTACAAGTGCAAGTTTGCAAACCAGGGGAAAAACTACAGCCTCCACGCGGTACAACTGCAATGGGTTATTGTAGGGGTTTGTTTTTTGTTTTGTTTTTGCGCAAGTATATCTTAAACCTCTTTTAGCGAAGTTAATAGGCTGAAGTATGTACCACGTCACTTCAGTAATTAACGGCTGACTTCCGGGGCCCAAGTCAGCGCAAACAGACTATAGTAGACTGATTTCTTTCATGTGGCTTGACCTAGAATAGTTCAGAATCTCAGCTTGTCAGGATACAGATGGGAGTAGTTAAGGCTTGTAAGACGGTGAGATATAGTATTGGCATTGGCTCTTTCTTAGTATACGAACTAATGAAACATAATTAAGTGGGTGGGTGCAACCTGTGGTGAGGGCAAGTCAACATAACTTGTGCCAACAGAAATAATTTATTGATAGGAGTGACAATCAATATGTACTTTCATCAGCTACAACAGTGAAAGACAAATTGATACAAACTTTTCTCTGAGCAAGGAGGCATAAATGTGGATTACCTCATTGTGAACAGTCTTACTGATGCACTTAGCTGTAAGGAATGCTTACAAAGAAAATTATTTACTTATTCCATAAATTGCAGTGTAGCGGAAAAATTTCTTCTGTTAGCCTTTTCATATGAGACATGCACGCACCTGAGGAGCATGTTCACCTCAACTTCAGTGCCACCTCTTCAATTAATCCTTCCTTCTAACTTTTGTCTCTTATTTTACAAAACAAAAAAAAATTTTAAACTATGTATAAGAGAATTTATTCCTTTGTAACAATTGTGGTTAAATAGATGAAGACAGAATCGATAATTAAATATTTGATAACTTTATAGGCTTAATTTAAAAAAGCTGTGTTATATATTTATATATATACCTTATTATGGAGGGGGTTGAGAAGTTAAAAAAAATTTCCTTTTTTTATTTTTTGGTTTTGTTAATTTATTTTACCTTGTATTTCAATTGATCAGTTTTATCTTTTAGTCATGCCCAATGGATAAGCCATTATTGTGATGTTCAATATGTTTAATATAACAGTGAAGTTGGAACCACTGGAACATAGAGAACAATTGACATATTGTCCATGCTAAACTGTTTTCCTGAGCAAACTCTCAGTTACTTCCTGTGTGTGTGTGCATGTGTATGTATGTGTGCATGTGTGTGTATGTGTGCATGTGTATGTGTGTGTGCATGTGTATGTATGTGTGCATGTGTGTGTGAGTGAGTCTGTGAGAGAGAGAGACCTTTTTTTTACTTATCGCTATGTAATTTTGTTACACAGATAATGGGAAAATTCTGAAGATAACAATGGTCATTATTTTAGGTTCATTTAGATTTGAACCAGTAGTTGCAGAAGAACTTTCAGTAAGTAAGCACTCTTAGTAGACAGACTTACCTTGTTGTTATTTAGTATGTTTACAATAGATATTGGTACTGAATGGTTTGTGAACAATTCACTCTGCATATTCAGATATGTGTTGGAGGGTGCTTCTTACAGCTGGAGAGCATAGACCATTACTAGATAAATGGCTACAGACCATTACCTGCATTATAAACTCATAACATCACATGTTGGTGTTCAATGTTTTAGCTAGGGTTCAGTGTAGAGTGTTCTGTAGTGCATAATCAAAATCAATGCAAGTATTTTTAATGTTTTGTGATGATTTTTTTTTCATGTATGCCATTTCTTTTATTCAGCTGGATGATGATTCAGCAGTGTCCAGTATGGAATTTAGGTTGATCAATGGTGTAAAGAAACTGTACATCAGTACACCAACGAGACTGTATGCACTTCCTCTGGAGAGATGCTCAAGGCTTCAAGGCTGCAAGTATGCACTATGTAATCTCCATCTATTTTGTTGACCTGTCCCAATTTTATGCCTTATTAATTGCTTACTATGCATTTTCATTTATTCAATTAGATCTTGTCTAAGAGCTCGTGATCCATATTGTGTATGGAATAACATGTCTGGCCTCTGTGAGACTTCAGAAGAAAATGGTATTTCAGCTGAAGCAGACAGTTCAGGGGATGTTCCTAGTCAGTAAGTTGGTAACTGATATTTATATATTGGCAATACCAAAGCTTCCATTCAATAGTTGTCCACTTGGATTTTGTATTTTAATTGTATTTTAAATGCCCAGGCCAGTCTTAAGAGCCTAATTATATTCTGATTTCCCAGTTTAATATAACTACTAGTGAAGAAGATATATGAAGGTGGTTTTCCTTCTTTTCTTTGCTCATTATTCCCTTAGCTAGGGAAATTGTGTATTGTTGGTTTTTTAATGGTACTAAACATTTCGAGATGTTAAAAGAAACACCTAACAAGCTGGCTAAAGTGATTGTTGGAAGTATAGTCAGTGATTGCCTCTTCCAGCTTGCAGCTCATTTTTCCTAAATTTTTTTTTTTTTTTTTTTTTTTTTTTTTAAAGACAGGAAAGTGTTTGTGAGGAGGGAGTCCTTCAGTATAGTTATAATCGAAGCTGTTCATGAAGAAGTGCTAGCAGGTGTAGTAAATACATCCATCTACTTCAAGGAGCACAAAATCTAAACCAGGAAGCAATAGTTGCTGTAGGTTTGTGTCTTGTGTTTAGTCTGTGTGTGTAGCTCATTTGATTGTATTTCCTTATTGTGTGTTCCCTTACTTCATTATAAATTCACTACAAATAAGGGGAGGGGGAAGGGGAGGGGGAAGGGGAGGGGGAAGGGGAGGGGGAAGGGGAGGGGGAGGTTCTAACATGGCACAGGCGCAGGTTACTCACCAGTCAAGTTGAGTTGCATGGAGGAGGAGGGGTGGGAGGGGGGAAGTGGAGGAACAATAAAAAGGAAAAGAAAAAGGGGGAAGAAGAAGAAGGTAAGAAAAAAAGGAGGAGAAAAAAGTGACCGGGAAGGAAGAAATGAAATGGGATAACAACAACAACAACAACAACCCAGACCTGAATTTGAACTCAGAAATTCCAGCTCAGTAGAGCTGTGCCCTTAACCATTAGTCCATGGTTTTTGTAGGCTTTCTTCTTTGTATGGAAAATCTGAATTTCTTCTTTCCCCACTAGGTGTGCCACTTTCAGAATTCTTTGAGGTGAAAAACATAGCCAGGCACCTTGGGAACATGCCTGCAAAGTTTCATCAAATCCATTCAGCCATTTGGGGGTGATGCAAGGACATGCAGACAGACAGACAGGCAGGCAGGCAGACTCCCTATTTTATAGATTTGATTGACACATTTCATTGATTATGTTGCAATTGTATAGCTAAATATCTGAGATAGAATAAAAATATATGTAAATTATCAATCTAAATATGGAATTGTTTCCTTCCTTTCAGCATTTGGCAGAGCTTATATACTGGCATGGTGCAGGGATGTGAAGGTGAATTTATATTTGATGGATGTCTATCACAATAATGTACAGCCTTGATTTTAATAATGAAACAACTTTTTTACTGTATTTTGAGGGTACAAATTTCATAATTAACAATTAGTGTGAGGTAGCAATGTGTTTATAGTGCTTATAATTTTGTTGTATAAAACAGGCACAAATAACAACAAATTTTCCCAATACACTAAATATGCCAGAGTGATTCAAATACCTGAGGTGCAAGATTTCATGGAATGGAGAAGTGTCCCATATATTATATAAGAAATGCCTCCTCGTCCTAGCCTTTCCAGTGGCAAGTACACTGACAGTGAATGTGTTTCATGTGCACTTGAGAGGAAATTGTGGTCTATTATCACCTCTTTTTTTTTAATTATCAGTTAGACAACATTATCAAATGGAATAGTAGGTAAGTTCAGTGTATATTTATTGACACTGAATATTGTGGAAGGGGCTGAAGGCGATCTCTGCAATAAATGTCTGGACATTCAGGCCAGTGATTTCCTACCATTGAAGGGAGAGTTTGTGCTCACCAATATTGGCTAGCCATGATTACATCAATTAGTGAAACCACAATAACGAACAAGCAACTGCTCACAATGGCTGAGCACTTAATTTGAAACTGTTTTTATTCTCTTGCTCCAAGAAACAGGTGACCTGTACACTATTGTGCTCAAACAACTAAACACAGTGCAGTGCAGCGCTGTGTGTGTGTGTGTGTGTGTGTGTGTGTGTGTGTGTGTGTGTGTGTGTGTGTGTGTGTGTGTGTGTGTGTGTGTGTGTGTGTGTGTGTGTGTGAATGAGGTGCAAATTGGACATGTTGTTTTGTTGCTGAATATTATGTAATGATGCCTAATTATTATGACAGTGTTGTGTATGTTGTTGCACTGCAGTTCTGCCCGAGTGCACAGTGAGAGGTGTGCCTGTGGACCATGACACCATCAGATGCATGGCTGGGTGCAATTCAACAACTACTACTGGAATTTCCACCAGTTTTCCTTATAACAGCTCCAAGAGTTGTAGAAACGAGTTAGACCTATTTGACCCTGGTACTGATGTAATAGGTAAGCATGTCTCAAACAACTCCAGCACCTACATACTTAGACATATGGCAGTGAGTGGTTCAGGCTTGTCTTCTATAACTGCTGGTGTTCATTGAAGCTGCACTATCCCTAAAGTGACTGACTATGTGTGTTGGCACATGTCTAGAGATGCTTGAGTCAGGCCATGCACAGCAGGAGAACATCTCCACCTGCTGTCACATTGTATGTGCCAAGCCTGCAGCTGCATGACTGTATCACATAGCTCGTCCTCTGTTGATGTGCCCAGTTTATGATATTCATATGTGCATCCAAGCAGGCACAGTTGATTGATTTAACCATGGTCTCAAATAAGATGATATATATTTCATATTACTTTTTCTAATTGAGCCTAAACTCCAAGAGATGCCCACCGAGCACTCACAGCCAGGTATGCTTGGACAGACAGCATGTGGCTACTGCATGATAGTACAGAGTTCAAGTGCTCTGAGGGAGAGCAAATGTGAACACAGGAGGCAGTTATTGATGAGCCGAGGGGAAAAAAATATGTCTTGTCTGCAAGCAATTATTAGATCAATAATATTCCAAACTGTGTACTTGTGAATTGAAAAAAAAGGAAGAAAAAGTAACATTATAACTGTGACCGAATTGGACGTCTTTATAAGAAGGCATTGGTCCTCAAACTGTTGGGGTCAAGGATGGATTGAACTGTCCTCAATATTGGGCATTCCATATTATCAGGAAAACCAAGCTAATAAATATTTACAGACAGAAATCATGAAACTGCAAGTATTTATAACTCAAAAAAAAAAAAGAAGAAGAAAATACTTAATAAATGATTTTCTTATTTATACATGGCAAGGAAAATACTTGCTATATAGTATTTCTATATGTATGTATAGAGAGCCTGAATACTATGTTATCCTTTGGGTTGATTTTGTGCTTTTCTTTTATTCATAGAGTGTCGTGAATTTAAAATTACTAATGGTCAGGGACTTCATACTTACGACTGTGTTGCTCTGATGAAGTTTTCTCAATCGGTTACTACCTTATCTGGACGTAAGCTGCTGATTAATTGTGCAATTACAATGCAAATAGCTAGCGGTGTTTATTCTAGAGGAATATTCAAGGTGGAGGGAGGGGAGGGGGAGGGGAGGGGGGAGGTCAGAATTTTTCTTTTTTAAAATTTAAATTATAGGACTATTTTGTTATATCCATGAGATAATATTTTATTTAACAAATTTTTATTCGATTTTTAGAAATAGACACTAGCCTTTTTGCTCACGTTTCTTGTGATGTATTGGAGTGTTGTTATGATGTGTATATCCATGCATGCATGTATGTAGCCTGTGCCTGCTCTTGTGTGGGGGAGTGAGTGAGTGCTCCCCATGTCTGCCTCTCCTGCTCTCTAGTTGGCTACCTCTGGGAACACGACACATTCATGAGTGTCCTACAATATGGCAACTAATAGCTGATAGGTGTACACTGCATATCTGTTCATAAACTACTGGTTAAAAAAATTTTTTTTTGAAATGCTAACATCTTTTCTTGCTTGAATCCATTATTTAATAAGGTTGTTTGTAAAGTTTCATTAAGGCAGTAATTTTATATGTAGAATTATACAATAAATAATTGAGTGTTCATGTCCTGTTTCAAGACTTAATTGGGTAATGACCTCTTGTTTCCGTAATTTTTTAAGGAACTCGAAATCCGTATTTTTCCTTTATTCTCAGACTCTTTTTTGTTTTTAATTTAATCACTAATGATATAGAGTAAATCCAGAGTTGTTGTGGTTTTTGTTTATTTGTGTTTTTGTTGTTGTTGTCCCCCCATAGCTCCAACTGCATTTGAAGATGATGTTTATGAGAGCTGCCGTGAAACTTCCTGCGAGTTCTGTGTCCAGGAACTGAGCCTTGCAGATAACTTCAGGTCTTATTCCATTCAGGTAAAGTTAACTGGTTGCCATGTTTTCAAATGTTAACTACTGCTGTGATGTATTTAGATCCACAAGCTACATTATCGGTTATCACAATATTTGTATCGTATCTTGGAGTAGTAGAACATGTCCATTTAAAAGTTTTATGGCTCAAATTTGAGGGAAGTTTTCAGAATGAGTGTTATGATGCACTGGCCAAGTACCTGTCCTATGGATGAAGAGAACTAAGACATTTCATAATATCCACCCGAACTAAATTGTCCAGATCTAGACACCTTCCTTTTTTTAGGTATTTGTGTTGAGAGGATCACTTTTGGCTCCCAAATCTAAACAGTCTTTTGAGCATGAGAGAGGTTGAAAGAAAAGGTAGACAAGGAAAAGAGAAGGAAAGAGTTTGGGCACAGTTTTGCTGACCTCACTTAGAGTGTATTTACATAATTGTGGTTTGTAGTGCTCATAGTGCAGCTTGGTGGGTACCAATGCAAGAAATTAAGCCCCCCCCCCCCCCTTTTAACTCTTGATAATTGGAGCCCTATATGCATAAGCTTCTGGGAGGAGATAGAGAGCAAGCAAATGAGTAAACTAACCAACTGTATTGCTGTTTTATGCTTTAATAGTCTCTTCACTCCACTGCAAGCATCAACACCTTTGAGTCTCCACATGAGATAGTGCATAGTGACACCATGGAGGGAGATACCGCCTACAACATATCTACACTCCCAATCTATACCTTGAAATATACAAAGCATGTCTTACATGTTGTATCCACTTGTGCCAGTACAACTTGAACCTCTGCCCACAGATTTATTCTCTCAGAAACTCTATCTTTTGACATAGCTAGCTCTATTTTTAGTGTACCAATCAATAGAATTACAGCTATTAACTGGTGTGTGTGTGTGTGTGTGTGTGTGTGTGTGTGTGTGTGTGTGTGTGTGTGTGTGTGTGTGTGTGTGTGTGTGTGTGTGTGTGTGTGTGTGTGTGTGTGTGTGTGTGATGTGGTCTTGAGGTGTGTGTGTGTGTGTGTGTGTGTGTGTGTGTGTGTGTGTGTGTGTGTGTGTGTGTGTGTGTGTGTGATGTGGTCTTGAGGAAACTAGCCTGAGGCTATACTGGACAGACTCACTCTAGATACACACTCATACACCATGTGCTTAATGTGCAGAGGAAAAAGAACTTGATTCTTCCTCCAATTTTTTCATCTTGCTATTTTTCCATTTGTTTGTCTTGTTATTTGTTGTTCTTTTCCTCCTAGCTGCACTATAAAAGTGAAGGTGGCTCTGATTTTATTTCATCTCCACTTGTGAACTTCCAAGATGTCAGTGGTTGTGTTAACCTATCAAATCTATCTCCTGGAGATGACCTCTCATATGTGTGAGTCCCCATGTGCAGAATGTCATGTGAACAGGTCAATGTGCACCTATAAAGCCATTGCATGTATAACTATGAAGCATGGATTCTCCTGCAAGAACAGAAGTAACTGTCTTTTAGATTCACATGTGCAGTATTAGTTTGTGTGGCACTATCTTGTGTGGTAGTTAGCTACATCCTAATTTAGGATTCTCTGGCTCATGCCGAGCTTCATGCCAGAATTTTTCTAATCCCTCCATGATTTTTTTTATGGGATTTATTTTTCTTTATTTATTTATCTTTAAATTCAATATTTATCTTTAATTTTCCTCTATGATCATCACAATCACTGACTGAGACCAACTAGCTTGAGTGAGTGAAGGATTGAACAGTGGGTGGAGTTCAGACACTCCTGCTGACATGTGTATTTAGGAACTGAGCACAGCCCAACTATAGACTGTCTTGTGGTAGCTCTGGCTGAGCAGTGTCTGTGCACAAGTAATTATTGAACTCCTCAATCTTCAAGTGTTCTTTCCCTGTGGCTTGGCCAATCCTGTTTCAGTGAGGGAGCACCCACCATGTGCCTGCAACCTCTGACCCTGCAACCTCTGACCTTGGGCCACTCCAACAAAGGACTGGTCCATATCTTTTGATGATCACCAACTTTGTATGAGTAAGTGTCAAGTGTTCCTTCGTCTGGATTCTCCTATCTCTGCTAGCATTAGTACAAACTATGATCTTCAAATATGACAATTTAAACACTTTTTTTTCTCTAACAGGACAACGCTATCCTTGTGTTGTTTGTTCATAGCATGGATGCAGATAATTTATGGATGGTCCTAGCAAACCTTGTATATATGTATCATATGCTACACTGTGCGCAGGCAACTCAGACTTTGAAATAAGTTTATACCAATATTTAGTAAATAGAATGTCTATGCCTAAATAATTTACTTTCTGTTAACCAAATTATAGAAAGAAACAAAAACAGACTGAAGTCTGAAATCACACTTCTTTAGTTGAGTTGGTGTCATTTATGGATGGAAGGAAGTGATGCCCATAGCTTCATAGTTTGGTGCAATGCAAACCTATTAATTGCTCACTCTGTTGTTGTTGTTTTTTTGTTTTTTTTTAAATTTTAGAATAGAATTGCATAATAGTGTGGGATCTCACAATACGTCCATTAGAGGTGTCAGAGTGTTGGATGGTATAGCTGGCCCAGTTGGGAATCTCACTGCTCTACTTGTGACAAATAACTCGATACATATTCTGTGGACAAGACCATTTATAGTTAATGGAACTCTTTCTGGATACTCTGTTTATGTTGATGGACGGCCTGTAAGTCACTATCTTATTATGTTACACATGTGATGATTATTTTTCCTCTTTTTTTTTTTTTCTTTCCCTTTTTCTTGCTGTTTCTCTTCTTGAAGAAGAGAAGAGAAATAGCAAGAAAACGTTCATATTTAGCCAGAGAAATATACAAGTAGCTATCACAAAATAATCGTTTGTTGTGAGCTGAAAATTATACATGTCATTATGTTATCTGGAAAAGCATTTGACCAATCCTGTCAAGTATAATTCTAAAATTGACTTTTATGTTGTGTGGTGTCCATGTGGTCCAATTACATGTATTTCCACATGTACAGCATGTAGTAATGTAGTAGTTGTTACTATAGGTGCCAACTTATCTTGATATTCTTCAGGGACACAAGCCACACACCTCAAAATTGACCACACCCACTTGACATGTCCAATTATGCAAAGTTGAATATGGTTTAGAAAACAAATTATACTGAAATAAGGGACATGTATGGTTGCCATGGAAACCATACTGTGATCACCTTACAATACTTGGCAGAGACATGCAGGAAATACCTGATGGTCTATCCCTTGTTGAAAGAATAACAATTAACAAACCAGGACATACAATTCTGATGGCTATGAACTAAGACCCTTTCATGCAAAGTATTAATATGAACTGCTACAGTTTAATAGGAAGGCCTTTTTTCTTTCTCTTTCTTTCTAGCTTCTCAAAGCCTATAAGTTATGAATACATGCATCACTATGACATATCCTCTGACCTACTCCAAAGACCTGATGAGGTTCTAGTGTTCGTTCATTAATATGAACTGTGGGATGCAATATAGAACTGCAACTTGAACAGACAACAGCAAATATGGAGGAATAAGTTGTGTGAGTGTTTTTCCCTTCTTCTTAGCTAGCATGATAATGCTGGAATATCTATCTGTCTGTGTATCCTCGATTCATGCTTGAAAGGTTGAGGTTAGGCCCACAAACCTATATAAATTTAGAATCAGTGTCATTAGGGGAACATCTTAAGTATGCCTATGTCACCACACCCCTTAAAATAATGGAGCTACAGGTCTAAAGCTTGGCATGCAGACATAACTTTCCTCTGCGAATAATATGGGGTGGTTCCCATCTGGCCACACCTCTTCCTCTGTGTATGGTTAAAAATGACTAAAATAGTTCTTTAAAAAAAAACACTTTAATCTAATCACATGTTCACTTTGTTTTAAAAATTTACAGCATATGTTTTCAAAGCAGACATTTTTGTGACTATAGCCCACCAAAGATTGGCTGAAAAACAGCCGGTAGGGTGGGTTTTTCACTGGTAAATATATTGGGGGAAAAACCCTTTGTGCAATAATGACATTATGGTTAGCTTTGAGAATTAAAATCTTCACCTTATATCTATGAACTTCTTTAAACTATTTTTAGGAGAGTATATGTGCTTGGGAAGACCGAGACGCCAGCTATGGCAGGTATGACATTCTCAATCTTTTGCCTTACACTTACTACATGATTGAAGTCCGAGCATGCAATGGCGCTGGTGAGTTGTCCTTAACTTATGCCAAAGCAAAGCAACCATTGCCTAATTTAATTTCTATATTCATGATTGTGGTTTTTGTTTTATTCAAAATATCCTTGTATTCAGAATTATATTTCCATTTCAAGTTTTTGGCACATTTAATTGCAACAATGTTTTTATTTTATTTTTGGCATATTAATTGTCACTTAAAATTTGTGAGTACATGTATGTCCACAGAAATCCAAGATTTTAGTTCATTTGGTCTTTGATTTACTAGACCATCCCCAATCCAATTTAGAAGGCGGCCCCTTGAATCCCTAACCACATCCCACCCCCCCCCCCCTGAATATGTGCTTGTATTTTTTTATAAATGTGCCAAAAATGGCCAAAATGCCCCCCACCCCCCCCACCCCCCCAGTGACACCCACCATTGACCTCCAGCTGAAAGTTTGGGGATGCTACTCCCAAAACTGAAGGAGTTGGGATGACAGACACACAGACAACATTAGCTCCATTATAATAGGATATATGATAGGTCCTGTTGGGGGGTGAGCACTAATCCTCTGAATCTGCACTTTTTATTCTCCTTGCTGCTAAGTACAATTATATCTTATTAAAGGAATTTTATGGGGGAAAGAAAACTACAGCACCTTAAAACACAGCAAAAATCAATTTTTCAACCCTATTACTGCACATAAATAGCGATTTCCTTGTACATAATCTGTAATCCCACTTCGAATTCAATTTTTTTTATCTAAAGTGAGCATGTTAGTTAATAAAGTCTTATTTGGAACATTTACTGATTCTCTGCCATAAGTGGTTGTGTGGGAGATGAAAGCAGTTCTGAATATTGAAATAGTCGTATCTTCAGGAGTGTATTTACCTTGGTATTGTTACAGGAGAAAGCAGTCATGCTGCAAAAAGATATGTACAAACTGATTGTGGTGTTCCTAGTGCTGTGACTAATCTGAGAGTGGAGAATAGTGATTCCAACACGTTAATTTTTCTCTGGGAAACTCCAGAAACATACAATGGCAATCTCAGCGGAGAAATCTACAATGTAAGTTGTGCTTTTAAATTTTGTGGTTTAATGTTTTTGTTACATTTCTGCATTATCCTTAAGTAAATATGTGTGAACAAATATTGCTAAAATAGTGGAATTTGATACAAAATCTTGCATAGAAGTAGTTGTATAGTCAGAGTTTACATTTCCTTTAGTGCAAACACTGAATCGACTTATCCTTTACCTTCTAACAGTCACTATCATGGGGTTCTTGGTGCCACTTAGCAAGTATTAGCATTTTTTCTTTCTGCTATTGAAAAAAAAGTTCAAATATATACATTGTAAAAAACACAAACTGCACCATTTTTACTTATTAATTTCTTTTTTAATTAAATACAGATCAGTTATGTTTGCTACCAACTGGAGAATACCAGCAGCTACCAGACTCTACAACAAGAGAAGCAACATACAGTGACCACTGGCAACTCTCCTAGAACACTGTGTTGTGCTGATGTTGTTGCTATCAACAGCTGTGCCTCAGGCACACTGGTGGGGCTCCCAGTGAGCATTTGTGCAAGATCCATGGACACTATTCCACATGTCGTGGAAAATTTAAAAGCCGATTCTAATTTTGTGGGTATAAACTCATTCATTGTCACTTGGAATTATCCTCTCAATTACAACTCTCCTGAACTTTCCTATATAGTGTCGGTAACTAACCACTTGGATACTAAAATATATCAGAATTTCCTGTATCTAACAGGACTTGAAGAATGCACCAAATATAGAGTGCAGGTCACTGCTGAGAGTGAAACGTCAATTTTAGGGATGAGTGACAACATTTCAGTGACCACTGCACCTGGTCTCCCTCCCCCTCCACAGAATGTACACTTTATGTACAACGTCAGTGATGGTCTCTCTCTATCATGGGATATGCCCAGCATTGCATGCAGTAGGCAGACAATTAACTATTTTATAGTCAAGTGGAGTTGTAATGGATTCCAACAGGAAGACACTATAGATGTAGCCACTTCAAACTTCTCAATTAGTGTAACTTTAAAAAGTAATGTCACCTTTGGACTGTGTGTTGCAGCAGTGCAATCCTGTGATAACTTGGTGATATGTGGACCTTTTTCAAATCCAATTTCAGTAGAAGTCACTAATCTACCTCCTCCTCAGCCAGAGTGCTTTGTGTATGCGGACTTGATCACAAGTGATGTTGTATCATTCTTGTTTCCATCCCCATTCCTCTCATCTGATCTTCAAATAGTGTGGAGTCTCAACAACACAAACTCTGACACTGTCACCAATGGGACGTACAAATACACTTCCAGGCCACCGCACAATGTCATTGACCTTTATACTGAAAGTGATGCCACATATGAGTTTGAGCTCCATGCCTGCAATGTGTACGCTTGTGGCAGCAGCTGCACTCTCAACTTCTCTACTTCAGTAAGTTTCTGCCTTTTAGTATTCAGCCATAAATTGATATTAAGGAGCTAACAATGTAGTTGATAGTGTCCAGTACTGTATGATTGTGACTAGAATAATCTGGCAACGGCTATATGTTGACAGGGTTGGGGTTTAGGAAGACATTCAGAGGCAAAACTGGACACCTTCCACAAAATCAAAGATTAGCAATGTCAGGCAAATTTTTGTTTTGGAGTTTGTTAAAGCTTGAGTTTCAATAGATATTGCATTTAGGTGAAGTTCTGTGTTTTATAGTAGCAAAATTTATTTCTATCTGTATACATTAATGGTATAATTTATAACTGCAGGAAGTTCCTCTACCTCCAACCAACATTCATATCAGGGATACCGACAACACCAGTGCACTCGTCATGTGGGACTACAACCATACCAAACCACAAAACTTCTTGTTTACTATTTATATTACATCTTCTTGCCCTACAAATGATCCAATTATTATCAATATAGTTGGCTCCGAGTGTCTGATCCGAGATCTCTGCCCCAACATCGAGTATACCATTTCTATTCGAACTGCAGATATCAAAAATAACAAAAGCAGTCAATACAGCTTGTTTGTAAACTTTTCTACAGATCCGGGTGAACCTTCTGCTCCACGTTATGTTCAAGGAAGTCTCAAATTGAACACCAAGGAGTTCGTGATCACTTGGCATACACCAATGGAATTAAATGCAGTGATTATTGGTTATGAGGTGAAATGGTCCTTCAGAGAGCCTTGTATCTTCCAAAATACTACATTGATGTCTTACCGCGCAAATGCAAGTGAATTTCAATATATTGGTACCATTGATAACCCCAACACAAAAAACCTTTATGCTTGTGTTCGGGCGCTTACTTCAAACATCAGTGGACCTTGGGGGACAAACGATCTGATACAAGCGGGACTTCTTTCTCAGGATATTGCTGACTGTGATGCACTAGTAACAGTGGCAAGTGTAGCTGGACTCTCTGTAATGGCATCTGTACTCATGGTCATCATTTTATCATTATCTATATATCAATACAAGTGCACAATTGGCAGGGAGACTAAGTAGCATTTTTATCAGTATTTTATTCCACAATTGTTTTACTGCACATATAATTTCACCCATGTCAAGTCATGCTCATGTATTTTAGTGATGCATTTTTAATTGTACAGTTTACACGACTTTTTAACCTTTGCAATGATCAAAACAAACATTATTATGCAGTCAGTCCACTGTGACTCCATGATGAGACCACCAGTTCGGGGAACAGCTGGTCAACTATTTTAATTCTTAATTGTGATACCAACCAACATGCGCACAATATTGAAATAAGATAAGTTGCCATAAGTTACATGTAATTAAAATGTTGAAAAAGAATATACAAACACAACAAAGGGAAGTTTCCCTGATAATATCAATCTCACAGTTATCTGAATTATGATACAAATGTGACCAGCCAAAATTATAACATTTGATGAGCTTAAAATATGTTCTTTCTTCCTTGCTAACATGCTCAGGATGTTGTGATTCTTCTTTGCAAAACTACACCACAGAATAAACTTGTGAATAGAAAAGTAAACATCCTGAAATCAAACAATTGTTTAGTTTTGGCACCTTTAATTCAGTGAATCCAATAATAGCACTAAGCAGTGTTGGAGTCTTTTAAAGTCCAATTTCATTGTGAACACAGCCTCACAAGTTTATGAATTCAAATTATTGCTGCATCTATCTACTTATAAAATAACACTTAATCTCGGTAATGTGTATGCGAAAGTATTTGGCAATACATTCATTCTATTTTGGAGCTATACATTTGAGAGGAGTATCAAAAGAATGAAAATTAAGTGCTGCAGACCGTAGTGTGGATTAATTATTTGTAGTGTGGATTAATTATTTTTAAAAATAAGACTTTCAGGTCGTAGAAGGCCAAAGTGACAAAATGGCCACTTCAGACTGACTAATGGGAGCAGCTGTATTGTATTGGAGCTGTGGTGTGGAGCAATTAAATTGAAAGCCTTAAAGGAAGAATAAAGTTATGTTTCTCTTGGCAAAACTGGGAGGGTGCAAGGGAATTATTTTTGAAGAGAATTAAGAAAATGATTTTATGGTACGTATTTGATTAGTAAAATACATGTTCACATATTTTCTAGTGGCTATGTGATGGTGTGTAATCACAATAGTGATTCTTAAAGAATAAATGATTTACTGAATCATAATAATAAGTCATTAATATCTGTGTATCGTGAACTCCTCCTAGACACCTGGGCAGATTTTGATGCAATTTTGTACGAATGTTCCCTATGGTCCCAGTATAGCTGATAAACAATTTTAGTTTTGATTGGCTGCCTATTATGGCTGCTTAGGCATTTTTTTTGAGAGCTAAATATAATATGGTAAAGGCTTAATGATAGCACACACCCAAATCACAAAAAGGAAACAAAAAAACAAAACAAAACAATAATTGAAAAAAAGATTAAATTATACTAAATGAGTGGTGGCCATTCTTTAAGTACAAATAAATAAAGAAACAAGGAATAAGAGGGGCCTTTGCGTTGCATGCCAAATGAGGGCCTATTTAGATTTGGGAGAGCTATATACAATAGTTGTGGTAAGTGACAAGGCCTTGTGGAGCATCTCATATATATTACCAACTGTTTGAGCATGTTTAAGGATAGATTAATACTCAGATTCACCATTTTGGAAGTTATCTAATCCTGTTAAGTTACACTGAAGATTCTATTTTTGACTCGGTTGTAAAGAAAGATATCACATTGTTGCACAACATTGCATCACATTTATATTTTGACAATAAACAACCAATGGTAACAGGCAAAATGTTCAATACCTATACAATAGGGAAATAAATAAACAACAGATATTGCATTGTAATCGATGCTAATTATTCTTTAATAAGTGATTTACTAAAGGAGAACTTGCCACAATGTAAAACAATTGCAAACCAATTGAGTCTGTTCTAAATATCAGAAAATGTTATGTCCACTTTCCTTGTACCATCTTGTGTTCCTCTTAGACCAGTAATAAAGGTTGCAGGCTTGGGAACTTTGGTTCCGGTCTCCCTAGTAGTTTGGGTGTTAGCAGACCTGAAAGGGAAAAAAAAAAAGTTGTTACCAATTTAAGTTATTTGTTCTTGTTACAGAGTGTGGGAATAACTTGTTGTGAAGAATATAATTATAAAATTTTTTTAATCACATGGAGAAATGCAGTATATGAAGCATTCGTTCCTGAACATTATTATGGTATAGATATATATAATTGTTTCGTATCAGCTAATACGCAATCGACAGATTGGTTGCCTTAACACACTTGAGTAAACTTACACAACTGCAAATTTAAAAAAAGAGAGAGAAAGTTCTTGCATTCAAGTTATAACAGAATTAATTTGTTATATTAGATAACCATTGGCAGCTTTGCCTGCAAGGTTGGCAATGCATTTGCTGTTCAGTTGATGTGGCCAACATGTTACAGCAGGCGTTTTGTGTGTGCACATGTGATGTGTTGTACACAATTGTTGATGACTATTTGTATCTGCTGCTTGCAGAGTTGAACCTTTCTTCTTTTCTTTTAAATTTACTTTCAATTTGTCTCAACTCGATTAGAAATCAATCAATTCTTGAGAATTTCAAGGTCAACAACATTTCTTGTTGTTTAAATCAGACAATCTGTTTATGGCAATGTGGATATGAGAAGGGAACCAATTCTTGATGCAGCTACAAATTCCATGCCAATGGATGAGAACAGGTTTCTCCAATCATGACCCCAATTTATCAGAATTTGGTATTTTCTCTCTCCTCCCCCCCCCCCCCCCCCCCCCCCCACCCCTCCTTTTTTTTCTGGCACAGAAATTCTTTATTTGGTATGCGAAACAAAAGTCCCTATTCCTTGTTCATTTGTATTCTGTAAACCATTTATTCTCAAATAACCACTGTGATTGTGCCTCCAACACATGCAAAAACCTGGAAACATGCATTTCAGTATCCAAATCAAAAATGATTAAAAATTTTTAAAAAATTTTAATTCCATTCCTTTGAAAATGAACTCTATTGCACTCTCAATGCAGGGTGGGGTGTTGTTGGTTAGGGAATTCTGCATTTAATTTTTATCAGCCAGGAGAATGCAACTTTCCTTTGGGCTTTTCAATACAGCTGCTCCAAAGGACAGCTCTAATGCGACAGCTTTTCAATAAAACTGCTCCCATTAGTCAGCCTGAAATGGCCTTTTTTGTCACTTTCGTCTATTACAACCTGAATAAGTCTTATCCAAATTTTAAAAAACCACACGGGTGGATGCAAAGCTTGATTTCCTTTCGTTCGATACTATTCCTTAATCATAGCCTTAAAATTGAAGGAATGTATAGCGGGCACACATGCATGCATGCACACACACAGATTAAGAGCCATTTAGAAGTGGATTAAATCAACTTTACAGGGACAGAGAGCAGAACAATTTACTTGGGGCTACTCTGATGAGTGTTCAGTTAAAATACTAGTGTCAAGAGAGAATTAAAAACTATTTTTATTGTTCAACTAAAAAAAGAAAATCGTTTTCTTTTTCCCCTTATTTTATGCATGTTGATTGTCTCAAAGTAAAATGGTAGTCATGGGATTGAGGTAATAAAAATTGTGTCGCAAAAAGGTTTGCGGGGAGGGTGGGAACGACCAGGAGGCATGCAGTATGTATATGTTTTATGGTAGCTACAACTCCAATGGATATGTGCACATACCTCAATGGATAGTCCTGGGCAATGTTATCTCTCCTAAAATGACTCAAGTCAGTTTGTGCTGAGTGTGTCATTTTCTGCCGTAAATTTGCCTGAAAGCAAACAAACAGTATTCAAGTAATTTCAACATAATGAGGTGTATTTACTACTTCTTTTTTTAATCGCACCAATTATAATGTGACGAGTTTTGCTTACCCAACTAGAGAATCAAAACTATTCATATTGTTCACAGAGCAAATGGTGCAACAATACAGTGGTTTGTTGCGTAAGTGGTAGTAAGTCTGTGTGTTGTTGGGTTTAGTATGTGTGCTTTACAATGTCAACCTTTTGTTTGGTTAATCATACACCAAGACTAAATACACCACCACTACTCTTCTACACTCAGAATTGATATATACTCTGACCATAGTTAATACACTACCAGTACTTTTCTGCACCCAGAATTGATACAATTCTATTATCACCTTCCTTCCTTGCTCACTGCATAGTTGCGCTGTTGTGATCATACGTAATAGATTTTATTGTACCTTCTTTTTTAAAATAACAAAATAGAATGTACCAGTAATATATTACAGTTTATATTTTTAACAGTTACCAGTTTAATTGCTCTGCGTCGAAGCTCCCATTCGTTCCACTCGTATGATTTCACTAAATTTGATTCCATGAAGTGAGTGTCTGTTTGTGTTCCAGAATCACACTTAGTCACTGGCATGTGGATCACATTCATGCCAACATTCTGCTCAATAAAAAAACAACAGTATACTTTTACCTTCAACATCAGCTATTGTAAACACACAACAACAAAAAATAGCAACAAGTACAATGTATCTGTGTTTTTAAAAAATTTTTTAAAGAAAGCACTTTGCTTAACTGACATTTAGAGGGAAGACAGTAGTATTTTGTGTGTTCACACAATATCATTGATGGACTATCTGATCCTTTATAATGCTGGCCTCCATTATACTCTCCTGTCATTGCATCTGATCCTGATGTAGACAGCAGTTGAAGTGCTGACTTCATCTCATGCCTAGTAAGAGCTCACTCAGCCATTGTTATCTTCACGTGCGTGACAATCATTTTACACACACCCATGAACCTTGCTAGAGCTGGTGGTGGCCTGCCTAAGCTTAGTAACATCTGAGTGAAGATCAGACACAGATTCAGTGAGCCAGATCAGATTTAGCTCGGACAGGAAAAAAAAAAAAGGAAGGCAAGTGTGACAGACCTTTAAATAAATAGAGGTGAGATATACATGTAGCAACATATCATTGTTTTTAACATATTAATGTAGCGTTTGCTATCATACCTTCTTTCCTGAAACAGCAGCAGTTTCAAATTGAGTGTGCATATTGAGCAACTGAATAAGCTCTGGTGACTTCCTGCTCTTAGCTATTGCATCTGCTAACAGCCTATTTAAAAAAAAAAAAAAAAAAAAAAAAAAAAAAAATATATATATATATATATATATATATATATATATATATATATATATTGTTGGTTTTTTATGGTTTTATTGTCCCCATTTGAATCCCCAATAAAACTTAGTTTTACAGAGCATAAAATTATAGGATAGGATAAATATTGGCAGATATTGTACATACATACATGCAGTATATGAATGTAGTATATGAAAGTATTCTAGGCTCCAGCGCAGTCCTCTTCTTCACAAGCATGTATACAGTTCTTATCTCCTGTACAACACTTCATCAGTGTCATGTGAAGTACACTTGTTTTCTTCTTTAAAACAACAAACATATTCAGTATACTAGCTATTCAAATTCCAAAAGCAAGTTAATTCTTGCTGAGGTAAAATTTTAACTTGTACTTTAGCAAAAGAGTATGTAATTTAACTCAACAGATGTGTAATGAATCCTGAAAAATATTTCGATTGAGTGGCAATAAAATTTTAGTACGTATGGATAATTAGAATGAGAAAACATACTGTATAAATGCCTTGTAGTATTCCACTTACTCATCAGCATGATCTGCAAATTCGATTGCAGCATTCTTGCTGGAAAATGCATAATACTTGCCATGGTGACATAGGACCCCAATGCTGGGATGTGCAGGCAGCAATAGCCTGTCGTGCACAGTGAAGCTGTAGCCACAGAATCCCTGTGGGAAGGAGAACATTACCTGTCATCATTGCAATACCAAACATAATGACCAAACTATTTGATTTGCATCTCAAAACATAAACAGTTGCTATTTGAAACAATTTTAGTTAAAAATAAACAGCTCACAACAAAAATGATTTAAAACTACATCCTTTGCATGCAAATCATCAACTGATGCAAGTGACAGCTTCATAAAGTCACTGCTCTACAACCACTCTTGCAGAATCTTTTTTTGTTAACACTGTTTGTACTAACTAGTACAACCACAGCTGCCCAAGGTTCCAGAATAGCACGATTCACTTTTACACTTGCGAGTCACTTCCAAGCCCATGGACCTCATGCAGAGTGCAAAACTCGTATAAAAACAATGGATGTGTCACACTATGGTGTGGAATTTACAACTTCTAGTGCACAATTTGTAACCAGTAATTCAGCCTGCAGTTTCTATCCATGCATGTTGCTAGAGGCAACTATTGCTGGAGTCTTGAGTTTACTGTGAATAACTTATGTTCCAGACAGTTGTCAGTGAATCAACTTGTGGCACTAATGCAATATTGAGTGGTTACAGATGTAGAGGAACTTCACAACTCATCTATCAAAATCACTGAAAAAGTGATAAACAATTTTTGGTGTGCACAGTAAATGAATGGGGAGTGCACACACAGGCAAACTATAGAAATGGATGACTTTAAGTAGTGAGATGGAAAGATATGATCAATAAACTGAAATTACATACTTATTATTTTATCTTGACAGTTTACTAAATCCACTTGGCCTTCAGCTGATAAACAAGAGAATAAAAATTTACCACATGGGGTATAAAATACAACTTCACCTGGACATACCCTTTCATGTAATCATTAATTCTAATAGCTAATAACAAGACATTCATAATTTGAACTAATTCAAAAGTTGCCACTGTTAATGATTGATAGTACTAACACTAATAAACAATAAATCCACACAAACACCCACAACTACATATGAGAGCACCTGAAATTCCAGTGGTAAATCAGCAAAGTTTTTGGTAGTTTCAGGGAAGAGAAATGAGGACTTGTGCAGTTGACCTGGGTCAACACGTCCCTCTGTGGCAGCCACCTGATTTATGACATGATATTTCACACTTGCAACATGTAAGGAGAATATTAATAGACCACAATGAATAGTTGTCACTGTATTCAACACATCTCAATGCAGCATCAAGCTAGTAGCTATTTCCATATTTAAAATCATTAGGGCGCTCCATTGTCATGTCATGTAGCTACAGCCAACTTGAGGGAGAATTTTGAGAGGCACTATAACTAAATACAGACGACTACTTGACCTAATTACCTCAATACTGCCCAAAGGGCCATTACCTTGTTGTATTTTTTTGGTATATATATTTTTCTGTTACATTTTCATTTGTTGTTATGCATTTGCTATGTATATTTGCACCGACAAGCAGCACCACTTTTTTTTCTGATTTACTCTAGTTTATGGATTGATGTAAAAATGTGTAACATTTAAAATTCATTTTTATATTATTATTTTATCAGATACAATTATGCAATAACACAGTTGTAAGTGTGTTTGCGATTAAAAAGTAGGCTACAATGAGGAATATAACAGTGGATACTTGGTGATGGTGTCTTACTGCCATTCATGGCAGAATCCCTGTTCAATAGCTTTGGCAGCTCCTTTACCAAGGCTACCATGTCTGAAAACCACAAGAAGTCCAAAAAATAAGGCAGAGACGTCAGCCAGGAGGAGAGAAAGCACAGAGAGACCAGGAAAACATGTTGCTATCCAAGGATAGAATCTGACAAGACGTGCTGTACATTCATATTATCGGTGTCAGGCACATTGGAAATCACATATGTGAAATACATTTTTTAGCATTTCACTCATGTGCGTTGAGTGACAATGTTAAAAACACTATAGGTGTGGTCAAGTCAGGGAGACTAAGACCACACCCACACTTGAACTCATCCTTCATCTTCATCCCTCAAACACCACTCACTGTCAAGATTAGTCCTGATACTTGTCATTGTAGCAATGTTATCATTTTTCACAAGTTTATCAAAATACTGTGGGTGTGATCAAGGGATGGAGACTGTTAGAACCACATGGCCCTAGTAGATATCTTGACTGTGCCCTCATTTTCGTGGCATGCATTTGTTGTGATTATAACTCATTGACATCTTCGAAAACATATTATTTCTATGTATCATTTACAACCATACAGTATGAGTTCAAGATGTTTTAGGCATGATAGCACATGACTTGATTCCTTTATACCAAGACCAACAAGGGGTGCTTGTGGAGCCTTACTAGCTTGTAAAACCTATACGGATTACTTATTTATTAGCAATATTAAAATATGCATGAATCATAGCAAATTATCATTGTTATCAATGAATGTGAGACTTACCACAGCTTTTCTTTCATCATCGGTAAGAATTTTAGAATTATTTTTCATTGTCTGAAATTCTGCTGTTTCCGATGCTTTAGTAGCATTCTAATACAAATTGAAATAAAGGAATGTAATCTCCCAAATACATACAGAAAAATATAATTTTATATCTAATATCAGCAGTTATTAGCATTATCTTTACTCTCTAACTGTATCTAAAAATGGGAAAGTTCTACAGGTGCAGGTAACCCTAATTAGCATGTGAAACTTTTTCTTTCTTCAAGCTATAGAAGTCACCTTGCAATAGCAAAAGTTAAAATTTCACTCCATTTTGGTATCTTTGCTCTTAGCTAGCTAGCATGGTACTGAATTTCCTAACAATATTTTAAATTTGTCTTAGGCCTGTCCATACAAACCGGTTTGTACCTCTCTCCAGCAAAACCAGGTTTCAACCATTTTCTTGCATCCACACTGGCATGGTGCTAAACACGCTCCACATTACCTCCTTGGGCTGAATAATTGTCTGGACCGATTGATTGTCTAAGCTAATTGATTTCCTTTCGGGTACCTGGTTCCAAACAGATATTTTATATTTGCTCTTGCATGTTTCTTTATTTTGCCTTTTCCCTCCACAATGTTGTTGCACAAATGGTGGAGGGAAGAGGGAGAGAGCTGCTAATAACTAAATTCCTATTTGTGCACCTCAACAATAAATCCACAAAAATGTTAAATACATCTGAAGCCGCACGAAGCCTACCCTATAGGTGGCTTGACAGGGAACCCATTTAGATAAAACCTATTCTAGTGTGGACGCATGGAACCCGTTCCAGAGACAGGTGAATCTGGTTTTAGCAGGTATCTATTCTAAAAATGTGGTCCTATTTAGATCTTTCCACTGGACACCATAAACATATTTGATATCATGATTATTTTTGGATAAAACTAATAAAAACAGTCATATGACTATGTGGGTCATTAATTTTTATAATATTTAGTGCAATTCAAATTTGTTTAAAATTGATTGTGTCTCTTTGTTGGATATCACTTCTCTTCCTTCCTTTTCAAATCTAATTGTAAGATTCTTGCTAGGAATTATTCTAAAATATTTCAAGCCATTAGTGACCAGGATTTGAATGGTGAATTCTCTAATAATCAAAATAGAAATACATAAGCTTCCTAAAATCATTTTTTGGGGTGTGGCTTTCCCGGTTGTCTAACTTGTTTGTCAATAGTGCTAATCTTTACAAAACAGTAACATTAACCCCCTAGCTATCGTTATATATGACATGCACATGATTGCATATTCAGATGGTAATTGATGCCATGTAAGAAATATGACCTCTTACCAGTGTGAAGATTGCCAAGCTGTCCAGGAGATGTCTGAGTAAGGTGAAATAGACCACTTCACTTTGAAAGGCAGCCCATATATGAGCAACCTTCGTGAAGAGAGGCTAGTCAAAGGAAAATAGGTCAATTAAGAAGACATACAGAATCATGCATTGTTGAACAGCATACAATGTGTATTAATATATCTTAGGGAATAGACAGCACTATTCATACACATTAGCTAACACACAACAAGAAAGTACATAAACTATCCAGTTTGCTGTGCTTGTTGATTTCTCTATACTGAATGTGGTGCACAGTCAATCATCCAACATATCCTCTGTCCGTTTTATTCTTCTTCTTAGTAACGCCCAAAGAAAGGAGCAGAATTTTATTAAGACAGCTAATTTATATAGTATAGTTAATACCTCTATAGGGAGCCGAGTAACAAACATATCAAGAAGATGGCTCAATTACGAATACATCTAATGGTTCTAGCTATATGACAGACATTTCGTATGCTTGCACATGAATAAATATGCTAAAGAACTGGGCAGTGTTCTTATACACTACTGGTGTATTGACTATTGACAACCTACATAAACTTGAGAAGTTGGTACAGCTGCTTTAGACAGAACAGTGCTCTTTAAAGCTTTAAGGTTATCTTCCAATCCTTGCTTCAGCTCATGCATATAGTCAGAATACTCAGTGATATCCAACTGGAAAAAAACAACACAAAAAAAAAAAAAAACCAAAAAAAAAAACCAAAAAAAAAAAAAAAAAAAAAAAAAAAAAAAAATAATAATAATAATAATAACCAAAAAAAACCAAAAAAAACAACACAATAATGGGACTTGGTAACAATTTCTTTAAGAAGTCACATTTTTCTTAGAAATGCAAATAAAGTCATCAGACACAGACACAGACACAGGACACACAGGACACAGTCAAGCAAAGCTTACCATAATGACTTTGAGGAATGATTCATACTGTCTGCAGTTTATCAGGCATTGCTTCATGGTTAACATGGATGGATCAACAGGACAGGGATTGGGAGAGTGAATGATCCCAAGTACAACTCCTGAAACATACATACATGTACACATTACATCTTGCAAAGATCAATGAACAGGAACTAATTGTAACAATTAAACATTGGTTTTTGATGATGAGATGTACATGCACATATTTCCTGGAAATACAGTTGTGAAACTTGAATAAAACCAGCTCTTATGGGACTATAAGTAAAAAAATAATTAATGACATCCACATCTCAAGCATATCCACCTATGTCATCACAAATTTAGGGCACACACAGAGAAAACATCCACTGAAGTGTTTCACATGTGCATGCACATTAATAGGGAACTTGCATGATTACGTCAGGTACTACCTGCCACGCCTACTTATGGTATCAGTGAACAACCCGCATCATAGAAAATGTATTGGAATTCATGACTACCAATGACGTTTTTGAGAACTGCAACTGGAAAATAGCTCCTGCTTTTACCGTACTATATGAATAGAACTTTATGAAATTTTCAGCCTGCTGATACCAAATTCTAGAATATTCTGAGCTATGGTTGTGGAAAAAATGGTGCGTGAAAGTGTAAGAATGGTTAGTTAAGAACTGACCAATGAGTTTGCTGCTAGTTCTCAGAACTCAAAGGTAGGTGGCAGTAGCGGTCAGTGTCAGATGTTTGCTAGGGTTAATATTGGCAAGAAGAAGCTGCTATACTTCTCAGAACCCTGTCAGGCAGCACCTGTGACAAACCAGAAATTCTTGAAAATTAGGTGCTACCTAACCAAGTGCTTAGAGAAAAACTAGCAGTTATTTTTGCTGTGACACTCACTGCTACTGCCGCCAACCAATGAGTTCCTACAACTAGCTGAGCAGCTCCTGGCAATATTGCGACTAATCTTTCTTCACATTCACGCTAGGATTTATCTATGACCACAGCTCTGAATATTCTGGAATATGCTATGAGCACGTTGGAAATTTTATAAAGTTTTCTATTCCTGCAGTATGGTGAAAGCAGGAGCTATTTTGCAATTGCAATTCTTGAAAATATCATTGTGGGTCATGAATGCCAATACATTTTCTATGGTGCTGGAGGTTCACTGATACCATAAGTAGGTGTGGCAGGTTGTGTGTGACATAATTATGCAAGTCCCCTATTGACACCACTGGTGTGCACTATATCAAATTGCATGTACAACTTTGTATAGCCAGTACCGTTGCCCCCCAAAACATCTAACCAGGAACAGTATCCCAAGTGTACTTCATTATCCATAGCAATTATATTAATATATATATATATATATATATGAAATATGCTAATTTATTGCTTAGAATTGTACTAACATTCAATAAATTGAGCATACCCGTAAATTCAAATGCCAGTGTCAAAATTTTAGATAGTTCATGGCTAAGCGTCAGGACAGTGTTTTCAAATATTTCCCCGAGATACTGTGGCACTAAAATATATTAAATTCAGAAAATTATATATACAGATATCATGGTAGAGTCTGGTGTACATACTTAACTTACAGTTTTCAATGCCTTCACCACCTTTCTTACAGGCCCAGTTGAACAGTCTAATACCAGCGACAATGTCAGAGAGTTCTTCCAACTGCTTCTGTTTGTCTTCCCTGCTTACTGACATCAGAGCTCCCAACTCAGTTTGAGGAAATACACTTTGTAAGGCAGCTACATGAACACATGCCCAACAAAAAATATACACAAACTAGTACTCGTTCATAACCATATCTCAATATATTGCTTCAGTATTTCTACATATATAAAGTAGAGATGCACAAATATTTGGTATGCTATGAATACCACACAAATAATTTTTATTTTCTACCTGTAGCACGGTTACTTCTCATTTTAGGTATCCCAATAATAAGTAAGCAGTTTGTCTGTGTCTGAAGGCTCCTCTTAGATGTCTGGACCAATTGGGATGAAACTTTGTATGAATGTTCCCTATAGCTCCAGTATATTGATAAGAAATTTTTGGTTTCGATCTGTTGCCTGTTGTGGCTGTTACAAGAATTTTGCCTTCATGAATTCAGATGATATGGTAAAAGATCATTGATAGCAAAACATCCAAACTACCAAAGGAAACCACAACACAAAAAAAAAATATAAAAAAATAAAGTAAAACTGAATGTTATTAAACGAGTGGTGGCCGCCAAACAAAAATAAAATAAAGTAGAGATGAAAAACATTAACAAAAAGATGCAGTTTTTTTTTAGTGAATCAAGGATGAGAGATGTCCATGTTTTACCAATATATCGTGTAGTTTCCATAATTCGACATTGACTCTTGACCAAGCCCACAGCTTACATCTATACCATGTCTTGCCTTAAAGTAAAATTTTTATCCTGGACATGAGTGGCTTTCAACCACTGAAACTAAACTAGAGCAAAATTTTTTTTTATTGAATAGTGCTATGACTAAATTAATTAAGTGGTGTCCTGTTCCTCAATTTAAATTTACATATATATATATATATATATATACATATATATGTTATTACTACATTATGATTCTTTTTATGCCAAATAGCCAAAAAAAATTCTTGCTTTATGGGCAGCGTTTTGGTCAGCCTCTGGCCTCCTGCAGTAACAAACTTGTTTAGTTTTCTTAATGTAACAAGTAGGGATAGTTGACATTACTCTCATTAATGGAACAAACATGATATGATTAATCAACACTTCCATGAAAGTATGATTCTTTATTTTCGGCAGGGAAAACTTCCAATGGGTGTGCCAATAAGAAAACCACACCCATAAAACACACAAAAAATAATATTGTTTCGGTCATGTGGAAGCCTCATGCCACACCCATAGCCACCCGATCTGAACAAAAATTTTGCGAGAACGTGCAGTGAGGTGCCCTAATTAATCCTTGAAAGTTTCATGAAGATCCCTCCAGCAGTTTGGAAGGATTAAAGTCTGCACATACACACAGATGGACAGACAGGCAGACTAGTCATGAATTACAGCAAAATAATTGTTAGATCACCAATATGCTGAACAAGATCTCACACACTAAGAATTAACTTCAACCATTGAAATCAAACAAGACTGAACATATGTAAGAATACGTGGAATTAAAATAGTGCACAGCATGAATGAATAATTAATAACGTCAGTTTGACAAGGTTACCAAATACACAATGAGAATGTCAATCATTAATTTCAAGATACCACAATAATGATGTTTCTTGCAAAAGTTAGCTGTACATAAATATGTTTACCATTCACTGCTCGAAGTACAGGCATCTGTGTGGGTAGTCCCAAGCCAGAGCGAAGAATAGCATAGCATACAATCTTCCTATACAGTGCTAAAAATAGATAGGCATATATAAATTTATGTTAGATGTTGTCGAAATGAAAATTGATCATACAGTACAATTGCTTGATTTAGAGTTCAACTATTAGTACATTAGATCACGTGTAGCTTCTTATGATATAAATTCATGTAAGTATATGTAGATACACTCCATATATAGCATGTTATCCACTTACCGTCCAATTCATCTTTGTTTCTTGCTCTGGAGTCTGCTATGTCTTTAAATATAGGAAGAACTCTTGCATCCAAAATATGAGCATGCTGACTCAAGTACTGTTCTGAAATCAAGAAGTAAACAAACAAAACAAAACACATTTACGATAATGAAAACATGAAGCTACAGATACACCACATTTGAAAACAAGAAAGAATAACACCAATCATGGTCTGAATGCTAAAGGAGGGTCACATAAAATATTGGATGCACCTTAATTCAGAATGAATGCTTGAGAAAGGTGGAATTAAGATGTATTCAAGAGCTGTTGGCTTGGGTTTTGTAAAACTGATGGTGACTTAATGAGCTGGGAGTTAAATTTAAACATGCCCAATTTCTCCCCAGCTAAACATCCTTCATACGTAAAGGTCCTGATCTTCCTCCCTGCCAAAAATAAAATTAATATTCCACCCAACCCTCCTCTGGGACAGCACAATATTGTCTTCAACCAGGCATGCAGTCAGTGAGAGGGAATGGACCAAGAGAGGCTAGGAAAGTTTATACTTTCGATAGAAAATGTTAATTATGTAATGATATGTTAACATATGCCACTTCTTAGCCGAAAGCCTATGGCTTCCAATTTGCATACACCTCCCTGAATGTACAGGGAGGCAACAGCAAATATCAAAAGATGGATGAGCTAACCTTGAACAATGCACTGGGTCAAAGACCTGGCTACAGATTTCACTGTATTTTGCAATGTCTGTACCCAAGCTTGTGAGTGGAGGAAACTCAGCTGTTCCAGGATTGTGAAGGCACTACCACCACAACCACGCCTACCTATTAGGCTTCAAACAAATTATTCGTATAGTTACTGTCACTTTATTCTTTGGCTTTAGCTACTATCCTTTAAAGAAGGAATATGAAATTAAAAGAATTAAAAAATTATTAAAAAAATATGTACCCTTTAAGGAATAATTCATTTCAAAATGAATTTGCATCTTCACAGTATCCATTGCAGGTGATGTAGAATCTGATAGATGCTCAACGCATACCTGTGCACATACAAACAATAATAATAACCAAGACACAATAGGGAACCAGGTAGGAAACAGATTACTTCATATCTCTTAAAAGGAAATACAACACATAAGTGTTCATAACAAGAGTATACTACCTCTTACACTCCTGGAATAATTCATCTTACACTCCTGGGCATGACACAACGCAGCTATGCTAAATCCTAACCTAATTATTTTTCGTTCAACTTGTTTCCATTTAATTCAGTTGTTGAGACATAGAATGGAGCATTGTAGAGATGCTAGCATCACAGTGTCTTATATGTATAAATGTACATATGTATGAGGTAGGTAGGTAGGTAGGTAGGAAGGCAGGTAGGTAGGTAGGAAGGCAGGTAGGTAGGTAGGAAGGCAGGTAGGTAGGTAGGAAGGCAGGTAGGTAGGTAGGAAGGCAGGTAGGTAGGTAGGAAGGCAGGTAGGTAGGTAGGAAGGCAGGTAGGTAGGTAGGAAGGCAGGTAGGTAGGTAGGAAGGCAGGTAGGTAGGTAGGTAGGCAGGTAGGTAAGTAGGTTGGTGTGTGTGTGTGTGGTGTGTGTGGTGTGTGTGGTGTGTGTGGTGTGGTTTGCGTGTGTGTATTCTACTCTAAAGTTTACCTGAATCAATCTCTGGACATCAGCTTTAGTCAGTGGTCTCTCAACATTGAACTCATTATCCGGATCCAAAACTACAGCTTTCACCTTCAATAAGCATAAGACCACCAGATCAATAGTGTGAAACAGAACTCATGTAGCTTATAATTTATGTGAGGATTGTTTTAAGTGTACTGCCAAGTGTCCATTCTGTTCCTTTGCCAACAAATCTACAAATTGCATGTTCTCTATGTACACCAGCTCCAAGCATGCCCCATGAGTGTAATTGCATCTAGGCATCATTGATTCCCAGAACCTCAGCACATTTCATTAATCACCACATTTTACCTTCTCATGTGACAAAAACTATTTTGGACAGTGACAAAAACTATTTTGGACTGTAATTGAACAATAGATTAGGTAATAGAAGATTGTTCAGTCACATGGGAGCACTTAAATTAAAGTGCAAAAAAAGCAATCGCCTGAGTGTAAATGAAATGCTTCAATTTATGATTCATAATAATTTTAACTCTATGTATTATAGAATTAAAAGTTTCTAATACATATCTACATATTTTGAGTGCTTATAAAATCAAAGTGTGAGATTTTGTGCTCAACAAGAATGTCACGATTCCTTAAGATTGATTTTTTTCAGCTACCCTACTTGATTAGTGATTTATGTCAGGATAGTTTCCAAATGCTGGCAGCACTACATCATTTAAACCAATCTCTTGACTCAAACAAGCCATTTATAACTTATCAGCTTATGTTTGCTGTAGAAACCTTTTAAAATTAGCATACAAACACTACAATTAATGGATGACTAAAGGAGATAATCTATAGAATAGTTTAAGAGTATAAAAAATCCAGATAAACATTGTTCATATTGGGTTAAAGTAGTGTGGGACTCTATGAAGTATAATGTTATTACGAATTCTTTGCAGGCATGTGGAATGCATGCGTGAAAACTGATAGTAAGGAGAACCAATGATCCTTTCCATTTCAATGGAATTAACGCACCAAAACATTGAAAAAATTATTTAAATTTATCCAATATTAAAACTTGACAAGTGAGTGGCGAATCCCTAATATTTATTTTTTCAAAGATAGGTGCTTCACATATACAGCATAAACAGGTGAAATAGCAGCTGAAGAAGCAGCAGAAAATATATGGCTGGAATGAGCCACACTTACACTTCCAATGATTGTGTACAGCAGGTACGGCTCAACTGCTCAGTGCTGTACAGAGTCTTGAAGAGTGTTTTGATGATGACCAAGAATAGATTAAGGCTGTTCAACTGCTTGTGGATAATAACTAAAAGACCAAAAAAAAACCAAAAAAAAACTTTAGTCTGAAGTTACCTTTTCTAGAACTCCGTTATATTATATCTTGTTACTTTCCACCATGTTCATCTTGTTCTTTGCACAGATACTACCTTCTATTTTTTTAACAAAAGAACTATGAGAAATGGTGGTCTGATAGAGTAATCTGGGGGACACACCTTCCTCCATTGGAGGGTCTGGTACCTCTGGGCTACATCATGGGCTACATTTTTGGTTCCCTTCCCCCCCCTGGACTACTGATAGAGGTGTAAGCAATAGAAAATAAGTACTCACTTCACTTTCCCTCATTTTGTGTCTACTCCTCCTGGGAGCCTAAATATTTGTGTTAGTAGCTACAGTCACAGATATTTCAGTACTGGAATTGGAAACACCAGTAAAGACCAACAAATTTTAAAAGTAATATTTGGAAACTGTATTTTATTTAAACAAACCCCCCCCAAAAAAACAACAAAAAATCAAACAAAACATAGCTCGAGCTATTTACCTCACCATAAATGCAGCCAATGTTTCCGGATCTTTGTAATCAAGGGAATGACACACTTTAGCTACCTCCTTTATAATACTCTTGATTACACTCTCAGCTTCCATAACATTCGACATCTTCTTGGGATCCGGAAGATGTGGTACGTTTGTTTGTTTTACCGGTCGAAACCGTAACCAAGGACTACCATAGTTCAAAGTTCACTTCAGCAAGATTCACGGAACACAATTCCGTCCCTATTATTGTTTACGGTCAAGATGACTCTGCAATTATAAAACGATACTTTCCTGACGGTCCTACAAGCGAGTTGTCCCCTGTCTCTCCTGGTGGTTCCACTTTGCTCGGCCAGTTGGTGTTTTTCGGGTACCACCTATTTTTTTTTTCGTGGGGCTGTTCCCAACGTATAAAAAATAAGTTTAAGAAGGTTGGTGGAGCTGCTGAAAGAATGTTCTGATTTGGAGAGTATTTATTAAATTACCCGCTGCAGGAAGATATCTTCCCCGGTATACCTATATATTTCGATTACATTTATGTTGTTACCTAACTTATCCAATTAATACATTGTCAGAAAGATTCTCACCTATATCCTGGAAATTCTGTCACCTCTTGCCCCTATTCCCCCTTGTCTAGCTAGCGAGACCCCTTACCCTGTAAACCTCCAGCAGGCAGAGAAAGGGTCTGATCTATCTCTATACTTGATTTTGTTTGTGTGTATGCTGCATCTGGAAGCTATAGCATAGTGGTGTACATTAAGTGTGAGATCATAAACTTTTTTCTTTTTTTTTAAATGTTGTGAATGGGATGAAAGCAAATTATTTTGTTTAAAGTTGAATTCTGCATGATCAAGTGGTGAAATGACACCCATGCAAATTTTGGTTCAGTGTATATCATATGTCAAAATAATGGATTTAGTACAAACAAAACCTAATACAGGGTTGTACTAGACCCTTTCTCACAAACTATTTACAGTTCAGAGGGCTAAGGGTGTGGCTGTCCAGACTACACCCCTCCCCACTCCCCAAATCTGTTTCTCAATATTCTTAAAGTTCAGTACATGGTTGAGTGATTCCAGCTTCATTGATTCAAGAGTTAGGTTCAGCCTTGGCATGAGAACATAATGTGAAACTTTCTATGTGGACAACTCTGTTAGGAAAAGGAAAGTGTCAATGCTCGAGAATATTTTAATACTTTGATGAAGGAATGTGTTGAAGCATTGATATAATCAGCCATTTATGCTAATTATATCTTTTTATGAAGTAATGCTTGCAAACGCCTCATTTCCCTCCTTCTTTTTTAGTTGACTGGAGCATATCCAAGCGCGCCTTGCTTTATACAAGATACTATTAATGTCACTGTAATAGCCTGAACAAACTGATGCTACTATTCATGTCAGCATATATATATATATATATATATATATATATATGCAATAGTTTTGTGTATTATCAAGAATTATAAAAATTAAAATGAAAATATAATATATATTTTTTTTAATGATGAAAAATTAAGTTTTACATGTGATGTTTAGCAAATTTGAAATATTTGTTTTCCATTTGTTTTTCAGATAGAAGTTCAACTCCAATATTTTCAAGGATGAGTGGTAATCGTCACTATAAATTGCCCCACAATCCTCATGGAATGAAGTCAGTGAACCTTGGTGACATCTGGGATGACCTGTCGAATGGAATACACCATATTTACAGCAGGCAAAGCATGCCGAAGAAGCGTTACATGGGATTATATACGTATCCATTATGATGTCTTACTCTAAGAAATAGCTGGAGGTTTTATATAATGATTTTATGAGTTACTTTTATCTCCTTTTTTTTTGCTATCAGATAAAATATTTTTTAATAAGAAAGAGAATAGCAAAAGAAACAACAACTCACACTTCTGTAATCTGAATAAATTTGTTTTCTATGTAAAATTGTTGGTTATAGGTATAGTAAAAAAAAAATTTAAATGGAATAAACTTTTTGTTGGAGTTCATATTTCTATGGTTTAATATGTCCCATGAATCACTCCCCATTCTCTTATTTTTCTTAATAGTTGATGTAGACATGTATATAATTACTGTACCAGTATTTACCAGCCTGCCGTTGGAGCTAACAAACAACGCCATAAGCGTAATGCCAACACCCCAACAGGTAAGCTATTACTACTCACCTCATCAATGTAGAGTACAATATGTTTATCTATTCCACATTGGGCATTTACAGGTAAAGCTCAATTTGTGGGAATTGAACTGTACTCTCAGCTGAAGGAGTACTTGGAAAATCATCTTAATCAAATCCGCCCAGTGAGTTATCATTGAGGAGACTGATTGGTGGGATGCGTCTACATGTTATGGTTTGTATTGTTGAGTTCTTGTTAATTTGACACTCCATCCCAGGCAGTTATTGGTCTTCAAAGCCAATGGTCTGTAGGCATTATTAATGTTTGTACAAATATGAGTCCTTTGGTGAACTAGGGGTAGTACAAGCTCCATGAACACCTTTGCTACACTTTTTTTGTCACTATCACAGTTGCAAATATGTCGTATGACATAATCTATGCTCTTAGGGAGGCGAAGGTTTGATGGGAGATTATGTTCTCAAGTTTTATACTACTTCATGGGAGGAATATCAATTCTCAAGCCGGGTGCTGAACGGAATATGTCAGTACTTAAATCGTCACTGGGTGAAAAGAGAAAATGATGAAGGAAAAAAAGATATATTTGATATCTACTCTGTGAGTTAATAGAGACTAGAAGTGCTCACAATGCCCCTGAGATATGCTAGGGTGGTGGTGGTGGTGGTGGTGGTGGTGGTGGTGGTGGTGGTGTGTGTGTGTGTGTGTGTGTGTGTGTGTGTGTGTGTGTGTGTGTGTGTGTGTGTGTGTGTGTGTGTGTGTGTGTGTGTGTGTGTGTGTGTGTGTGTGTGTGTGTGTGTGTGTGTGTGTGTGCGTGCGTGCATTAAACCTTCTCTTTGGGCTATTAACCTGCTCTGTGTTTAGGCATGCAATTCATATTTCTAATTAGTTATGATGTGTCCAAGTTAGAATTAAATATATTTAAGGAAGGAGGAAAGAGGGAGAGAAATGTGGAGGGAATTATTCGAGCCAAGTGGGCATTGTCTTTACTTTATTATAGCATTCTTATGCAGAGATCAAGTGGTACTTATTGTTAATGATATCAACCAACAGAGAGAGAGAGAGAGAGAGAGAGAGAGAGAGAGAGAGTAGGCTTCTACAGTACATGTATACCATTAGGTTGTTTTGTTGTTGATGTTAGTGAACATCTATTAAGAAGTTTTTATGTTGAACAGCCTATAAGTGTATATCTTAAATACTGATTGGCCAATTATTGTGAGCCTTGTGTTACAGCTTGCTCTGCTCACGTGGAAACGATGCATGTTCACTGGAATGCATTCTCAAGTAAGTTGTGAGATTGTTAATCAACTTATTTAGTAACCACGCATGGTCTTGGGAAAGTAATAATCCAAATAATTATGTGTCAGCAACCTATGTACATGTAAAATGGGCACTTAGTTACAAGGGGGAGATGAGTAAACGATGCGATATAGTAATAATTTCCGATAGCATGATGGGGGGGGGGGGGGGGGCAAATGAATTTAGCATGATGAATTGTAGTGGTAATTGGATTACTTTGTTACAAAGGAACTCCAAGAAAGCATTAGATGAGGCTACAATAGCATGTTGATGTGCTATCCCCTTCCAGATCTCTAATAATAATAGGGACCAGACAATATTGTCAATGATGACTCAGGTTCATTCATTACTACACCTCACTTGATCTGGTCAGGTCAATTTTATTAAATTGTACCTGGGTCATTGTGAACCAATAATTTTCAATGAAGTAAATCTCAAAAATAGAAGAAAATCAAATCACCCAAAAAAGCAAATGTGTACTCCTTTTCTGGCTCATTGGGGAGCAGGAGTTCAGGCAAGTGCTCCCTCCACCTTCTCCCAAACTAAAGAATAGACAAGCAAATCCCAGAAAGCACTAAAGTAGGCCAAAAAATTCTAAAGCCACAGCAATTTCTACCACCACTACTAACCAGACAGCCAACAATTCAATATACTAACAATTCAATATATTCCTTTATCAGTGGTGAATCCAAGGGGGAGGGGGAAGGAAATGGGCAGTGCTTCAATCACCTTTACGGACTAGAAAATCCCAGAAAGCACAGAAATAGTCGAGAAATTCCACGCTGGTAGTAATTCCTATCATCACTACTAACCAAACAGCCAACTTTATATGTGAAGCTGAGGCTCCGAAAAATCTAGTGGATTGAGGTCCTAAAATAATAGCATTTTTAATGAGAAGAAACCTTAGCAATCACTGTATAGCAAAGGTGAGGGAGAAGGAAGAACTGGTTACACAGGAGTTGCTTGCAGTGCAGTGGAAGATTTGGGGGGGGGGGGGGTCAAAAAATAATATATATATATATATATATATATATATATATATATATATAATTCTATGCTAAATATTCGAAAACCTCAATGTTCAGCAGAATATATCAAGCTAGGTGCTTGCTTATACCAAAACCCCTGAAATTTGTTCAAAGCCACCCCTTGTGCTACTTTGTTAATCCACCAATGTAATTATTCCACAGTAATTATTCAAATGACAGTTTTAATATCCACATGAGGTTTGTGATAGTTTTATACTTGTGCAAATATATATTTCAATGCTTTTTATGTCAAGATTGTTATAAATGTGAGTTTTTCTGGGTTTTTAAAAAAAAATTTTAAATGGCTGAGGGAACTTAATTACACAAAACTTAAGTGAAAAGATTAGAATAAGGGTATCCTTTATTTACTGGACTCCTGATCACTTATTGAAGTTAGGTCTCACATTAATAATATTTTGCAAGCATTGGTCCACTGTTTTTTTGCATGCAATTTAAAGATAGCAGCAAATATATGGTGAAAAGAGCTGTACGAACTCAACTGTATATCACCTTAGGAAGCTAATAGTTATTTTAAATGATGTGATAATCAAAAAAGTGAACTTTTCAACTGAGCTTACTTTACAAGGTTTTAATAATAGTTGATAAATTGGGATGTGATTTTTCAATATTTTCAAGCGGTATCAAAGAGTATAATAAAATTAACGGTGTTTGAGTTTCCCTATATTGATTCCAGCTGAATAAATATACTAATGTGCCTATATTAACTCCAGACAAATGAATATACTTATACTCTCTCTCTCTCTGCTGAAAAATAAAAAAGAAAGAGAGAAGACGGGATTATTCTACTTACAATGGTCCACACAAAATAGAAATACACGAGTAAGTGTGGCAGCAACAAAGCAGTATTATTTTATTGAATTATTTGCCAGGGTCTAATATTTAAATGTCTTTGGCAGGACCTATTTAAATACTCTAATCTTTGCTGCAGGTTACCAACTCTGTCTTGAAGCTCATACAACAGGAGCGAAATGGAGAGACCATTAACACCAGGCTGATTAGTGGAGTGGTTGATTGCTATGGTAATTACAATAGTTTTCCAGTCACATTTGTTGTATACAGTTGTGTTCTAAAGTCTTCTGGCATGTTTATAAACCACAACAGTTCCATTCGTTATTATTAGTAGCAGTGGTACTTTCAGAATGGCTGCTTGCTCTCTGCAGACCAGTATGTGTGCCTTCTTCTTCTCCTGGGCATAGTTTTTTTTCCCCTTACATCCCCCCCCCCCCCCCACTTTTTTTTTTTTTTTTTTGCCCAATTGCACAACTTTTTTCCTCTTTTTTTGTGAAAGTTTTGAACTGAAATGGCCAAGAATTGTATGTTCTAGTTAGTGTGTACAAACAGTTATTTCTGCCAGACATCATATTGCCTCTTTCACTACTGTCATTGTTTGCACCACCTTCACCATGCTCTAGTTGGTGGCACGGACCACCTTCACCATGCTCTAGTTGGTGGCATGCACCACCTTCACCATGCTCTAGTTGGTGGCACTGACCACCTTCACCATGCTCTAGTTTGTGGCATGCACCACCTTCACCATGCTCTAGTTGGTGGCACGCACCACCTTCACCATGCTCTAGTTGGTGGCACGCACCACCTTCACCATGCTCTAGTTGGTGGCATGCACCACCTTCACCATGCTCTAGTTGGTGGCACGGACCACCTTCACCATGCTCTAGTTGGTGGCATGCACCACCTTCACCATGCTCTAGTTGGTGGCACGGACCACCTTCACCATGCTCTAGTTGGTGGCACGGACCACCTTCACCATGCTCTAGTTGGTGGCATGCACCACCTTCACCATGCTCTAGTTTGTGGCATGCACCACCTTCACCATGCTCTAGTTGGTGGCACGGACCACCTTCACCATGCTCTAGTTGGTGGCATGCACCACCTTCACCATGCTCTAGTTGGTGGCACGGACCACCTTCACCATGCTCTAGTTGGTGGCATGCACCACCTTCACCATGCTCTAGTTGGTGGCATGCACCACCTTCACCATGCTCTAGTTGGTGGCACGGACCACCTTCACCATGCTCTAGTTGGTGGCATGCACCACCTTCACCATGCTCTAGTTTGTGGCACTGACCACCTTCACCATGCTCTAGTTGGTGGCACGGACCACCTTCACCATGCTCTAGTTGGTGGCATGCACCACCTTCACCATGCTCTAGTTTGTGGCATGCACCACCTTCACCATGCTCTAGTTGGTGGCACGGACCACCTTCACCATGCTCTAGTTGGTGGCATGGACCACCTTCACCATGCTCTAGTTGGTGGCACTGACCACCTTTACCATGCTCTAGTTTGTGGCATGCACCACCTTCACCATGCTCTAGTTGATGGCATGCACCACCTTCACCATGCTCTAGTTTGTGGCATGCACCACCTTCACCATGCTCTAGTTGGTGGCACGGACCACCTTCACCATGCTCTAGTTGGTGGCATGCACCACCTTCACCATGCTCTAGTTTGTGGCACTGACCACCTTCACCATGCTCTAGTTGGTGGCACGGACCACCTTCACCATGCTCTAGTTGGTGGCATGCACCACCTTCACCATGCTCTAGTTTGTGGCATGCACCACCTTCACCATGCTCTAGTTGGTGGCACGGACCACCTTCACCATGCTCTAGTTGGTGGCATGGACCACCTTCACCATGCTCTAGTTGGTGGCACTGACCACCTTTACCATGCTCTAGTTTGTGGCATGCACCACCTTCACCATGCTCTAGTTGATGGCATGCACCACCTTCACCATGCTCTAGTTTGTGGCATGCACCACCTTCACCATGCTCTAGTTGGTGGCATGCACCACCTTCACCATGCTCTAGTTGGTGGCATGCACCACCTTCACCATGCTCTAGTTGGTGGCACGGACCACCTTCACCATGCTCTAGTTGGTGGCATGCACCACCTTCACCATGCTCTAGTTGGAGGCATAAACTGGTTTGTTGTTGTTGTTGTTGTTGTTACAGTTGAACTGGGAGTCAATCCTGAGTCCATCCAACTCAAGGGGCAGAATCTCTCTGTCTACAAAGAATTCTTCGCATCAAAATTTCTCAGCGACACAGAGCACTATTATGTCACTGAGAGTACTTCATTCTTGGAGAACAATCCTGTCACGGAGTACATGAAGAAAGTGAAGTCCAGACTTTTGGAAGAAGAACAGAGAAGAGTATCTGTGTATCTTCACGAAGATACGCTGGATGATGTGAGTAAGATCAATATTACTATATTGGTGTACACTCCATGATTTGAGTGTTTGTTAGTTCTACATTATGGTCATGTGGCTGCTGTATCCTGGTCATGTGATTGTTCTATACATGTGATGTGAGTGTCTTTGCACAATATTTTCCTGTGATCTATGCCAGTCGTGCTATTGTTGGTTGTCTGTTGTCCACATGGACAGAGCATTGGTTTCATTACCTGTTTAACCCGTATTGTTTGTTTTGGGAAGTGTTCATCGCAGATTTTTTCTTTGTTTCCTTAGCTCAACAAAACATGTGAGAAAGTACTCATTACAAAGTATCTGGACATCTTCTACACCGAGTTCATATCTCTTCTTAATAATGAAAGAGGCGAAGGTAGGAAACATTTCATTGGTAGGTTGGTGTGTGTGTGTCTCTTTCGGTGTGTGTGTGTCTCTTTCGGTGTGTGTGTGTGCGTGTGTGTATCTGTGTGTGTGTGTGTGTGTGTGTGTGTGTGTGTGTGTGTGTGTGTGTGTGTGTGTGTGTGTGTGTGTGTGAGTTTCATGTGAAGAATGGAATTTGTTTTACGCTACTCAAATGGTATTCTTTATTCCAAACAGATCTGAACTGTATGTACTTACTTATTAAACGAGTAGCCAAGGAAACCTCTGGAATGGAAGACTTGCGTAAACTATTTGAAAGTCATGTTCACTCTCAAGGACTTTGTGCTGTGGAGAAATGTGGTGACTCTCTCTTCAATGTGAGTTGTTGGCATGTCTTCTGTTCCATACAGTGTGATTGTGCTCTCTGGTGCAGACATATGACTCCATGGCTGTTGGTCTGTCATTAGTAAGAGGGTGCCATTATAAGTGGACATGGTGGCATGGGGATGATGATCAACTCAGTGTGTGCGCGCGTGTGTGTGTATGACTTATACATTTGCAGGAACCCAAGTTGTACGTCCAATCACTTCTTGAAGTGTACAACAAATATCACCAAATGGTTGAGACAGCCTTCGGTGACGATAAAGGTTTCTTGCAAGCACTCGACAAGGTATGCAAGTACCTTTTACAATCTAAAAATGTTAACTCTTATGAATGTACACATCACACACACACACACACACACACACACACACACACACACACACACACACACACACACACACACACACACACACACACACACACACAAACATGCGCACACACACACACACTCATACATTAGTGGTGGTGAGGACATGCTGTTGTGTAATTGTCACATGGAAGAACATACCAGTATGTGTGATTGTCATGTGACTGCATGGCTGTATGGATGTCATGTGACAGTATATAACAGTGTGTGGATGTCATGACAGGACATTCCAATGTCTGATTATCATGTGTCAGAACATGCCAGTATGTGGATGTCATGTGACATGATATGCCAGTGTGTGAGGTTGTCATGTGACAGGACATACAGTGTGTGTGGTTGTAATGTGACAGGACATACCAGTGTGTGGTTGTCATGTGATATGCGATGGCAGTGTTTGGACTGTGACTGCTAGTATGGTGAAGTGTGTATGTGCGTACATGGCCTCTCTACCATATGTTCACACTGCCCCTCTCTACCATGTGTTCACACTACCCCTCTCTACCATGTGTTCACACCACCCCTCTCTACCATGTGTTCATACTGCCCCTCTCTCCACTGACTCCACCAGTGCTAGAATTGATCTAAAATAGTGTTGATTGAACATATACACAGGTTTGTGCAAAATCGTAAAAAAATTTGATTGCAAATAAAAATCAAAGTCCAACAGAATCTATTGCAGATTCAATTAAAATAATTTTTTAACATGATTTTACAATCAAAATCACCAAAAGTCAAAATCCTATCAATCATGTAATCAATCAGTTAATGTTGACACTAATAAATGTTTATTCATTCGTTATTATTATTATTTTTTTTTAATTTTAAATTCTGTTCAACTTCAACAGGAGCTGCATCTCAAAGGATTTGTCCCTCCTCTTGTGCCTGTTCATTGAAGGATTTGTCCCTCTTGTGCCTGTTCATTGAAGGATTTGTCCCTCCTCTTGTGCCTGTTCTGTTCATTAAAGGATTTGTCCCTCCTCTTGTGCCTGTTCATTGAAGGATTTGTCCTTCCTCTTGTGCCTGTTCATTGAAGGATTTGTCCCTCTTGTGCCTGTTCATTGAAGGATTTGTCCCTCCTCTTGTGCATGTTCATTAAAGGATTTGTCCCTCCTCTTGTGCTTGTTCATTAAAGGGTTTGTCCCTCCTCTTGTGCCTGTTCTGTTCATTAAAGGATTTGTCCCTCCTCTTGTGCCTGTTCATTGAAGGATTTGTCCTCCATCTCTGCAAGATAGTGGAGTGTGCAGACAGATCCTGATGAGTGATATATGTGCTGTCATTCCCATGTGGGAGTGGCCAGCAGTGGCCACATGTCCCTGGCCATGCTGAGCAGCTGCCATCTCTAAGTTTTGATCTCCCTGAAAGAATTTCATTGAAGATGGCTCCATTCATAACATTAATGTGTGGAAAGACATCGTCTTTCCTGGTCGCCCTGCAAGAAAAATCTTTTGTTTTGAGAACCACAACAAATGTGCATTGATGGGCTGCATGCCTGATCATGATGGAACCACTTCTGTACTTTGTAGCACAGAGCAGCAGAAGCAGAACCAAATTACATTTGCCATCTGCATGCAAAGAAAAATGACATTGCCAGACTATTAAATTGAGTAAATATTCTAACTCTGTACTGGATTGCCAAATCTAAATTTAATAGGAAAAAAAATTGATTTTTATGTGGGAAATCAAAATCATAAGTTTTGCAAGTGATTGAAAGTCAACATACAATCACTGATAAATGATTCAATCATGATTGCTGCAATCCAAATCAGCACAAGCCTGCATATATATATACACTAGCAGCATATATCCGGCGTTGCCCGGCCAATATAGGCTAAAATCCTACCTTTTTGGGGGGGGGGGGTTTCCTTATCTTTTCTTGTTACCATGGTAACCATTTTGCAAAATTTTTGGCCCATGTTTTGAGTTGGGTCAAAACCTATCATCATGCCAAGTTTCAGAGAAATCCACCTACCGGTTTGGCCGGAATGATGGTATAGACAGACAAACAGACAGACAAATTCTGTATTTTTCCAGACATGCCACCTGGCATAAAACCATCTCAGGGTGAGTCTCCTCCATCCCTAAAAGTTTGGTCATAATCTAACACAGGTTTTGAGAAACGGACAAACGTAGTTACATAGTTAGTTACACAGTTACATAGGTCTTCTAATATAGATAGATAGATAGATAGATAGATAGATAAATAGATGTATATTCTATCCAGATTGGACTCATTTTAAAATATTTTAAAAATTATTATTAAAAAAATTTTTTTTTTTTTTTGATTTTAATATTACTATACTTGTACTGTGGACAATCCTTAATTATTTTATTTTACTATATATATATATATATATATATATATATATATAATAATGTCATCTTTTTTTTTCTTTTTAGGCATGTGCTAAGTTTGTGAACAGTAATGCTGCCACTTCTGGCCCTAGAGCTTCTTCCAAATCTCCCGAACTACTGGCAAGATACTGCGACATCTTGTTGAGGAAAAGGTGGGTGGCTTGGCTACATATCTTGGTGAAATAGGAAATGTAGATTACATGTATAAAACTTTATTTTGGAGGATTATGTCAGAGATTAGGGCATGCAAATTCAATGTCTTCTTTCTTTGGTGGTAGATCTATGACACAAAGCCACTTCCTTTCTTTTTTTTCCTTTTTTTTTTTTTTTTCTTCTTTTTTTTTTTTGGGGGGGGGGGGGGGGGGGGGGGGGTTCCCCTCTTAAATATGAAGCCACTTCAAATATCCTAACCCACACAAAAATAGACAAGAATATGTGTGTGTGTGTGTTTGTTTGTTTGTATGTATATGTATGTATATATATATGTACGTATATGTATGTATATATATGTGTATATATATCGTCTTTATATGATCTAAATTTCTTTGAAACTCTAGTGCAAAGAATCCTGATGAGGCAGAACTGGATGATGCTCTACAGAATGTTGTGAGTGGTATTCACTGCATTTTGTGTCAGGTGTTAACTGTAATATTTCCAGATGATTATTTTTCGGTATGTGGATGACAAAGACGTTTTTCAAAAGTTCTATTCCAAGATGTTGGCGAAGAGACTTGTGCAGGGGAATTCAGCTTCTGATGACGCTGAGGTATTTATTCAAGTAGATAGAGACTGGAGGGCATTTCTGACATTCATGAATCTGGTACATTGCAGTTGTGGGATTTCACAAGTTTAATTTTATTCTTATCAGTTCATACTTCTATTTAACGCCATATTTTAGTTGTCCATCTCAATAACACTAACCTCTCTACATAATTATGAGTGAATGAATGAGTGAATGAATGAGTGAATGAAGCCTGGCCAATGCAATGTGCTGCCCTTTTGTTTGTTGTTGACAGGCCAGCATGATCTCCAAACTCAAGCAAGCATGCGGTTTTGAGTACACCAGCAAACTACAGAGGATGTTTCAGGACATGAGTACCAGTAAAGATCTGAACAACCTCTTTAAATCACACGTTCAGAAATCAGGGGACCTTTTGAATTGTAAGTTTACATTGTACTATCCTGATAATTGAAATGGCGATTGTGTACTCTGTTTGCCCTGAAATAAGCCAAACAAGGTAGTGTATGTACAAAACCATTAAGGACAAAAGTGAAATAGCCAAGCAAGTGCTGTGAACTTGTTTTGCATACAAGCACAAGGTATCCCAGGAGCGTGCTAGATTCTCATTTCATGTCTCAATTTAGTAAATACAAGAATTGTTATGTTCATGTATGTGAAAGTCTCTATAAGCATGCATTCATTCATTACTCAGCTTTATGCATTTAAGAATCGTGTGTGATCACTCATGTTACCCAAACCCCTAATTTATTATCTCTGCCTTCCATGTTGATCTATAGTATGCAAAATGACATAATTACAGCACCCAGTGTGTGTGTGTGTGTGTGTGTGTGTGTGTGTGTGTGTGTGTGTGTGTGTGTGTGTGTGTGTGTGTGTGTGTGTGTGTTGCAGTTGAACTCCATGTTTATTTGTGTAGTTGTAAGGAAAAGCTGAACCAGGATGTCTTAACCTGACTCCATTGATCTTTGCAATAGATCCATGTGGTTTATGTGCCGGAGAAATCCCCATTAGGTATGTAGTCTTCAACTTCCTGGAATATCAACTGTCACACGATCCAATGGTACTCTTGTCTAGCAACCCACCCACTGAACAAAGAAATAGTTTGTCTTGTCTCAGTACCAACTTCTTGATTATCACTTGCTTTTGTGCTGTGGCAACACCAAGATGACTGCTCCCTGGAAAACTATGTAGTGAAAGCTTTCCACTGCTCGAGCTCCACAAGACTCTAGTGATGAAGATGATCCATTTCCTCCCCCCCCCCCCTTTTTTTTCTTTCTTAGCCCACAGCTTACAGCTATCACCGGGTGGCAAACTCCAGTGGGTCGCCTGAGTCAGCACACACTTCCACCACACCCACCAGGGGGGGGGGGTGATGATTTATGGAAGCTCCTCCGCCAACTAACCTGGGGGCTCACCCTCAACTAGTGAGGGGAGCACATTTCCTGAGATGGAATGCTGGGAACCCAGTGCCATTTCCCTAGAGACGCTGATGGAAGGCCATCTAGGTGGCACAGGTGTAGATGGAAGGCAGCTGACTGCGGGAAGGGGGGAGCAAAGAATTTTTACCTGAAGGCAGTCCTGCACCAAAAGGTGCCTGGCTCAATGCATTGAAGGGTTGGTCGTGCTGGAGAACCAACACTACCACTGAGGACTGCCAGTGGTCCACAGAGTCATGCATTAAGGGGCAAGGATGACCATTTCCCTGAGTGGAGCCACCCGCCACATACCCCTGACGATCCATTTCAATGGCTAGACTGTTGGTAACAGGTAGTTTACTAGGTTCATGAGCCCTGAGGAACAGTACACTGTGGATACCATGCCCTAGTCATAGTAGTTTGTCAACTGAAGTACATGTGCAGTGTGTGCTACATTTCTTTGTCTTATCGTGCTGTGTGCTTTTATTGGAGAATTGGCCCACATTTCACGCTGTAAGTCCCCACAGAGTTCATGTATTTTCCCCTCTTACCTCCATTTTTCTACACTTTTGCTCACTCTTTTGATATATAAGTTTTTTTAGTTTGTTTTTCCTTTTTCCTCATAACATGTATTTGTTGTAGTGGACTTCTCTGTGATGGTGCTGAGCTCTGTAGCCTGGCCTTTCTCTCAGGGATCACCCTTCAATGTTCCTGGAGAGGTATGCCCAACTGTTAACTCACTGTCCCTTCAATTAGGGTCTTATTGAGTTTTTTGTTTGTTGTTGTTTTCATCTATTATGCAGTTGCAGAAAAGCTACATTAGATTTTTGGCCTTCTATTCGACACAACACAATGGCAGAAAATTGAACTGGGTGTTTAAATTATCAAAAGTAATTTTTATATAATTAATTTTGTCATTTAATGGACTTTTGTCCTCGTATGTTCTTCACTATAGTGTGTCTCTGTTGTAGGGAGAATTAATCACAAACTGTTTCAAGAGCAGATACACTATCCAGGTTAGTGTTAGTGCACTCACTATAGCTGATTGTACTGCAGTGCAGAGTGTTCAGCACATGTTATTCACAGTGCAATACTAATAATGGTATGAAGTGCATGTGCAAAAGTTCAAACACAAGGAATTGTTTATCATCAGTCTACTCTATGTTTCCTGCACCATTTTGTTAATGTTCGTCAGTCCCTACTATAAAATAGATGATGGGTCAATTTTCCATCATACACTAATCTTTTCATCATCTTTTTATACTTTTTTCTTCTTCATTTCTTAGAGAATATTTTTATTTAAAAAAAAAAATCATTTTTTAAACTTTTTACTCGATCGAACGGCATTTTTAGTTTCCTTACAACATTACTTATTTTTATTTAATTTCTTGCTCACATGTGTTCAGGCCTCCACCTATCAGATGTCTGTTTTGCTGGAGTTCAACACTTCACTGGAACTCCCCTTCTCCCACTTTCAAGCCACTACACAACTGAGTGAGGTATGATATAGGAGCCAGTCTCTGTAGGTACACCTGAGTGAGGTATGATATAGGAGCCAGTCTCTGTAGGTACACCTGAGTGAGGTATGATATGGGAGCCAGTCTCTGTAGGTACACCTGAGTGAGGTATGATATGGGAGCCAGTCTCTGTAGGTACACCTGAGTGAGGTATGATATGGGAGCCAGTCTCTGTAGGTACACCTGAGTGAGGTATGATATGGGAGCCAGTCTCTGTAGGTATACCTGAGTGAGGTATGATATGGGAGCCAGTCTCTGTAGGTACACCTGAGTGAGGTATGATATAGGAGCCAGTCTCTGTAGGTACACCTGAGTGAGGTATGATATAGGAGCCAGTCTCTGTAGGTACACCTGAGTGAGGTATGATATGGGAGCCAGTCTCTGTAGGTACAACTGAGTGAGGTATGATATAGGAGCCAGTCTCTGTAGGTACACCTGAGTGAGGTATGATATAGGAGCCAGCCTCTGTAGGTACACCTGAGTGAGGTATGATATAGGAGCCAGTCTCTGTAGGTACACCTGAGTGAGGTATGATATGGGAGCCAGTCTCTGTAGGTACACCTGAGTAAGGTATGATATGGGAGCCAGTCTCTGTAGGTACACCTGAGTGAGGTAGCTATGTGGTTAGCTCAGTGGATCACTTACTAGGTGAGCAACAGGTTCTATATTGCCTCGTGACTCCATGAGGTGTGTCATGTGTCATGGCATAAAAGTGTGTGGACATGTCAAGCTCAGTCCTAAGTTTTGTTGTCATTGTATAAGGACAAAAGGTTCAATATTCCAGCTGGAACTTTGTTCTTTTTTGATGAATGGTTATAGAGATAGCATCAGTGATTGCTGCTTTTTATATATTCACCTGATACAACATTGGTTGCTCTTTTCAAATATTAAGAATTTTTACTTTCCTAAAGTGACAGTTGCAGGTTATTACCTGTGGCACAGGTCTTGGAATGGTTGGGGGGGGCAGCATATGTCCACAAATTTTGCTCAAGAATGGATTTGTAACACTAATTGTTTACTGCTTGGAAACACTAATGTTTGTTGTTACAACTAAGTTCTTTTACTGTAAGAAAACCGAGTGGTTAGAACTAAGTACTTTTATTATATGGAAACCCAAAATTTGTAATTTTTACCACAACTTTAACCACACCATAAGTGTTCTAAAAAATTATTTGGCCTGGTCTAAAACACCATGTTTTGTAAATATTATAGTAATTAATTATTTACCACAGGTCTTCATGCTGGACCGCTCTTGTTTGTTTGTTGTTTTCTTTCAGCCAAGAGATCAGTGTCTTAGTTTGTTTTTGCCTTGGCATCAATATGTTAGCTTGTGTAAGTTATTGGAATCGATTGCTAATATTAACCCATCGTCAATACATTAGCTTCCTTGGCATCACTGTGCTAGCCTGTTCTTGCCTTTGCATCACTCTGTATGCTTGTATAAGCCTTGGCATCATGTGTTACTTGTATCTTTGGTATCACTGATTCTCTCACCTTGGCATTGTAATATCATCCTATTTGAGTATATAAATGTCCTATGTTCAAAGCTATCACTAACTTTTGATAGATTTTCCACTCGTGTGGTCAAATTTATGCAACTAGTTGTGTCATCACATGGCGTGCATCAATATATTTCATGTAATGGTCTAATTTTCTGCTGTTAACATCACCCACTATTTCATTTCTCTAGGAGTTGTTGAATCAAGTTCTTATGAGTTTGGTGAAGTTCAAGTTTCTTGTAAGTTTTGATTAACTCTTTTTTGTATTTGATTGTTCACAAACTGAATCTTCTCTTCATTAATTTTTTTTTTTTTTTTTTTTTTTTTTTTTTTTTTTTTTTTTTTTTTTTTTTCTTTTTTAAATGGCTGCTGGGTTGAAAGGTTATACACCACAAGTGCATTTGGACTGGATTTCTGTATGAATATCACAATTATGTCCTGTCTTGTGTTTTTGTGACATGTGAACCAACTCGACACTTCTAATTGACTAATGACAAGATACAACCGCTCAAAATGGCATCAATGATTAGCACAAGATCTTGTCTAGAAATTTTTGAAATAAAGGGGAAATTTTGAAGGCTAATGGATGATCCAGTATTTATTGCTCAAATTTACTTGGAATATGGTTGATTCAGAATACTGCATTGGATGAAATATGGAAGCCACCTAACACCAAAATTGACTCAATGTGCTGTATTTTAATATTTTTGAAAAGGAATTTTTGTGTAGCATTTATGTTGCTGATTTAGCATGCTACTCTGAACTGGCCTTAACGCTGTGTAACTTTGATATCCCTTTCCAAAAGTATTTAAATAAAATCAGAATCTACTTTAGCATTGGAAAGCATCGCAACCAATGCAACACTCTGTGGTGG
>OZ017789.1:6639524-6642024 GCA_963969325.1 Lycopodina hypogea | reverse complement strand
TTGATTGAAAAGGAATACTTGGAACGAGTAGATGGACAGAAGGATGCCTATCGATATCTAGCATAATGTTTTCTTTGAATGTCATAAGTAATAGTAATTATTTCATCTCTAATAATACATGTTGTCCAATAGCACATCTTAAACTTCACATCTTCAACTCTCATAATTACAAAATGATAGCACTACAGCATGTATGTTATATTAATTATTATATTATGATCATGACAACTGTTTCTTTCATAGTTTAACAAAAACTTTTGGTCTTGAAAATATTTTGATTGCATCATCAATTTCTGTAAGTTTAGATTCAAGGTTCATTTTCTCCTGCTTCTGTTTTAGTGTACGGCAGATGATTGGTAAGGATGACAGTTCAGAAGTCAATCTTCTTTTATCTGAGCCAACAATAGGGGAGGGGGGAAAGAAAGAGAATCACAGTGGTACTAGTATATTAGGTTATCATTTCAAAAGACAGTTGTTTTCCCTATTTTATTGTAGAGGAGGTGGGTGACCTCCCTTAATTACTCTGTGGTCAAAGATAATGATTTCTCCTTAAGTATTGAGTTGAATTGATTGAGATTTTATACCCCACAGCACAACACTGGATATCTCATGCACTTGTCTTGATTGCCCAATAGTAGATTTTATAAAAAGGAAGAGCTTGAATATTGCAGTTGGAAGTGCAACTGCACAGCATGCCATTTAACATAAAACCCACACATAAAATGAAAACATTTAAATGTTACATCATATTAAGGTATATATTTAAGTTAAAATCAATAAGTTGATTGAATAACGAGACAAACAATCCATGGCCAATAGCCTAAGCCAAGCACGTGCTGTTAATGAGGGGTGTCAAGCACGTGCTGCTAATGAGGGGTGTCAAGCAAGAGGAGAGTTGCGTATTTCAAGTAGGCACACAATCTGACTGTAAAATGGAAAGATTGAAGGAAGGATCGATTTATTTCAAGTGTAGCTGTTAATAATTACGTTAAATACTTAATCAACTAAAAGCAGCATTCAAAAAAATAATTTATGTATTCGTCTCTTCTCTTCTTGTCACTATGTCACCTGTTATATATACTAGCACGAAATTGTGGCCTTCGACCGCATTGCTTGCTAAGCCCACCTTCGATGGAAGGCATGTCCATCATGAGGACAGGTTTTATGGGATGGCATGTTATGTAGGACACGTATTACTGGAAGACATGTGGTAGTGATGGTCATGTCTTTCATAAGAGTGTGTTAGGGGAGGACAGGTCTAGAAGGTGGGCATGTCTTACGGGTCTGTGCAGAAGCTGCAACCATTTAAGCTGCTGTGAGTTCAGGCAACTGGTATGTTCTTTTGTTCTGAGACATGCTTTCCAAGGATTTATAGTTTGAAATGTTCTTCTTGGGTATGTAGGTATATTTTTGTGGTCTGCTTGGTTGACCTTTTTTTAAAATTTTTTTTTATAAATCAACTGGCTTCCTGCATGCTTGACAAACACCCCTGAACTACAGTTATAATGCACCAGCTTTAAAAATGTTGCTTTCTTCTAACACTGTTATTCCAGTGAAATCTTCGGGAACGGGGGGGGGGGGGGGGGGGGGGGGGGGGGGAAGTGGGTGCACAGAATTCTGTACCTTCAGCTGCTCTCCCAAAGCTGCAGTCCCTTGCTGCAATTGGAATTTGATTCCAAATATGTAAGAGTTTGTGTGTCTAACTTACAAACTGAAGGTGCTATAGGAAGACACACAGACTACAGAGGCTCCAACTTTATAATTATTTAGATAAATGGTTATATGGGGCAGTTCACTTACTTTCTTCCAGAGCTTGCATTGTGCTGAGTTTGTCTTTTGATGACATAATAACATGACCTTCTGGAATACTTAGATCTGACATCCTCTCTTCTTCCACTTGCTTCAGTTTAAGCCACTGTCTTCTTCTATGCTGCAGACTAATAAATTATTTAATTAAAAAAAAAAAAATTTTTTTTTAAGGTTAGTAATTGTCCTCAACAAAGTTTCTAATCTACTTATAAATAGCTCTTTATGTGTGTATGTGTGTTCTCTATACATTCATTCATTTTGAAGCTACAGAATCAAGAGGGATATCAAAAGAATGAAAACCAAGCACTGCACCCACTCATGTGGTTTTAAATATGTCTATATGACCACACCCCTTACTGTAGAGCCAAAAACAGAACTTTTGCAAGAAAAGGGAATGGAACTACAGGCCTAAAACTTGGCATGCAGACACAACTCGACTCTTCGAATAACATGGGGTGGGTCCATCTAGCCACATCTCTTCCTCTTTGTGTGTGAAGCTAAAAATGCCAAAAATGGTACTGCTAAAAATTACTTGACCTAGGTAGCTATACCTATGAGCTAAGATTTATTCAGATCCTAATAGATAAAAGTGGCCCAAAAAAAGAGGGGCCATTTCAGGCTAATTAATGGGAGCAACTGTATTGAAAAGCCCTAAGGGAAGTTGCATACACTTGGTAGCTCAGCGCACACT
>OZ017789.1:6501876-6639324 GCA_963969325.1 Lycopodina hypogea | reverse complement strand
CGAAGGGACGTCTAGTATTTTAAATGTTTGCTATTTCAAAATTTATGTCAGAGGAAGGTAAAAGACAGGGAAAAAAGTAACAATGCAGAATGTTGAAACCTTGTTGATTATTCTATAGAGTAATAAGCAATGCTTAAAAACCCAGCATGAAGCTACTTTCATATCCAGGAAACATCTTAGAGCTAAACATTATCTATATAAAGTTATACTTTGTAGTCTGTGTACCTTCCTCTAGAACCTATAGGTGGAAACATCAACCAATATATATATATATATATATTTGGAATGAGCGTGACCTGGGAAGGTTTTGGTAAATTTATCTCACCTCTTCCTATGAACATGTCAAGCATGGGTTCCAAGTATCATGTCTCACTTATTACAAGAAGAAGAAAAAAATATTAAAAATCATAAATTCTTAATATTTTTTTCCTTCAAGTACCATGTCCCAGTGTGTGGTGGCTGAGTAGTTATGCTCTTGGACTAACAACCAGTACCATGTCCCAGTGTGTGGTGGCTGAGTAGTTATGCTCTTGGACTAACAACCAGTACCATGTCCCAGTGTGTGGTGGCTGAGTAGTTATGCTCTTGGACTAACACCCATGGGTTATGAGTTCAAACCCAGCACTGACAGGAAAATTTTCCTGTCCTTCAACGTCTTCCCACACCAGTCCACCAGCTCATGTTGACTACCTCCTTGTGGTGAGTCCTGGAAAATTGACACATAGTCAGGCTAAAGTCAACAAATAGAAAAGAAATTCTCATAGGAATTTTTTTTTTCCCAGCTGCTATAAAAAAGAAGCAGTTGCATTATTTAACTTGTACTGCTCAGTAGTGTATTAGCTTTGTTTTGACCTTCTATTAAACAGCATTTCACTCCAGTAAAAATAAAAAAGGAAAGGGAGAAAAGTTTAGCAGTATGTAGTAAGTAGTACATTAGTTAATCATTGAGTTAGTTACCATTACTATTATTTTTATGTATTAATTTATTTAAAAACCAAGGAGGAATACCCAACAGAAATCACAAATAGGTATCCCAAGTTCATGTGGATTGGGCCAGACATAGTCTGCCACAGCCATAAAAACATTTCTCTTGCCCAAATGACTACCCCTGCAACAAGATTGCCAGCACCTAAAACGAAGACTGGATAAAGAACAAGCTGCAGCTGCCTGGGCCAATAATTCTCCTGCCTAAAGTCAATCATGTTGCCTGTCAGATTGGCTACCAAAAACGACCTCAAGCTAGTTCCATAAAGTCCTGCAGGGGAAGACTCTGCTCTGCAGCAAGAACATCTTGCCCAGCTACAATCTCAATTTACATCACTATTAGTTTAGGGCTAATTGTGTTCGTTCATACACCTTCAAGGAAAGCCTGATCAAGTTCCAGGCCAAACCGTTAAGAGTGGATCTCTTAGCTGTGCCACATGCTTCTTACATGGTGTGTTCTCTCACAGGCAGGTCAGCCCAGCTCAGCATCTTGGCTCCAAACTGGAAGATCTGGAATGTGGAGTGCCCAGAAGCACTGCAGTGATCCACAGAGGAGAACACATTACAAATATACTGTATTTATAGAAAATATACCAGATATATTTTAATTGGTTTTAAATTTTAAAAATTCATGTCTTCTCTAATTCTGTGGAGAAGTGCGTGTAGACAGCTTATTAAATTTATATTATATTATTATATTAAAATTTATATTAAAATTGACTTTCTCTGGTATGCATATGTTAAAAATGATGTCAAAATTTTCAGTGGCAGCTTCTTGAATTTTGAATGCCGTAAATTAATTTTTATTCCCAGAAATGGATTCTTTGACCTTGAAAGCATACATTTTGACACCAAGATCAATTTTCTTTAATAACTACAAGCCGAGGAATACTGATATCATAATTTTTGGTGTGATTTTCTTGTATACAGCTACTAAAAGTACCGAATAAGTTGTCTATGTGATTGTAGCCAAAACATGCTCATATACAAAGTTGAGAAATGAATTCTGTGACCACATAAATGTTACTTTAACAGAAACGACACCTTCTGTTTGTGTAATCAATAATTGAAATTATGCATTTTTATGGCTGCCATCTTAAATTTTGCCCTGTCACAGGATTAGACTGCATTTCTCAGTGAGTGTCACCATGTTCATCTCAATCAGTATCTTAAGATGTAAAATACACCTTCAAACTTTGGTTCAATCCAAATGGTTGCTTATTCCTATTTTTGAGATGTCTACTATAAAAAATATAATGGATATGCACACACTGGTCACCTGTGTGTAATACATGTACATAAAATTGTATTAGCATGCACAGTGTGTGGCTTGCTTTGCATTACAAATATTTGTAACTCCGTGTCACCTACTCCTCCACTGACAGTAATAATACTTACTATTTGGGTATCTTGCCTGCTGTACAGGAAGACTTATCCTTGATGACTGGAATGGAAGATATCTGAGGTTGTGCTGCATCTCGATCACAAACAATCCTTTTGTTCAACTGTACAAAATTCTAGCACAAAAAATCAACAAAAATGCAGAAAAATAACTTTACCATCAATAAGACTATTTATCAAGTTTGTGTGCGTGCGTGCGTGCGTGCGTGCGTGTGTGTGTGTGTAATAGATATATTAAATATATCTGTATGTTATTTTTTTGGTCAGCACTATGCAAAAGTGATGTCTTATAATGCATACTATAGAAAATGTGCATACCTCGTGCGATTAAGTGCTCTACTAGCAACTTCCATGATAGATAAGGGGAACACAATCACAGAATGATATCAAATGTTACATTATTAACTAATTTCTTTCTCTCCACATACGTTGACCATATACAAAATGAACTCTTACTTTGCTATGCCTTCATAAAACAGCAATGCATAACTTTCTTATGTTGTGCTCTGGAGCCTCTTAGAGAAGGTCAATATTCAAGCCAGAGAGCTCACCCAAAAATAGGGAGAAAAAAAATTAAAAAAAGAAACTCTCCTCCTTCATTAAGATTTTCCTTATGAGCCAGGCTACTGATGAATTGGCAACATTAGTTTCTCATTAATACCATGATCTGGTAGAATTTCAACTGGTCTATGTCCGTGATCCATTGTTCTTTGTTACTGTACTCATTTATGAAGGTGCATCATGATGGAACTATGATATTCTCTGTTGTGGATACCATATTTTGTTTTATCTCACACATGCCAATTACCATCAAATTTCTGATGGCAGACATTGACAGAGTGATTGGTCAACTGAGTACTTCCTTAACAGAATGCTTGTTTGACTGAGTGTTGCTTCATAGCTGTGACTTCTGATTCAAGAAATTATTTTTAAAAAGTTAGGAGGTACGAAAAAAAGATATGAGAAAAAAACAAACATTAACTATATAAATAAATTTAAAAAATAAGTATTTAGTGTTTATCTAAAAAGTATGGAAACAAGAAAATATCATTTAGCTACCCAATAAGTCAGGAAGCATAGCATGAACACTCAATCATTAAGCACCTTACGTCCCCAAATTGCTACCTCATAAGACCTTACATTATGACATTATTGTACTTCTATTATGCTACTAAGCTTGATGAGGGAGTCATGATCTATTTTGTTCTTATAGTATTTAAGTCTATCTTTCTGTGTGTGTGGGGGGGGGGGGAAAGGGATTCTTTTGAAAATAGTAAAAGGAAATATTCCAACCATTATATCCCCACAATAATGTCTTGTTTCTATACCTTTTGGAGAAACCCTAAATACTTATTTCTTCATTCCTAGCCAGTGGCGGATCCAGGGGGATTCGACAGGTCTTGGAAGAGGCCCCCCTTTTCTCCAACTTTAATTAACCAATTCAAACTGAAATACATTTACCAAATCCAGATTTCTGCCATTGATTCCACCAACGCTAACTGTAGTAATTATTACCCTGCCCAATTTTATTACCCTGGTCAATTTTAGCTTTAGCTAAAGCTTCAGCTGGTGAAGACGAAGCCCAACTTATTATTTCAAGGGTGTTTTGAAGTCTTTAGCCAAAATCATCTTTCAGAATTTCAACTTTCAAGTGAAATTTTCCATGGGGAAATCAAAGTTTGAGGCTTTTTCAAATCCTCTTCAACCCCTCCTCTTGCTAAAGTAAGTGATTGTTCACCTGATGAGGTGACTAAGTTAGTTGGAAACATTTATCAAAATTGTGTCTAAATAGATTAAATAACAAGTATCAGCTAGCTTAAAAGCTGTTGGTTTGCCACCCACCTTCTTTCTCCATGTGGCCTCCTGTTGGTTCCCAATGTTTAGGGGTAACAAGATTCTCTGGTTGGGGTGAATACAATTGAAAAAGTTGATGGGTTCTGTACTAGAGGACCATTTGCCTGCAAGGTTGGAATGTCATCTAAATTTTGTTTTATTCTCCCCAACTTATCATAATCTATCAATTGATAAGCATTTTTAAGTGCTCAAAATATCCTACTTTTTAATCTGAGGATCTGTTGGTGGTTATGTGCAAGTGAGGAGGGCTGCCAACTCTTGCTGCAGCCATAAAAAGGTTGTCAGAGGAAAGCTGCTTCCTCCAATCAAGCTCCCACTTCCCTCAGAATCTGAGTCTGATATGACCTCAACCCCCCCCCCCCCCTCCCCCCCCCCCCCCCCACTTCTTTTCTTGCCAAATAATTCCTTATTGGTAGCCAATGCAGGGCTCCATTTCCCTGTTCCACAGTTTATTTGTGTTCTGTAAACAATTTATTCCTGAGATTGACTATTCTGATTTTACCACCATCACATAACCACCTACTTACTCCAGAAAACCTAGATACATTATTTCACTAATTAAACACAAAAATCATTCATTTTAAAACATTTCTAATCTCCTCCAAAATGAATTCCTTCAGTCCTTCAACTTTAGCCAAGAGCAACAACACTACCAGTTCTTTTGTTAAAACTTTTCAATAAAGCTGTAATAAACTATGGCTCCAATGCAGCTGCTGATTAGTATGCATGAAATAACTTATTGTTATTTATATATGCACAGATAGAGAGCTATTGATACCTTGGTACAAAAAAAAAAATTTAACTTCAGAGTGGAGCACCTAACATCTCTAAAATTTTGAAATTTGGTAATACTGTCTATGCAATTGACATAATCAGTATAACATAAAGCCATAGGCTCACTTTTATGTTGAATAAGACTTCTAATGGTTGAACCTACTACTGGGATAGATAATAAAGAAAATTGAAACAACAAAAGTGACCCCAGGTGGAGGAACAAAGAATTTAAACTTTCCATACAAAAAATGCTTAAATTAAAAAACAAAACAAAAGCCATAAGGTGAGAATTAGCAATGGCTAAGCAGCTGTCACTAATAGAAAGTGGTTGATAGCTGTTGGTGCCCTAGAAAAATTAGCTGGCCAAATTTTCATTGCCATTATTAGATTTGAAGTGCCCTACAGTGGTTAGCTTTTGATTCTGATTGTATATGAAATTCAATATAATTTTACTTAGGCAAGCTGGGGAGCTCTGCTGGTTCAAAATTTATGATAATTAAAAAAAAAAAAAAAAAAAAAAAAAAATATATATATATATATATATATATATACACCCTTTTGAATTTGATAAGCCACACCCACTATTGGGAAAGAAAAAGAGGCCCCCTTTTTGAAATCCTAGATCCGCCCCTGCTAGCTATAGTTATTCGAAAATACAAAACCAAAAAAAAAGATGGATACATAAGAAGAAAATGCTACAATTGCTTCACCAAACAATAGGTGTCTGCCCCTGAGCCAGACAGGTCCAATTCAGACTAGTCATGTGTGCTGGTATGTTGGATATGCCCCATTTTTTACTTCTTTTGATATGCTCTACCTTTAGGAGTTGACATTCTGGTGCTAATAACCAGCCTCCTCCTTGGAGGAATGACGAAATTATAGTTTTCTTAGCATAGACCATTACAAATTGCATCACTAAATATATTACACCATCAGAAAAATTTCCCTTCCTGTGGTTAGACTCATGAAACTGTCCTTTTACTTACCATATCATTTTCAATAGCGTCCATGAAGAACTATCTCTATAAAGAAGGCAGACTAAAACCTTCCTTTGGACGGTTATGTCAAACAAACTCATAAAAAAAAAGAACAATACTATTCTATATATTTAAAACAATAAGTGTCACAGTTAGTAAAAGTCTATCAATGTGCTTATATTAAAAAACAACAACAACAACTTATGACCTTTATATATATATATATATATATATATATATATATATATATATATATATATATATATATATATATATATATAGGTACTTATTTTATTACAATTGCACATGCTATCTGACAATTAAATTTGAGCAGGCTTTGACTTTACAGCTATAGTATTATTGCTCAATGAAATCATCACATAAATTTCCAAATACTCATCAGCAGAATCAAAATGAGGTATAAAAATTAAACATTTCGATGTTTTGTATCTTACCTTAACATAGTTATCTACAAACACATCTACTATTGGTTGTATTTAAATCAGCCTTGCCGGTGCACTTGTGGTAATGAAATATTAAGCTTCATGTCACAGTGCTAACCTTTAAGGGAGATTTTTTGGCTATCTTTTTAGAATCCTGTACTGGAGCAGAACTTGGCCGAGGATTCTGCAAAAAAATATATATACTATGATTTAATATGATCTACATACATGAGATAAATTTAAATAAGGAATTATGCTGTTATGATGACTGAATGAAATCATCCCCCAAAAAATAAAAACAGGGTATGATATGCTGGAACAACATCAGAAATTATATAATGCCATGGAAAACTATCACAACAAAATATGTTATCATTGAATTAGTTGTTTTGGTGTGTTATGCATTTATTAAAATAGTTATTATTCAAAGTTCAGGAATAGATGGAGACAAATTGATCTCTAAAATATATTTATTCATAATAAAATGTTTATAGCTGTTGTGGTTAACTGTACAAACATGGTTTACTACTACTTCTCAACTCTATCAAATGTTGCTTATTGCACTATTCAATATTTCTACTGCATAAATAAGTTAACTCCTTTGCAGCGTATGTACTCATATCTCGCAAATGTGTGAGGACCTACCCACCCAGCCATGGCCTGCAATGTCTCAGCTCTTCTACTACAGTTACTGAAACCAATAGAAGGATATAAATGGTGCTTAAAATAATTCAGCTTTGTACAGTCAGATGATCAATGCAATGAAGACCAAGAACTAAACATCCAACCCCTCGGTTGTTGAGGTCCTAGATTCAACCTTGACTAGTGTGATTACATTTAGCATGAAAAAGCTCCATTGTCAATTTATGAACAACACTGCTGTTCCCTCATTAAGATTCTACATCTTCTATAGAAATAAAGATATTCTTTGGTTAGATTCGGTAGGATTTAAAAAGTGGGACCATATTTGAGAGCAAATGAATAAAAATCTAATAAAGAATTGTAGGTCATACAATACTGAGATTTGAGTATGAAGTGATTCACTTAAATACTTATACATCACCTCAAACCTCCTCAACAGATGTGAAGTTTAAAAAAAAAAAAAGAGGATAAATTGAAAGATATCAAACCTTATCCATATTAAAAATTTGAAAAATGATAGAATTTAAAAAAAATAAATGTCATGGCTGTGAAGCTATTACAGCATTCTGTGCAATAGAAAGTCTGGCATCTTCCTTAGACTGTAAGTGGTATGCTGGTACACTCTTTGGATATGTAGAAAATATGCTAGTTAGTTTACTTCTAGGTATTCTAAGAGCGTATACTTAGTTTTTCTCTAATATTTAGTTGTGCTCATATGTGGTATAACAAATGATTTAATCTATCCTTACATTCACAAATGAATCAACTTTAGGTAGAATATAGTCATACTGCAAAGAAGCCTTGCCAGATGGTCGTTGTGGTACACCAATATCCAATTTCTTCATTTTTGGTTGGAATCGACTAGCAAGTAACACATTTTCTTTGATATGATTTCTTGCCTGCTTTCCTGAGGGAAAAAGTTTTCATGTTATTATTACTTCGAAAATAGGATTGTACTACCCTCAAGTCAAGAAATATAGCTACCGTTGTGGACCCCTAATTACAAAGAAAATATGGATGAATGAAAAATTTTTAAAAAAGGAAGAAAAAAATCATACATAGAAATTTTATACTTAATTTTTAAATTTAATATTAAAAATGATGTTCATTGGAGGAATTTAGATGTGGATAATAAGGAATCAATAAGTATAGTTCTGTCATATTTTATATAACAATCCTTCAGCATCTAAGGTGGCATTCCATTTTAGACTTTTGTGACTTCTTCCATATCATGAAGGCTTGATCAGACAGTTTTTGTGGAGACTCAATGCCTATCTTCATCAGAAACTAAAACATATACTAAGCATTTCCACAGCCATATTATTTTTTGGGGGGCAATTAGTTAGTGGATGCAAATACTTCAGTCAATAATTAGTCTAATTTAGAACTCATTTAGGGCGCGAGTTTTAGTGTGATTAGATCACAGTCAGGTTTAATGTAAGCCACTCACAACATAATTTCTAGACCTTGTACTTCATTCAAATAACAGCTCATATCAAGTATGCAACCAGCGTTGCCTATTGATTTTTTTTAGAATGACCAGAATGTTTTGGAGGCATGTTGTAATGCTGAAAAGTAGATTGCCAACAATCAGAGTCATACGTTTACAAAATGTTTGAATGTGTGCTTTGGAATGAAATGAACAAAATTAGCTGTTAGTTCATCTAACCAGAGCTATGGATGTATCTCTTGGATCTTATTATTGCAACACAAATTTTCATTTACTCGCTTTCTCTTTCTCTTTCTGACTGGTGATGATTTTGGAACTAACTTAGGTTATTATTTGGGGGGGGGGGAGTAATTAATTAGTCTCGTTTAGAACTCGTTTAGGCTACAAAGTTTTGGTGTGATTAGATCACAGTCAGGTTTGTAACACAGCTTTTTGGCAACTCATATGAAAAGAGTTCAGCTTTCAAAATTCAAGGGTTAGGTAAGCCATATGCCACATAGGTAAGTAGACACAACAACTGTGAGAAGGTGCAAACCTTCAAAGTTTCATTCCTTTCGGTCCAAGGGTTTGGCCAGTGCATAAGGACATACATACATACATACGAACCATTATATAGATCATGATAAACTCGTTTCTCCAATAATCTTTTTTTTGTTACATGGGGAAGGGGGAGGACATATTCCCTCACCAGATAAAACTGTCATGATAATGAATATACCTTATATTGCTATCTAAGGACTTATTAAAAATTCAATAGAGCATTTCCACTGGCTTGCCCCCCCCCCCCCCCCCTAAAATGAAAAAAAAAAGAACCAAAAATATTTATATGCATGTATTTATGTATTAATTCACTCAAAAATTGTTGAGTTGGTTGTGGTTGGAACAATTGCTTAATGCTCCCCTGTACATGAAGTCGAGCAATGTCTTCTGCTTCAGGTTTAATTCTTGGTCTGCAATAGAAAATGAAAAAAAATCAAATTAATTAAAAAACAAAAGAAATAAATGAAATAATAGTAATTTACTTCAAAATTAGGTCTATATCTGTTACCAATTTTTAATAATTACAAACTTACTGGATAGTCACAGATTGGCCTCTCTCTGCTTCAACTCCATAACCAGGATCACAGGCAAAAGGAGTGGCTAGTCTTGCCATATGAAGTGTATCACATAAGTTTTCAATCCTAGGAAAAGCAATGTTCCTAGACCTGTGTGCCACAGGATAGATAGATAGATAAACAAACAATATTACAATTCAAAATTTCACTATTTCAATCCCCCACACATTTTAAATGCTCAATTACATTTGTTTCAGCAAATGTAATTGAAATAAAACTATAGTTACAAACATTAAAATGCATTTCAATTACAACTACTATATTTTAGTTTTATTGCATTTGAACTACTATATTTTAGTTTTATTGCATTTGAATTACATCTGTAATTAAATTAAACCAAGTATGCTATATTATTAGTACATACCTGTGATTACAGATATTAATGGGCTGATCCAACCTAATTAATCCACTCTTATTTTTTGGAACATTTCCTATTCTGACCTCACCAATCTATTGAAATTCCACTCACACTAATCTTTTCTAATCACACCAAACCCAGTTGACTAGCTAGAGGGCAAACTTGGAATTGAAAAAGCATATTTCAAAATGCCAGCCCAACCTTAGAGAGATGCAAGTTTTAAGTGCAATACAAAAGTGTTGAACAGTTGGATCACAGACAATTCAGCCAGGTGCTTAAAAACAACCTCCGGTAATAACTAACGTCAGGTTAAAGCGATCCTGAAGATGTAACCTTCAGTCCTGGCCACAGCCACACCACCAGGAATCTTACGTTGCCTGGCAACGGGGTCGGAGCAAAATTTAGCCAAAAGGCGGAGTTTGGAATAACCGCAAAACTGGGTGAGCGTGTCATTGAGTAGTAGACTACTTCGGGATGTCGGTTCCACGCCAGGAACCTCTTACTTGTCGAGGTCACACTAGGCCAGTGGTTCACCTGTGCTACAGTGACATTTCTCCAACAGGGTACTACCTTATCAGTGCTTGCAAAGGTTCATAGTCAGAATCAGAAGCTTTTGTGTTCCATTTATTTTCTGTCTTCCTTTTTTGTGTTGAACTAGCTTTAACTAAATTTAATGAGATAGTTAAACGAGATATATCACTATGTACTATGAAGTTTTCCTTTTACATGGACAGAAAGTATGACTGAAATATATTGCCAATGGTGTACTGGTTGCAGCAACCTCCAGCTTTGATGGCAGTTACCTTCCTAACAATGTTGTGTTGGTGATACCATAGACAATAGGAATATGGCATTAGAAACGTAGTAGGAGCCTATATAACTAAAGTGACCTGCAGCCATTCTAGATGTGTTAGACAAGAATTCATAAAGAAAACTCTTTGGACTACATGTTCTCCCCTATAACTGGTAGGTGCACACCAAGGAAATAAGCCAAAACAGGGTAAAAATATTTTTATATTTAGAAATTGGTGGTCCTTCAAGTGGTCAGTATTCAGGCTGTAGTAGCTACAGCTATCACCCACCCCAAGGCCAGTAGGGTACCTGGGCCAGCACGCAAATAAAGTGGGTCTGGTGACTTGCCTGTGCATTCGTAGGCATCCGTGGAACGCAACCATAAAAACCACATCTACTCATTTGGTTAACCAGAACTATATATTCATGAAGTCTTATGTTTTGCGCGTAAATATATAACACCAGGTACTAGGGATGGCATCAGAAACATTCAGTCATTTAAAAAATTTTTACAACCTTGGCAGTAGGTGTGGTTGTTTTAAAACCTCATTATAAAATTATTTTGGTCTGCGCCGACATTCTGGCACAAGAACACTGAATGCACAGGCAAGTCACCAGACCTACTTTGTTTTTGTGCTGGTGATGCAATACATCCAGTGCTGTGAATAAAGGGGTTTGGTACCGAGATTAGCCTGGCTAGGGCTATATTTAAAGCATTGATGCTTCAAAAAAATTTAAATAAAAATAAAAAAATTTTGAATTTTTGGATGGTTGCTATATTTATCTCTCCCCAAGTTCAGCTAGTTATTATAAGTTAAGTTAAATTTAGCACTCCTTTAAACCTGTCATTTTATTCTACTAATATTTTTACTTCTACTTGACCATAATCTAATCAACTCCAGCTAAACATCCGGAAGTTATCACCATGATGGATGACAGATGTATGGATGTTGATCTAAGAGTGAGATCAGGCAAGTGCTACTCACTGCTATTTGATGGGAAGGATGCTAAAAAATATCCCATCATTAAGTTAGGTGAGGGAACTTCCAGTAATATCAAAGAGAAGCCAACCACCTTTCTTGGTTCAATTGTTGCTTGCAGTTCTTTGTCCAGGAAAAAGAAATCTAACCCAAAATTCTCTGATGAATTCATTCCTCATCTACAGCGGCTTGACAGGGCTCCAGTAAGAGGTGAATATAGGGTGTGGATGTACAGGAGATATGTGATCTCCCATCCTTACACTATGACCTGGCTCTGAATGGTATTTCAGTCTCCATTTCTAAGAAATTAAATTCACTTGCTACAAGGTACATAAAGAAATGGTCGGGCCTTACACGTTCCTCTACAGTCACTGTTATTCACCATCCCTCTGTGCTCAACATTCCTACACTAGAAAGCCGCTCTGCATCTGCCAAGCTGAATTATCTAGCAGCAGTGACCCTGTGTTCAGAACCGATGATAGCAGCAATCTCCTATTTCTCTCTCTCAAGCAGCTTTGGCCATGCTCATGGAGTTCTGACCTTGCCTAAGGTGCTGTCTCCACAGACATTAACTCTGTTCAGTCCATCAGCAGAATTACTATACCAAAATTAGCTCGTGCAGTCCATGTGTAAGTCAGGAAGGAAAAGTGGGATTTGAAACTTGAGAAACTGACAGTACAGACAAAGCTCAGTGATGTGTGTTCTCTGGAGAAGAAAAATGGGATATGAAACCACATTAAAGGTAGTCTACCACCTAGACAGCTATCTTTCATTCTTTGTGCAGCATCTGACACTCTTCCCACTCCTCTAAATCTCCACTGCTGGAAAATGTGTACAGACTCCAAGTGTAGTCTCTGCAACTCTATCCATCCAATAGTCAATCACATTCTGAATGCTTGTTCCACCTCACTGAACCAGGAGAGATTTACTTGGCGACATGATAGTGTCCTTCAGAAGTTGGTGTGTTGTGGTATTCCTGCTCTATCAAAAAAGGAGAAATTATATGCTGACCTTCCTAACCATTGAGCCTGTGATAATCCACCTGCTACAATACCACAAGATGTAGTGACAACACCTGCTCGACCTGATATTGTAGTCATTCAAGGCAATAAGATCACATTGATTGAGCTGACAGTCCCCTACAACTTAATAGAGAAGTTATCATGTTTAGTTGTCAAGGAGTGAGTCTCTATACTTCTGTCTCTCTAGTTGAAGACTGGTCCTTACAAAGCCATATCAAGTTTCTTGTTCAGCCTGGCCTTTTCATATCTAGACAGAAAAAAACAACCTATACCTAATGATTCTCTATCACAAAGCCACGCTCAAATAAAAACAACAAAGAAAAAAAAAACACCCGCAGTTGTTTATACCAACCAAGCCCTAGTAGTGCCATTAAAAACAAATCAAATAATTTAAAAAAAAATTTTAATTTAGATAATTAATTTTTAAAAAAATTTTTATTAATTAATTTATTTATTCATTTTTCAAGAAGTTTCTAATGAACTTGGGCAATTGATTGGAAAATTTTAGTTATTTCATGCATTCTAGGGCATCATTTTTTGGGATCCATATTTTACACTTGACAGATACCACTGTTGCCTGCCATGTGTTTAGCATATGATGTGCAAATACAATTGCATTTGGTTATATAATTAGCACCTCTGTTCAATTCCGGTTGATGACCTTAGTATTTCCTATTGGTCATCAGGAAAATGCAAGCAAAACAACCTTGGCGAACTTGGTACACTGTTTGTGTCCACATTAAAGGGGAGCAAAGAAGGCTTGTATCATGTAAAACACATTTTTGTGGTAAAATCGTATACTCAACATTTTAAAGATTATTTTTAACAATATTTAGTACTTGGTAATGACATTGGCAAAAAGTCCAGTCAAATGTCCAGTCCGAATAGTAATCACAAGGGCATGTGGGTCTCTGATCAGCAAATATTCTTGGCCGGACTTATTTTTAGCTCCGCATTATTTGTACATGTTTGTGTCCTCAAAAATGACACATTCGTTGTAGTACACTAGCAGACTTACCTGGTAATACCCAGGATATTACAGGCCCACAGGAAGAGATGTGGCCAGGTGTGACACAGACCATTTCCCTACAAGATTAAGAGTTTTATTGACATGTCTCTTGGCCCATGAATTAGATAGGCCATAAGTAACATAAATTGATTGCTTTTTTTGTTGTCAGCCATGCCCACAGGAAGAGATGTGATCAAATAACTCAAAAGATTTTAGCTTAATAAACTTCTGTGTAGGATGAGTGTATCTTGAAGAGAAGATGTCATTTGTTAAGGTGTTTGGTAAGAAAGTGGTGTGACTCAGGTCATGGTCAAGGGTTTGGCCTAAGTACCATTTTTGGCATTTTTCGCCAGAAATCTCATAGAAAAAGGTGTGGTGAAGCAGACCCAGCCCCAGAGCGATGATGTGTGTGCATGCCAAGTTTTAGTTTTCCAGGTCCAAGGACTTGTCCGGTGTCATTTGTTGGCATTTTTAGCCTCACACACCCACAAAAAGAGGTGTGGCCAAGTAGCTCAAATTTAAAAAAAGTTTAAACTGTCATTGGTATAGGATATGTTACTCTGTAGAGTGTGTTTCATTTGCTATGGTATTTTGCTGATAAAGTGGATAGACACAAACAAACACATCATACTAACTCTTTTTATCCTGACATACCCAAAGGAGGAGGTATGATCAGGTGGAACTAAGCCCATGTTGAGCTCATAGTCGTGTGTGTATGCCAAATTTAGGTATTCAGGTACAAGTGTTTATCTGAAGTACCATTTTTGGCATTTTAGCCCAACATGCCCGCAGCAAGAAGTGTGGAATGGAACATATCCGCGATGTATGATGTGTACACTAATTATGCATGCACTTAAGCTATGGGTTTTCCTGGGACCAACTTGCAAACTGTAGGCACTGGTGGAAGATACGCATATGTCAGAAACTACAACTTCATATGCATAGATAATCTCAATTCAATTTACACATGCATCAGGGTTGTCCCCAGAAAATTAAAGGAGAGAGTTTATTTTAGCCACACCCCAGCCACACCCTTTTCTTATTCAACATAATATGCTAATTTAGTATACAATTGTATTTTTCCTGAATTTTTTTAAATTTTTTTTTTATTTTTTATTTTTTTAAATGCTTCTTTTTTTTTGTTGTTACTGCAGTTTGATGTGCAAGATAAATATATTCCCTCTGCTGAAAACTCAGTGAAGATTTTCAGGACTAATTACCGCATCTACATATCTGAACTAAGATAGCTACTTACTTGCCCAAAATGCTATCTTGAAACCTCACTGAGAACCCAAATTTGATCTAAAGAGGTTCAGTGGTGGTGGCACCAATGCTGCTACTCAGTATTGTGCACTGCTATTCCATGCTCAACCAATAGTATATTTTATTAGTGCTTTGAGGATAACCATGTACATATAATATATAGTGATTTCAATTCAGGCATGGCCAGTATGTTAAGATTCTTGCACTAAAGTTGCTGGCTAAAATGTATAAAATATTATCTTTAATATATTGACTTCCACTAATGTCAGCTCCTCAGTATCTCAATGAATGATAATTTATTACATCCATTGTTCTCTTTGATACTCCTAGCAGAGCATGGACTGAAATGGACTTAGAAAATAGATTTGTGCAAGATATCTCATGAGACTTGTGGTAGTGCTTGCCACTTAGCATCATACTCTGTCTGATAGTCAATCCAAACTTGACTGACATTCTGTGTACATGGCCATTGAGCTAGTTTTGGTGTGTGGATGTGGGTGTCTCTTGAATTATACATCATGTATGCTTTGCTAATGTTTGAGGCTTTCACCTAATTCCTGTTAACATTTTTTTTAATAGTACAATGAAAGAAAAAGCAACTCAGTGTAGCTGTGCATTAATGGACAGATACCAATTTCGTGGCGTAGTGAAGGCTAAAAAGGAAAAAATATCTCTCATGAAGGAAAGTGTGTTTTATACTTCCAAAAATATGTCCAACATTTTTGCTGCTGACAACAAAGTTCTTTTAAAATAAAATAGAGAGCAGCAAGGGGTAGTGGGCTTCTATGATGTCACCACTCAACACTGCTTTTTCTCACATTTCCCCCACCCCCCTTTCTAATCCCTATTTTTCCTCATCTATGATGGCATGGATATTTCTTGGTCCTAATTTTTCATGCCAAATATGAAAAAAAAAATTTTTTTAAAATAACTGTTTTGCATGCTCCCCCACCCCCAATAATTATAATTAAACTGAACTGATTTTGTATGTAGGAATAATTGGGTTTGATATTTGGGCAGTTCGATAGTGATGGACATACAATTCAGACAGTTAAATTCCTAATAATTTCCATACAGGTGGTCCATAAGATTGATTTTATATTTTAGTTATTGTAAGGCCTATGAAGGTATTTACCCATATAAAAGACTTGGGATATTAGTTAGCTATTGGGCAGGAGAAACCATTATTGGGGTGTGACGGACGTACGTACGCAAAGAACTTCCAATTTTGATATCTATGTTGTTCAGCTTAAAAATCCTGTGAATGTGTGAAGGTATAAATCTTTTTGGTATCAAATTAACCCTAACACACTTGGGTAGATATGTCACAAGTTTAAAAGAAGGAAAAAAATTTTTTCATTCTGAAAATAAATTTATATATTGTGACGGACGTACATAACTTGTGTGATGGATGTACAAGTCCAAATGTAGTGAAGGCAACCCCCACATTTCCCAGTTAAATGGTAAAATAAATAGGGATAGCAATACATTTTCATTAGTAATGAACTGTCTATTATTGCACACTTTAGTTGTTTAGAGGTGGGGAGGAATAGTTACATTTCACACTTGAAGATACTACCAACACATTAAATCATCACCAGTGCTTGTCAACATATTTGGACCATTTTCAGCTAGTGTCACTTGAATAGCATTCATTTTAGTGTGTATCAATGTTGGAAGTAACTTTAGAAAACGAATTTGCCTATATACGAACTACATGATTGACTTGAAGTTGTTGTTTTTTTCTCGTTCTGTTGTTTTAATTAATTACTTAATTAATTATATTTTTTAAAGCTGTAATTTGTAAGGGATTCCATCACTAATTCATACATGCAACAGCACAGCTCTGGAATATAATTAATGCTAACTATATGCATTGCTAGTCAGAAAGGAACTGTCCACGGTGCCCTGCTGCTCTTGGAGGACAGATGGTACGCACTATGTTGTCTTGCATTGAGAATCTTGTCAACGGCTTTTGGCCATTTCCAGTGGTTGACTGACCTCAAACTGATCATCACCATTGCAGCATGTTATCTCTCCTGGAAAATCCTCTCCATCATAGTCCACTACCATCCATTGGCCAACACACAGAGACATTGCACAGATAGGATGCTCTTCTGACTCATCCAGTGTTTACTGTGAGATGTCCAACAAGGAGACTGTTTCTTCCTCCTCACAACTCATGTCAGGTTTCCTGAAAGGCACTATGGTGTATTCTTTTAAATCAGAAATGTCTGAAACCATAACTGTGTCTTTTCCTTTAGGAATGATGCAGTGCATTTTATGTGTTTTGGGCACAGCAAGCACACCTTCCCATTGAGCATCCAATTGTGGTTTTATCTGGTCAATGATTTCCTTTGCAATAAATTGCACATGTATTTTTGCATTCTCTTTTAAGCAACATTAGCATACTCCTCTGCTGTTGATATGTGCACATGCCCACTTTTGACATGCCTCCACTGCTCTCTTGACTGTTCCCCCAAGTCCATCCACCACACCTTTTCCATGAGACGTGGCAAAGAAGTTCCAGGTTAGCTTTAAGTGGTGATCTTGTTCCCAATTGTGCAAGTTTGAGAAGAGAAATCTTTGCTTGAACTGTGAACCTGCACCATCACTAAACACGTTTAGAATTTTGATTGATGGAAACTTTTCCACAAGGTGTTTCAGGATATACTCCAAGAAAATGAAGACACTATATTTTGTATGAGCAAGATCATCTGACACAAAGGACAAAGCTTTCGTTTTCTTTCTGCCTGATCCAAGCATGTGCTGTGAATAGGGTTGCCTGACCATGGCTCCAGTGAGCTGACTGCGTCTCATTTTGACAAGCTATTATAGCATTCTCTGAGATATCTACTTGCAACACCACACTCTCGCCATCATACTTTGAAATCAAATCATCCATGTAAACTGCCTGCTTAAGCTTAACATATGTGTGAATTAAAAAGTCCCTCAGCTGTCTTTTCAATTCCCCAAAGACATCACTCATGGTGCCTATGATGTCAACTTTCTCTGTCTTGTCATTGTGCTGCCATTGCTGGTATCTCACAGTGTCAGCTGCATTGCTTGGGGCATAGCTCTCTATAAGATGTGCACAGTCTCTGCACTGGCTGCTCATGCACTCTTTCTTGGACGAGTCACAGGTGATTTGGTTGATGAAGCCCCGAAAATTAGCCGTAAGTGATATGTGCTTGCTTAGTGGAACTAGCAGAAGACGATGTTCTCATGATAAGAACATACACAAACATGATGAGATATAAGGTCAAACAGCTTCACATTCTTTGGCCTTAACTCACAGAACTTAGCAAGTTCAATCTTTGTGTTAGCATGGCTTTCTCTAAATTTACTGTGTGCTTCTCTCAGTGACATTAGCATGTATCACACCTGTTCAGTTCGTTTTACTTTTACACCATCTGCACCTATTTCCCTGATTATTACCCTGTCCTTCAGGCCAGGAGCTTGCCATGTAATATCATTGTTATAAAAATCAAGGACTTCCTGTTTAGTATTCTCACTAAGTGCATCGTAATTGAGTGTACATGAAGACAGAGAACTATTAACGCTTAGCCCAACTGATTTTGCTAATGACTCCACAATATACCGTATTTTTCGAGGTGATGAAGGAAATGAAGTCTGTGCTCTTTTCATAGCTTTTCCAATATCAGTGGCTGGCTAGTTCCTCCTTGAGCTTGTAATTTTTTTTTTGCACAGTAATCTCTGATACGTTGCCTCTCTTTCAAACGGTGTTCCTCTATCTCTGCTCTAGTGGACACTTTTCTTGTTGCTGATCTTTTAGCTGCTTTCCTTTCCTTGTCTTTTTTTAGGAAAGCTTGGTGTAAGCATCCTTGTCCTTCTTGATGTTTGCCCTCCTCTTGGCCTGCCATTCTTTACAGCTTAGCGTAGTAGCTATTATAGCTCTTTCTTTTCAAACACATGGGATTTTTGCAGGTGCAATGCTCTAGGTGTGACTTGTACCATGAATCACATGACAGATCTAGCCAGGTAGATGCTGTAATATTTATGTGAACTACAGATTTTTCTTGTAAATGGTTTACCACTGGTACAGTGTTGTCTAGACCAAAGCTTCTTAAACTATAACTTCAGTGATTTCATCATACAATACATCATATTGCTTGTGATGGACGTAGGTGATGGACTTACACAAATATTGTAAGTCCAACACATACTTTCTGGCTATATCAAAAGTAGAAATCTAAAAATAAATAGCAGAATAAGTGTCTATTGGGAAGCTTATTGATAACCTTAAACAGAAAATAATATAAATAAAACAATTTTATGTTATTAAAAATAAAGGTGTTATTTCATGATGGACGTACATGCCGATGAAAACCCAAAAGAATGTACAATAAAAGTGAGAATTTTATTGACAAACTCATTTTAGGCTACCCTCATCTGAAGAAGCCTAGAACTGATTCAGTCAACCTATTATGCTGAAGCAAAGTATTTAAATTCTATAGATATTGCTTATGAAATACTACAAGCAAAAACTATCTTTTTTAAAAATTAGCTACGGCCCTCAACAAAAAAGGCAATAACCTTCTGTAAACTAAAGTTATTACAAAATTAGTTACATATTCAGAAACTAGAAGGTTTTTGCTTTTCAATGATACCAAACTTGTTGGAATAAAACATTTAAAAAAAAATTTTAATGCTTGATTTCACTTCTCATGGAACTGCCCTTTAGTCGTATAGAAGAAAAATATGGTATTGCTAATGGTACCTCTGTACTGCTCAACGATTGTTTGGGAATCATCTCTTTTCCAACAATTCCAATCTCCAACCCATCTCTATCTTCCATTGAACTCAGAATATCAGCAGGGTAGTTGTGTTTGTCAAAGTGATTAATGTGGGGCTCTCTATTCTATTTTTACTCTTTTAATATGACAAATGCAACTGGTAATAAATCTATATCTGTACACTCCAGTGTTGCCCAGTGTGTACTTCTGTAGAGTCTATATGTGACTAAAATGTGTCTATCACTTCTTCATCATTTACTCCAATGTAGTTGATTAGTGGAAGTAGTATAGACTGAACAGCTGTCATTAATGGAAACACTTCGACATCTTTTGGCCTGATTTTTTTCTCTTAATGCGTAAAGAAGAGAGAAACCCTTGAGGGTAAATATTATAAAGGGGCAGGACTAATTTGTATTACCCTTGAAGCAATTGTGAGGAGTTAAAAGTCACACTGTACTCTCTGGCATGTAAGATTAGCAAATTCAACTTTCGGCAAACTGATTGCCATGCATTACCCAAACACATCTTCTGCTAATAAGTACAGAATGAAGTTCTTGTAAAAAAATTTTTTTTACATGTAATACTGTTTCTTTCCTTTATTTTTCAATGTTCTGGTATATATTTGTGCAGATATTCAGATGCACTTCATGATAAACACATAGATTTCTAACAATAACCCATCACAGTAATAAGCATGAATTTTTTTTTGTGTATATGTGTAATTAGATGGCAAGCCAATGCTTAGGCAAGGGGAAACCGGAGACTGGATTGGTACATTTGAAGGTCACAAAGGAGCTGTATGGGGTGCTAGTTTGAACCATGATGCCACTTTAGCTGCAACTGGTGCAGCAGATTTTTCTACGTATGTTATATGTACCATAAATATATGTTATTGCTTTTTTTTCTTCACAAATTCTAACGATGTAGAATGTATTTGTAATATCTCCAAATTTGCACTTGTTGCGGATCCAGTATGTGCTGCAGGATATGTTTAATTAGTTATGCCTGTTTTTCAGTCACCCTTCAATAATCACACAAATGTGAGGGCATGTTGTGCAGTGATTGAGTGTAACAGTCAAGTTTGACCTAGAGCTATAAAGTTACTAAATAGAATGGAATCCCTTCAAATAAAATTTCTGGAATACAGTAGTTCTTATTAATTTTTTTTATCCAAATACATAAGGTAACCGATAATTCCATCATTATAAAGGACTGTTGAATAGACAATTAAATTATTAAATAAAATCAGCATGAGTGGGGAAAAATTGTGATTTTGATCTGTTCCATGTTTTTGATAACCTTCTAACAGCACATTCTAATTTATTAGTAAGATCCAAATAATCATCAACATTATTTGCTACTAAAGAAATTTTTTAAGGTGAGTCAGCTTCTTGAGCTTTTTCTGGCACAACTGGATATTTGTCACATCTTCCTTCTTGTAAGTAGGTAAAATGCCTCACCACTGCTATTCAGTAGGTTATGATCTCACAGTGACACTGGGGACAATTTTTTCATCAGATAGTATTTTATATGCCAGAACTTGATGCTCTACATTTAAATTGTGATACTGTGCTTTCAAGCAAGCAATAAAAAAGAAATGGCTATTTAAAAATTAATTTGTCTCCGCTTCAATAAAATATAAGCGGACAGCTGCTTTTTATTAATTACTATCCGTGATACTATTTCTTGATGGACTAAAGCAAGCTACAGTTCTTTTTTTTAATTGATTTTTTTTTGTTTGTTGATTGTGCGGTAGTTCTTAAAAGGTGGAGCTTTTGTTTGCACTAAAAGTAATTTTGATTTAATGGTGTATGTATTAAAAGTAGGTCGTTATTTTGGGGGAGGGGATTGAGGTAAGTTTGTTTCAAAAGGTTTTGGTACTATCAGTGTTAAGCTTAAAGGAACTTGAAGAATAACTGCTGGAAGCCACTGCTTGCTAAGTGCATGACTACATAATAATTTTCCTCACATTTGGATCGCCCATGCTTGCTCCTTAATTGAAGCTGTTGCAATGTTCTCTCTACCCCCTTTCCATTCAAGGAAAAAAGCAACCCCAGACAGTGAAAAAAAGACGGCTACAGCAACTACAATTGTGGGTTGTGGGCATACAAAAACATATGGAATTTTCAAGGTTGGCTGAACTTTAAAAATTTTCCTAATTTTTAGTCATTTATTTTTTATTCATTTTTGTTGTTTTGTTTAATTGTTTGTTTTGTTGGTTTAAAAACAATTTTTTTTTTAGTATTTTTGGAGAGGGGAGGTTGAGTATGGTGTATAAGTCATGATCTTTTATTTGAATCTGATCTCAGGTTAACCTTGTATGTGGGCATCATCATTAAAAAATGTTTGTATGGCCTTCTATTTTCATTTTAAAAGGGTGGGTGTTAATGTTGTGTACCCTCGGTTACTTTACTATAAAAAAAGGATCATAGATTATTCGACCCTTTAGCTATTTCCAGTCAAAAGAATTGGCCAGAAATACACTGAGAATGAAATAAAATGGCTATTACAGCCACAATAAGTAGGCAATGGAAATTAAAATTGATATCATGCAATGTGTGGCCATAAAAATATTCATATAGAGTTTTATTGAAATCTGCTCAGGCATCTAGGAGGCGTTCACAAATACACTGACAGGCAGACAAACATTGATGATTTATTGTTAGGATTCTACTGTATATTACATTTGTAACTGCATTCACATAATTGTGTTCTTGCCATGGATGAACCTATGTGTGTGGATGCTCCTTGCTTATGAATGATCCTTACCAATTTACATTACAATATCTATCAAGTGGGAATCCATTTATGACATCAAAAGAAATTTATATAATTTTTTTGTTCTGTTTTTGGTATACCACTTTTTGTTTTGTCACAGGAAACTGTGGAGTGCCCAGTCAGGAGATGAGTTGCGAATGTATTCTCACAAGCATATAGTGAAGGTTGTCGACTTTTCAGAAGTAAGTAAGATTTTGTCTTAATTATAAAATTAAAATTATAAGCATTGTTAGTGTGTTTTTTAAGGTTTCCTATCCCTTGACTCTAGCTCCTCAGTAACAACATAGGTGTGAGAAGCTAATTTTGCTATGTGGTTTTTACTAACCTCTTATTTAATTTTTTTCCTTTGAAAACTAGTGGGTAGCTGTACAGTTACCTTTAGCTATTCCTTCCCTATTCTAAACTCACATAAACCTCAGAATCTGGTTTTTCTGCTGCTTGAACCACATTAATTTATATACCAAAAAAAAAAGAGTTGGTAAGTGGAAAGTTTATATTTCAACTATCGTGGTTCCTCAGATGACATTAGATTAACTGCATGAAGTATGGATGTGTGTCACTTGTGCTGGAGTATGTTAAAAGAAGCTTCAATGATCAAGCAGCATTGATAAAGATAACATCATTAAGGAATACTCAATTGGACACCAAAGATTCTTGGCTGCAAGGTTGACATTAATATAGTGATGTTTATAATAATGATAGTAAAAAAAAATTTAATTGCAAGTCTGAGAAAAATATCAATAATTACGACGTACCCTCTCAAGAAGCTCTTTATAAAGTATGTTTAAACTTTTTATCAGAAAACTTTTTTTAACCTCATATATCCAGAAAGAAATATCTGCAAAGGTGGCTAGGATGTTTTTAGTGCATCCATAGGTGTCGTCCTGTCCCACTGTGTGTTCGATGTATTACATTGGCATGGATTGATCCCAAGTTTGTTAAAATGCTATTTGTTTGTTTATCTCCAAAGGACATGTTCACATCCTGATCTTTATAATTTTGAGTTTTGTGGATCTGAATTTTACTTTAGTTAATGTGGAATTATTTCAATGCAATCATTTTCAGAGTGGTGATAGATTACTTACTGGATGCAATGATAAAAATATCAGAATTTTTAACATTGAAAATAAAGTTACTGAACCAGAAGCCACCATTGAAGCTCACAATTCGGCAATTAAATGTGCAATTTGGAGTGGAAATCCGAACCATGTTGCAACATGTGCGGAAGATTCTGAACTAAGGTATGTTCCTATGCTGTACATCATGTTGAATAAGCAGTTATAGAATTGGTCATTTCATTGGAGTCCTGATTGTTTATTGTCACTGCACTTAATTATCTGGTGCTTTATCCCACACCTATATATATTATGTGCATATATGACTATTAATTTTAAATATCTTTTTTTACTTTTCCAATTTGAAATGGATTTGCTTCCTTCATATACGTTGTAACTTTAATTTTGACTAAACTCTTTCTATATGTAATTGCACAAAAAAATCATGCTAGCATTGTTTTAACATTTTATAACCAACTTTCACTCCTAGTGTTTTTACTCCCTTTCTGTATTGAAGTGGAGGTTTAGTGCTGCTGCTGTTGTTTTTTCGTTGTTTTTTTTTTGTTATTGTTTTTTTTTTGTTGTTAGATATACAAGTTTTCTTGGACAGACATTTTTAGTTCATCCAAACCAGATGGACATCTGAACATTTTAAATATCTTTGGTTTTTATTCTAAAGTTAGATCATTTTCCTTCCAAAAAAGACTTCATAGAAATCGTGTATTTAGTATGGGTGGCTTCATATTGCATTTAATCAAGGAAAAGGAAGAAGAAATCAGTGTCTACATTGCGTCCTCTACTAATGGTAACTGCTAGTGAACCCTAGGCTAATGATTTCACTTATCCGTCAACACTTTCCCTTGCCTGAACACACATCCTTCTCAGCACCAGTGACATCACTCATCATTGGGGGGGGGGGGGGGGGGGATTATTCTCATGCAAATTTATGCAGAAAACATCTCAAAAGCAAAAGTCCAAAATCATCAAGCTCTTGAGGCGTTAAATGGTGTTACTGTCACCCTGCTCCAGGAGACCCATGCCACAAAACCGGACATGTTAAATATACTCAGATACAATCCCACAACACACACCGCAATGACGTCCATGGCTTATCCACAGTACAGCCCAATGGCACGATGTTGCTTAATTCATGTCCGACAACAGGATCGAGTGAGTCACCATCGAAATTGAAGGATTCGCCATCACAGATGTATACAAACAACCTGATACTTGTCTCAACACTGACTCCCGGCCATATCACACACTGACAATATCAACTACCCCTGCACCAACTGGGGAGACAGTAGCACCAACCCTAATTGCCCCATTATTGAAGATAGGGCATATATATCAGACCTGGCATTATTCCATGATCCTAGACAACCGTGCAGTTTCCGGTTTCCATGTTGGGGCACAGCAACTAAGCCTGACTTTTTTTCGTCAATCTTCAAACTCTCTCCATCAGCTACAGAATTCTTGAACATTTACCAAAACATCAATACCATCAATTCATCATTTAGTCACTGGCATCCTTTATTTTATGCCAACCAGACTGATCAAACAATGGAACTTCCGGAAGGCGGACTGAGCAAATTTCACTGAATCACTGCAGCTAAACAGCTATCCAGTCTTGCCTCTAACCCAGACACAGTGTACAGTGAGTAGTGTTCCGTAATCCTCACAACCATAAAAGGGACCACCCCTGTACGGATGCAGAGCAAGTCTGATATCAAAGTGAATGGTGCATGCCAATAGCTGTACGATGATTTCACCAGTGTAACTTTGGGTGATGACACAAACAACTTGCAAGCTATGTACTTACGAGAGAACTCCGCAATAGGTGATGGGAGACGATCCTCCATCAACTTCAGTCACTCAAGCCAACAAGCTTGACAGACATTTAAACTACTCAGCAGCCTCATGAAAGGATCCCGCCCTGCCCATTGACTGCATGCCATTGACTGCATGCCATTGACTGCATGCCATTGACTCTAAGCTTTTAAGAATGACTACCATAAGAATGTGGACAAGCAGGTCAGCAGAAACATGAACACAGAGATCAAGAACTGAGAAGTGAAAGAACAGCTTATGGATCTCTCAAGGGGAACTTTTCATGTATGAAGAAATTCTCACAACTGCAAAATTGATCAAATTGACCCAGACTTCTTTAACCATTGCATTGCCAGCCACCATCTTCCAAAGATCTGATGACAGGCTGACATTTTCATGATTCTGGAATAAAATAAGCCAGCTAATGACCCCAAGGGTTATCACCCCATGTTACTTCTCTGTGTGCTGCTACTACTCTTGGAGCGCCTGCTGCTCTCCCGACTCGAGCCCATAATCAACCCACAGCTTCCACCTCAGCAAGCTCTCTTCCATCACAGTTATTTAACAACTGGGCCAGGTGACACTCCTGACCAGCAGTATTGAGACAGGATTTTGGGATGAAGAGAGTTGCATGGATATGTGTGTATGCTACTGTGTGGCTTTATGGACTCCACTTCAAGCTGTTGCATATGATCCCACAATGCCAAATAACGGCATCTCTTCTTCTGTATGAACAAACTGCGATCTCATGCTCTCATTCTAGAGCTTCCACATTGAATAAACTTCAGAACACTGCTCTACCTTCTCTCTCTGTGTGTTCAGCTGGTCTATAGTACTGTCAGAAAAACTCACAACCTTGGAAAGTCTATTCACTCCTTCAGAGGAAGAAGTTGTGTGTCAATATGATAGAGTATTTCACCTAGTGTAATTACTCTTGTCACCCCAGAAAAATTTGAAAGAATGATTAAACAACTTAATTCAAACATCACCTATCATTTTATAAATTTCCTGAAGAGATAGGTGCACACATGCACACCAATAAAGCTTTCGTAATGTGCTACTTGTAAGTCTTCCACTGAATTTTTTAAATTTAATTATTATCAGCATTTACCTGGTGTTGCTCGGCCAATATCAACACGAGACATTATAGAAGCTCCTCAAGTTTTAGCCTACCACTTTCTGTGATGTGGCAAATATTTAACCACACCCATTGACATACCTGCATGTAATTAATAATGTTCACTCAGTTACTTGGAGACCATGTGCCAAATTTTGGCCTGGTTGGTGTTTTTATTAGCTTTTGATAGCCAAAATTAATTACTGTGTGTGTGGCTAGTTCAAGACCACACCCACATGGGTTTGATAATGTTCACCCAGTTACTTGGAAACCTCATGCAAATTTTAACCTGGTTAGTCCTTTAATTAGCTTTTGGCAGCCAAAGCAATTCCATGTGGGTGTTGCTGACTAAGCCGCACCTGTTACCACACCCACATGTTTTAATAATGCTCAGTCGGTTAGTTAGAGACCACATGCCAAATTCCAGTCTGGTTGGTCTATTAATTAGCTTTTGGTAGCCTAAATTTACTTCTAATTGGTGTGGCTATGACAAAATTACACCCATTGCCACACCCACACGTTTACTAATGCTCACCCAATTTCTTGGAAACCACATGCCAAATTTCAGCTTGGTTGGTTCTTTAATTATAGCCAAAACAATTTCCCATTGGTGTGGCTATGGACAACCACAACCATGTGTGGTTAACAATGTTTACCCAGGTACTTGGGACCCCATGCCCAATTTTGGCCTGGTTGGTCTTTTGATTTGATTTTGTAAGCGAATCAACTTCCTGTGGATGTGGTTATGACACAACCTCGTCCATTATCACACCCACATGTGGTTAATAATGCTCACATGGTTTTTTGGAGACCACATACCATATTTGACCTTTTTAGTCCAAGGGTTTTACTGTGATGCCTAGATGCGCACACGTACATACATACATACATACATACATACATACATACATACATACATGCATGCATACATACATACATACATACATACATACATACATACATACATACATACATACATACATACATACATACATACATAATAGATTATTACTTTTGTTTTTCGTTGTACTTCATTTAGTGGCTAAAAATTAAAAAAAAAAATTTTTAATTAGGGGAATTCCTCTCTAATTTTGGTTATTGGTCCTCCTGCAGGTTATGGGATATTCACAATAGAGAGTGTGTTCGTACTCATATTCTGGATCATCCAGCTACCAGCATTGAACTTTCCAGAAATCGGAAGTATATCACTGTAGCCCATGGAAACAGTGTTACTATCATTGATAGCAACAGGTATGTTAGAATAATACATGTGGGTGTTGTAATTTTTTTTATGTTAAGTATAAATTTGTGATTTGCAGCTTTGATAAAATGAAATCTTTCACCATTCCAACTAAAGTATTTTCAGCTTCTTTACACCCAAGTAAGTCTTACTTTGTGGTTGGAGGAGAGGACTTCAAATTGTACAAAATCTCCTATGAGGATGGAAAGGAATTAGGTAATCATGCTACATATTCTTTTCTCTTTTTTTTTCTTTTTTAAAAGAAGTTGCCCCTGTCAGATATTATTATAACCTTTGATAAATGTGCCGCACCTGTTTGGGGTTTAATTGGTGTATTCTTATTATTTATTAACTGATTGAGAATATATGTATTATCAATATATTCTCTTCTATTTGTGTGTTACTATGCTTGGTTCAGTGTTTATTGTTTGTAATAATTGGAATCATAGACAGAAAGTAGTTGTGTATCACTGTAATCAATTAATTATGTAGGACTGAGTAGGTATTGTTGCTGGGTGGTGTACAAAGCTCCCTTACATGTTTCTCCTCCCCCCCCCCCCCCCGGATTTAATTCAATTTTTTACAATAAAATATATTTTTTTACATAGCTGTAATTAGTAAGTGAGAGTTGATTATCTTGTTTAAGTATGTTAACATTAACTTTTATCACCCTAGCAGGATTAATACCTCCTTAACAAGTTTGAAATCTTGTCTTTATCATTTTATCTTACTGCTGACAAGCTGAGGTACCCGTTCTTTGAATGTGTTTAGAGCAAATCTAATGTCAAATTTTTTTTTTTTTTTTTTTTTTTTTTGTATAAAAAAACATATTAGTACCAATGGAATCAATGAGTGAGAACTTCAGTATACATGATGTTGTTGCATCCCATGCTGGTCTATCAAAACAAATTGTTGTCTGGCTGTTGTGCCACTTTGCCTAGACCTCTCCTTTCATTTGATCCACAATTTCTATAAAAAAAATTGTGAATTTTTTGACTTCTCTGAACTATCTCTTATTTCCAATATCCCAATAGTTAGCTAAGAAATAATTTTTTCTGTTTGTTTATTTTTTTTTGTTTGTTTGTTTATTGTTTTTGGTTATGGGGGGGAGGGGGGAAGGCATTCCAAATTTGCTAGGTTTCAGGAAAATTCATGTTTAAGACAGGTATTTGGAAAAGAAGAAAATGAAGTGAAAAAAAGAGAAAAAAGATGTGGGGGTGGGGGAGAGAAAATCTTAATCCGGTTCAAACTGCTAACCTTTTGCTTCCTCGTCTTAACCATTTTATAATTTTTCGGTCTCAGCTATTTCTAGGCCATAATAGACATCAAGATTTGTTTTTCCCATCTCTTTTGCTTTCTCCATCAAATTATGCTTCTCTCGAGATTCCAGGAGGCTCTTCAAGATGGTTGAATCAATGTCCTCTTCCCTTCTCCTTTTACTCAAAGGATGCTGTGGTCCATGTAGTGAGTTAGAGTGTGATGAATCCCTCTGTCGTGGTGAATCAAAGCAAAATGCTTCCATATTTGAGGAGCCAGAGGGAGTTGACGCAAGGTCAAAGTATAAATTCTGCATAAAGAACAACAGTAGTAATAACCAACATACCCTTCTTTAGGCTCATGGCAAGGAATATTGCCATTTTCTGCTACATTTTGTGAATGAACCTCAGATGCTGTTGTGCCCTGTTCCTCAAAGTTTGAGGAAGTTCTGTTAAAAAAATTATTTAAAAAGAACAAATTTAAAAAAAATTTATGAAAAAGGAAACTGTTGAAACAGTTGAAATACTATTTACCCTCTGTATCGAACTGAATCACTTAGAAATAACGTTGTATCAAAAGAAAGGCCAATGAGAAATAATAGGTGGGCCAGCATCTCCACTTTGCCTCTTTTTAATACTATGGAGTTCCCTCACAAAATGGTCCCTTAAAAGCTTCCACTTCTTTTGGCACTCTTCTACACTCACACCTTCAACCTACATATGAACCAAACAACATTAGTGATTTATACAACACAATGAAACTCCATCTCATATTATTAGGAATATCATTAATATACATGATCTGACATCTACCCATTCTCTTACTTCATGTGCCACCTGTTTTCAGGCATTTCCCCTGGCTCTCTGATCCCTGTAGAATCTGTTGGAAACCTGCCACAAACATGGAAAGCTCTGTATAGCCTCTATTAACTTTTCTTCTTCTATTTAAGATAGTGTAGCTATAAAGTACTTTAAAATCTCTGCTGGAAAATATAATTACATTTAAAAGAATAATGGCAATACAATTTTAGCCTGCAAAATTTGTATTTTATCTATACTCAATTTAGTTTACCTCTCAGCTTACAGATAATTTACCTCTCAGCTCACAGAGTCACTACAGTTGCAGAAAGCCAACGGATTTAAACAATACTTTCTAATTGTGGCAGTTGTGAACAGATTCCTTATTCCGCTCTTTTTGCGAGTGTTGTAGGCGTGAGTGACTCCTCGGTTTAGTGACTCCCCCCCAGTCACTCACGCATAGGCGTCAGTGACTCCCGGTCAGTCACGCCTAACCTAGGTGTGAGTATCTCCGGGTCACTCATGCCAAGGTATGACTCCCAGAATTCACTGGTGCCTAGGTGTGAGTGACTTCTATTGTTCTCCTTGATTGAATATATGAGAGCTCATGCACTGATAACTACAATTCCTACAGGATGTCCTCTCATCATCTTGTAGCTTTTATCAGACTTTTAATTTATCAGTTATTGTTTTGTATCAAGATTTTAATGATATAGCAATAGCCATCCTAAAAATAAAAATAAAATAAAAAACAATATATATTAAAAGACCTATGTAACTAACTATGTAACTATGTTCATCCATTTCTCCAAATCTCTCTGTTAGATTTTGACCAAACTTTCAGGGATGGAGGAGACCCACCCTGAGATGGTTTTAGGCCAGGTGGCATGTCTGGGAGAAAACAGAATCTGTCTGTCTGTCTGTCTGTCTGTCTGTCTGTCTGTCTGTCTGTCTGTCTGTCTGTCTGTCTGTCTGTCTGTCTGTCTGCAGAAGTCCACCTTGTGACACCAATGAATAGTTACATGCCCCACAGAAAGTAAAATTTTTAAGCAAAGTTTTCTTCATGAATATGGGACTATAATTTCCAAAAAAAAAATTTATACCAGGTTATGCATCAAGGATAATAAAATAAGACAATAAAAGAAGATTAATTTTTCCCAGTTCAGTTACCTTTAACAACATGAGTGTGGTTTGGCCATAGCCATAGCCACAGGAAGTTGTTTTGCTATCAAAAGCAAATTATATGCCAAGAGTGAAGAGTGTATGCCAAGATCAAGTTGCATATGCCAAGTTTCAGGTTTCTAAGTCGAAGATGTCAGGTCATTAGCCATAAAGAAAACATACTAACAGGTGCAATCATTAATTTTTCATATATTTATTTTTAATTATATTATTTTTTATGGAACCTTTCCAATTATATCCCTTATAATACCATATGCTATAGTCACCCTAATTTTATCGATTTAAAAGTTTATCTCATGCAGGTGTTGTATGCTATTGTTATTCTGTTGAACATTTCAAAGGAAAACAACATGCTATGATAATGTATCTTCTTTGTATGAGACTGTAACACTGTCATTCAACATGAGTGTATGCTCTTTTTTTTACTTTTTCAGAATCTTACAAAGGACACTTTGGCCCGATTCATTGTGTGCGTTATAGCCCAGATGGAGAAATTTACTGCTCTGGTTCTGAAGATGGAACTATTAGATTATGGTTAAATACTATTGGCAAAACTTATGGCTTGTGGAAAAGCTCAGAATAAAAATAATATATATTGGTATAAATAACTAAACAATGTGATTGAAGTTGATTATTTATGCTTTTCAAACTTAATTCAATTGTACTTATTCTATTTGTTGTTGCTCATGTGTTTCGTTGTTGAGTGGTTCTTGTTTTTCTTAGTCTTTGTTTATTTTTGATTTGAAGTCGCCACTAACAATTTGAATGGTAATATATTTTCTGCACCGTGGATGATTTATCAACAATAGAATTTACACTTTAACATTTTTTTGTATTGATATGCATAGAATACATTTTGTTTCCATTTTGATTGCATGTATGTAGAAATTTTTATTTTTTGGTGGTCTGCTGTAAGTGCAACGGGTCCAGGTCAATGTACCAGTTATCTCACCAATGATACATGTGAGTGTAGTCAGATCTTAACTCTGACCCACCATGTTATAGAAATAAGCCTGGTTCAAATTGTTAATATAATTCAGTTTCTTATTAAAGAAGTTCCTATTACAATATCTGCTCTGCACATACGTATAGCTAGCTATATATAACTATTATATATTTTGGTTTGTAGGTATATTTGTATGTATGTGTGTGTCTAGCCATCACGGCCAAACCCTTGGACTAATATAGCTGAAATTTGGCATGTCTTAAAGTAGGCGGGTGAGCGTTAATAACCACATGTGGGTGTGGTAATGGATGTGGTTTTTTGACACACCCACAGGAAATTAGTTAAGTTACCAAAAGCTAATTAAAAGACCAATTTGTCTTAAAATTGATGTGTGGTCACCAAGTACCTGGGTAAGCATTATTAACAACATGGGTGTGGTTTGGCCATATCCACACCCACAGGAAGTTGTTTCGCTATCAAAGGTAAATTGAAGGACAACCCAGGCACAATTTGACATGTGGATTACAAGGAACCAAGTGGGTGTGGTTTGATTGTGGCCATACCAACAGGAATTAGTTTTGCTATCAAAGGACCAACCATGCTGAAATTTGGCTTGTGGTTTTGAAGGAACCGGGTGAATGTTATTAAGCATGTGTGGGTGTGGTTTGATCATGACCACACCCATAAGAAGTTATTTAGCCTCCCAAGAACTAATGATGTACCAAACATGCTGACATTTGACATGGACTCCAAACAATTGGTGGAAGGTGACTAACTACATGTGTGGATGGTAATGGGTGCAGTTTGTTTATAGCCATAACCACAAAAAGTTGCTTTGGTTACCAAAAGCTAATCCAAAACTGGTCAGACCAAAATTTGGCGTGTGGTCTCTAAATACCTGGGTAAATTTTTTTTTACTATCAAAAGCTAATCCAAGGACCAACCAGGCTGAAATTTGGTGTGTGGTTTGCAAAGACCTGGGTGAGCATTATTAAACACGTGTGGATGTGGTTTGGTCATGGTCACACCAATAAGAAGTTACTTTGGTTGCTGAAAACTAATTTATTCATCAATCATGCTGAAATTTGACATATGGACTCCAAGTAACTGGGTGAACGTTCTTAAATGCGTGGGTATGTCAATGGGTGGAATTTGGTGATAGCTACACCCACATGAAGTTGTTTTGGCTGTCAAAAGCTAATTAAAGAACTAACTAGGCCAAAATTTGGCATGTGGCTTCCAAATAACAGGTTAAGTGTTATTAACTACATGTAGATGTGGTAATGGGTGTGGCTTTGTTGTAGCCACACTTATTGGTAGTTATTTTTGCTACCAAAAGCTACGTAAAGGACTAACCAGGCTGGAAAGTGGCACGTCATCTTCACATAATTAATAAACATTGTTAACCATACACGAGTGTATTAATTGGTTTGGTTTGGTAATAGCCACACCCAGAAGTTGTTTCAGAGGCCAAAAGCGAATTAAAGGGCCTATCTGGTCAAAATTTGGCATATGTTTTGCAAGTAACTTGGTGAGTGTTCTTAACCATATGTGGGTGTCTGTGGATTTTTTTATGGAAACCACATGCACATGAAATTTTTTTTGTGTCAAAAGCTAATATAGGAACCAATTGGGCAGAAATTTGGTGCCTTCTATAGTCTTTAATGCATTAACATTTTGAAAAGTTGTGGCTAGTTAAATATGTTAGAGAAATACCCTCCCTTCAGTCAGTTTTTCAGTTTACCTTTGGCCTTCTGTAGTTACAAACTTCTTCAGTTAGACTTATTGTTTTATGAATACTTTCCAACTCTCCCACACCCTACCCTCAAAATTAAAAAAAAAAAAAAAAAAAAAAAAAAAAAAAAAAAAAAAAAAAAAAAAAAAAATCATGAATAGAAAATCAGAGAAAAATTTTTAATCACCCTGGTAACACCAGGTTTGGTGGGGCTCCCCCCAAAACTAACCCATCTACCACCATCACACGTACCCCCTCAACCCCCAAAAACTCTGTGGGGTTGGGGGGGGGGGGGGTAGAAATACAAAAAAATTTTTTAATCAAGATGGATTAAAATTAAACCATTAAACCCCACCCCCCCTCCCCATGCACACATACACCCACCAAACATACACATTCCCTCTCTTCCCCCCCTCCTTTCCCAAAGGAAGGACCGATAGAGATTACCACATTGTTTGGAATAAACTATATGAGACCTATCAATTTATTTTTACCTGTGGCACACAGATCTAGTAACACTTGGAATGGTGGAGGGGTGGTGGGGTAGTGGTGATGAAATCCACATGTTTTGCTCAACAATGAATTTTTAACAAAACACAAAAGTTTTAAATTGTACGAAAAATTAAGCCAAAGAAGTTGTAACTCACACTAACACTCTAGTGTTTTAAAAAATTATTTTACCATGCCTAAAATACACTTCTAATAAACTATAATAAAACGAGCCCTATAGTCACTTATAATTCACCCACCCGCAGCAATAAACATATTTAGTTTGCTCAATGAGACCTGTAGGGATTGTCGAAAATAATCTCATTAATAAAACAAACATGATACAATTAATAAACGTGCCAAATTTCATAGACACAGCTCATGATGGTGTAGCCTTTTTCTCCATACTGTTTCAATTTCCTGGTATAATTATGTGGAAATGGACCTTTCCTTACTGATACTCTCATGAGTTAATTCATGGGAGGGGTCACTGTCCACACTGCCACCCCCCCTTTGTATGCCTTGGTTGTTGTTCCTTGTCCTTTTTTCTTTCTTTTTTTTGGCATTTTTTTTGTAGTGTCATGGCTGGAGGTGAAATGAGTATCAAATTTTCTTGTGTGGTGTACAGTGTACATTTGCTTATTTTCTACACAGCCATTAATGTGGGTACTTGAACGTCCTTAATATTGTTGCTTTTAAACTATTTTCATTTATTTTTTTAGAATTTATTTTACTTGGGTTGGTTTAATTATACATCCTCAACATGGTGATTTAAAACATTTTTTTTTTTTTTTTATTCTTTATTTTCTATTTATCTATTATTTAATTTTTTGAAATATTATAACTTATTTATAATTTTTCATTGTTTTTATTGGTATTTATAATTTTGTATTATTCTAGTCAAATTCTATGGATTGATGAAGGAGGACAATTTGTAACTTATTTTTTCTTTCATTTTTGAAATCTGTCTCCTTTTTATCAAATTTTCAAGTGTACTCTGCCAACATTATATATTTTTTTTATCAATTTAACAATTCCCTTAACCCAGATTTACGGCTACCCTAGCTGTTTTCTGACCCACCCATCCTCCACTTTATGTGAAGAATTGTATTTGGTCAAGTATGGTAGGGGAGAGAAAGAGAGAGAAAGAGAAAAGAGTGAGAGGGATAGAGAAAAAACTGCAGCATCTGTAATTCAGAAGCAGAACAGTCCGGTTTAGAAATACACATTAAATTATCTTAAAATACTCCACAGGTCTTTTATTGTTTAACTTTACATTTGGTTAAAAGTAAAAAAATTGTTGGTGGACCATTAGCAAATCTTAATCTAATAAAAATTTTAAAAAAGTCTTTCATTCTCAGTTGCACTGGCAAGGTAGATTAAAATTTCTTCAATTAAAGTTTTATTACATTTTTTCTAGCTATTTTAAAAACGGGGAGCATAGTTAGATATAGTGATGAACCCTTACCTGTTTCGCACACATAATAGGGTAAAAATAGAGGCTCGAGTTTACCTCTAACCTTTTGTTTGGACATTTTAAAGATATTCAAAGGACTCCTACACCCCTAGGACAACATAGGTAGAAGAATAAAATTTTATTCTCTGTCCCAAGAGACAGAGGGGTGGAATTTGGTAATAGCTACACTCACATCAAGTTGTTTTGGCTGCCAAAAGCTAATTAAAGGACTAACCAGGCCTAAATTTGGCATGTGGTTTCCAAATAACAGGTTGAGTGATATTAACCACATGTAGTTGTGGTAATGGGTGTGGTTTAGTCATAGCCACACTTATTGGTAGTTATTTTTGCTACCAAAAGCTACGTGAAGGACTAACCTGGCTGGAGAGTGGCATGTCGTCTTCACATAACTAATAAACATTATTAACCATTCATGGGTGTATTAATTGGTTTGGTTTGGTTATAGCCACAGCAAGAAGAATTTGTTTCAGAGTCCAAAAGTGAATTAAACAATGTGTGGCTGTCTGTGGATTTTTTACGGAAACCACACGCACATAAATTTTTTTTTGTGTGCCAAAAGCTAATATAAGAACCAATCAGGCAGAAATTTGGTGGCTTCTCTAGACTTTAATGCACTAACATTTTCAAAAGTTGTGGTTAGTTAAATATGCTGGAGAAATACCCTCCCAACAGTCATTTTTTCAGATTATCTTAGGCCTTCAGTAATTACTAACTTCTTCAGTCAGACTTATTAGTTTTAAGAATACATTCAAACACCCCATACTCTATCCTCAAAATTAAAAATAAAATTTTCAGGAATAGAAATTCAGGGGAAAATTTAATCACCCTGGTCACACCAGGCTTGTTGGGGCTCCCCCCAAAACTAACCCATCTACCAGCATCACACCTACGCTCTCAACCCCAAAAAAACACTGTGGGGGGGGGGAGAAATACAAAAAAAAATTTTTTTAAAGTAGAAAAAAAATTTTAATTGAGGAGAGTTAAAATTAAACCATTAAACCACCCCACCCCCATGCACACATACACCCACCAAACATACACATTCCCTCTCTTCCCCCCCCTCCTTTCCCAAAGGAAGGACCGATAGAGTTTACCACATTGTTTGGAATAAACTATATGAGCCCTATCAACTTATTTTTACCTGTGGCACACAGATCTAGTAACACTTGGAATGGTGGAGGGGTGGTGGGGGGGGTGGGGGGGGGGTGGTGGTGATGAAATCCACACGTTTTGCTCAACAATGGATTTTTAACAAAACACAAAAGTTTTAAATTGTACGAAAAATTAAACCAAAGAAGTTGTAACTCACACTAACACTCTAGTGTTTTAAAAAATTATTTTACCATGCCTAAAATACACTTCTAATAAACTATAATAAAACGAGCCCTATAGTCACTTATAATTCACCCACCTGCAGCAACAAACATATTTAGTTTGCTAAATGAGACCTGTAGGGATTGTCGAAAATAATCTCATTAATAAAACAAACACGATACAATTAATAAACGTGCCAAATTTCATTGAACTTGGTGATTTGTTTAGAGTGTTCATGCAACAAAAGCAAACCTATTGACAAAACCATATCATGTGATTAAATGACTAAATATACTTCTTTTTTTATTACTGAGTTGATTTCCAGTAATAGAGATGAACAAATCCATTGGCATTCAAAAAATATATATATGTATATAAAAATTCCTTTCAGGTTTCAAGATTAATGTATGAAATTTCTTCTAGCCCTTATACTTACATTAGAAAGCGTATCCATTCCCAGAAACAGGTCCTATAAAACAAACAAAAGGCGCATTTTTCTTTCACTATAACACTTCACAACATTTCCTAATAAATATTTGGAGATAAATGATGCTTCCTTTCCTTTCCTGATCCTTCCTGATCCTTTCCTGATCGTGAAGCACTTGCGGAAAAAGTTGAACCCATGGAGGTCTTTCTTGTACCTACTCACAATACCATGAATCTCCTCCTGACTACACAATGCAAGACTCACTACAATGCATTTTTCACTTTACTGGAATGCCTGAGAGAGCAGTGGATATTTTGGAGGTGCAGAAATTGTAAGGCTTGGAGCTATCACTACGAAAAGAAGAATTATAAACCCATGTAAAGCAGTAGTCTAGGGTGAAGTAGCACACTATCGTACTTCCCCTGTAAATTTTAGGCAAACTGTTTTGTGTGATTTCAGGTTGACATTTAACTAGCTGGTCTTGCTTTAGTAATATAGATGTGAAAATTATTGGTCGTGGCAACCTTTTACATATACTGAATCTATAAAAAAGAAAGGTAAATGTAAGAAATTTAAAAGCACCAAAACAACAACAAAATTTCACTTAATTGCTGAACTATATTAAATTCACATAAATGTGTTGGTTAATAAAGATGTATGTCTTGGCTGTGGCTAAAATCACTGCTATGCTACCTTTTTCTGGGGAAACTCTGAAGTATCCCCCTTCATTTTTTAGAAAGGCCGTAAAATTTAGCCTCTGATAACCACAGGAAGGAGAGTGATCAGGTGAGACCTGGCTAAAAAAAATTTTAAAAAAATGACGCAGTCCACAAATGTCCAGAAAATTAGAGGTCATTTGGTGAACCTACTTTGGTGAAACCACAATCCCAGCTCCAAATATCCTGTTTCCTTTTACTTTATTTTGTGTGAGGATAATAAGAAGAAGTGTGGCCAGACGGAACTTGTCCAAAATTTTTGTTCTGGTTCACAGGAGTTCATCTTGCAAATTAGATCTCATTTTGATAGGAGTTATTTGTTTTAATTGATTTCAATTTTGATCTTTGTAGTGAAACACAGTCTGGATTGCAATTCGCGTTAAGTGTATTTTATTATGATGTGGTAGCAAATTTTATTAAACTTACCTTTCATTATTCACTTTCATAAGTGACAGAAGCTTTCATACTGTAAGTAATGAAATAATTGAAGTGAATCTTCTATTTTTTTAAAAATTTACTGAACCACTATTCCATTTTTATGGAAAAATGGGACTATTTTACTTATGTATGCATGAATAAGGATCGTTATTAAGAAGAATTTTCCTTTTATCAACAGTCAAATTTATATGAAATGTTAAAATGAAGCATTATTTATGTATACATTAACAAAAACTTACAGCATTGAAATATGTTTTAAGAATTGGATTTCAAAAATATGCTAGTTGAATATATACATATTTTTCTATTTATACATAATGTTTTCCTTAAATTTACCATGAAATCTATCGACTAAATTATTTGAAAACAAAACAAGACCAGGATTTCAATCCTGAACATCTATAAAGTAGTATTCAATAAAACGAATGAATATCATTAATTGTTTACGAATTATAAGTTTCACATCTATGTTTCTTAGTAACAATTAACTTTACACCTTCCAACATGAAATATTTTCAATCAAGTTTTGAAATCCTAAATTTTTTTGTCCTTAGTTCTGGTTATGGAATTTTGTATTTCCCAACTTAATTTTTCAATGTTGATTCAATTATTTTTATAATTAGGACAAATCCATCTCAAAAACAAATAGTTCTACTATTTATTGGAAGGGGAATTAAAGAAATCAAAGAGACATATCTATTTGGGAATATCCAAGCAAGGTAATATACATTAAATTATTGAAATCCCATAGATTCATGGACAAACTATGAAATTAGGATTATATAGGTACAAGATTTGTTTATCACTAACGGCAATTACTTAATTTGGAGATAGAGGTAATTGATATGTTCATTATGATTAGAATTATAAATCAATATGTTTAAAAAGCAGGATGTGCCAAATTTGTGTAAAAGTTAAAATAAATAATAGTATGTTTACTTTTAAACAAATTTTATTTGGAATAGGTTAATGAATTTCTTTAAATGTAAACACCATGCTTTCTTTATGCCGAATATTATATAAATAAAGAATTAGTTTAATCAGTTAAGAAATCATCTTTATATAATAAGCAGATTACATGTAGTTCTATTGCTTACATTTGATTTTAATATTTAAAAAATATAAGCTAGAATATTATGAAATATAAAAATTTTTTTGAATTTATATATATATATATGTGTATATCAAATTCGTAGATATCTACCAGATTAGATCTTTTTTAATTTTTTTTTTTTTTTTAATTTTTTTTCATGAAAATATTCTTGATAATCAAGAGCACCAAAATTTAATATATAATTTTTTATGATTCAATTATGAAATATGATGAGAAATATTAATTTCATGTGAATTAATCTCATTTTAGATTACTATTTCTTACATATCAAATTCATTGAAACATACAAAAAAATTGAATCATTTTAAACTATTTTTATTTAATACATTGCTCTCATCTATATATATCATGAATGTGTGCAGTAATTTTATTCAATAAAATGTAATAATATTTTCTAATACCACAAACAATATTCAGGTAATAATATAATGGAAGCAGGAACAAATTTAGCACAATTAAGCTGTAAGAATATATATCAAAAATTATTATTAGAAATGCTTACAAAACCATATCAGTTATCTGTATATTTCGATTAATATTAATTATATCAAATTTATTAATTTAGAAGACAAACTTTTAAAAAATGAATTGTTTAGAATCTAGAATAACAACATTCAATTTTATCAACTTTATACAAAAAATTAAAAATATATATAAAATATGTATTAATAATACTAATTCGATATAAGATACAATTATTCTTATAATACAAATTCAAATTTAGTATTTAACTAAAATATGTTTTGACACTAATCATTTTTTATATATTAAAGAAACAGATGAATTTTATATCTAAATTTGAAACCTTTATTTATGATTATTATCTGATTATATGTGTGTTATATTTTCTTATTAACAATAAACTTTACCTTCGCTCAATAAGAAATACTGTAAATCTAGTCATGAATTTCTCTTCTTTTCTACTTGAAAATTATTTAAGGGAATACCGCTTGACCATATATTAAAACGACACTTCATAATAATTGTGTTAAATTTTTGTCCCTAAATTATCCATCAGTAAATGTATACCAGAATATACTCACCTTTTCTTTCCCCAAGGAAATTTAAAAAAATGTTATATCCGAATAATTACATAACGATAATTAATATATGCATTTAAAAATTGAGCTTGTTTATTTGGTGCTAAGCATGTAACTCATTTTTCGTATCAGAGAATTAAATCAATTTTGTACTATTAACTAGTCTGCATATTTACATAAATTCTGATAGAAAATGTATTATCAATATAAATTTTAAGTTAATACAAAGTTGACAATTTGTTACTAGTATTATTGCTTAATGACATCGTCAAAATTATTAATGTACATTTCCTCAATCATATTTAAAATTTATTTGGTGAAGATATGTGAAAAAACTTAGCAATCCTCAATAAAATTAAAAATATGACTTCTCTAATAAATACCTAAAGAAAGAAGTAAATATATCTATGAAAACATCATCTATTAGAAAATATTATAAAGTTGTGTTATATGAAGAATTATTTCTTTTTCTCCAAAAAAAAAAAAAAAAAAAATAACAATAATAAAAATAATAATATCATTTTTGATGTCAAAAGTGAAACAATAAAATATTAGTTTCCGTATTATAGAAAGCAATTTAATTTATATTCTAAAATTATATCTTATTTTACTTTTAATTTTCTAGAAATATTTGAAAGCATGTACCTTTACATTATAATGTAAGGTTTAAATATTTGGTGATGTTTATTGAAGAATACTCCAATCTATGTCTTAATTTATCTCCTTATTCGTGAATAAACTTATTTAATAGATGATAAATTAAACTAAATTTGCATTATTCATAGAAATTGATGTTTAGATGAAATTAATAAATATTTGTCTACACTACTTCCATTTATAAACATTGCTAATGTTTTTGTTTGATTTCTTAGATTAGTAAAAATGCCTATAGTAAACTAATTTATATAAATTAAATATTAAATTTCCATAAATGACGTGAAATTAAGAGTTGAAATCCAGTGTATGTTAAAAAGTGAGCACAATTTCAATTCTTAATTCCATGATCTTTATATAATGCAAATATTTTTTATTTAAAAAAAAAAAAAATTAGATCATTTCAATGTCTTTACTAATCTTAGAAAAATTAATTGTATCCATTTTTCTCTCACAGTACTGAATTAATGGTATGTGTATTGGTAATTTTGATATGTTGAAAAAATTAAATAATAATAAAATTGAACAACAATTCACTAATTCAGCATGAACTATTTTGATAACATCATTATATAATTAAATGTCTGATTTTTTTTTTTTGGCCCATATATACACTGCATGAACATTCATATTCAGAAATGAACCAAACTGAAAATTAAATGAAATTTAGGAGAAACATTATCACAATTAACTTCATAGTGAGTGAATAGGGAGTTGACAAAAATGTATGTATATATTTTACTTTTCCTCAGAGCTTCATACATAGCTTGAGTCATGTTGGCTGTGGTGCTTTGCTACACCATGCTGAAGTTGAAGCTGACTAAGCTTGCACGTAGACTTTACCACTATCTAAACCAGTTTTTTTTGGACAATTTATCTCAACCTTTCTCATTTTAATTGCACTACAACTTATATGTTCTTAAATATGTATTTTTCTTAACACTACACTAATTTATTTTTTTTTTGGAATTAAGAACCATCATTGGCTTTTATTTGGAATTAATGAAATATTCATTTTAATCTGAATTCACATATTTAGAATTGATATACTACATGAATTGTACTTTAGTTTATCAGATTATAAGATTTAATTCATTATATGACTAATTTTTTTAAAATTTCTATAAAATATATGTATATATGATTTGTGGATATATATAAAAACTGGGATTTTCTTCCATTAATTGTAAATGACAATTGGTATACTTTGCATGAAAACAATAAACATTCTCATTTTAAGCAAAGAAGTAGTTGTAGTGAATAACTTCTTCCATTTTTACTAAACACCCTTCCACTTTAACCAAAAAACCAAAAAAATTCAAAAATTTGATGTGTTAGTAAGGATCATTATTAAGAATTTTAAGTAGAAGTTAAATTTATATGAAATATTAAGACAAAATATTTTTAATGCAGGCATTAATGAAAACAGAGAGCATGGATATGTTTTTAAAAAGATAAAAAAATATATAAATATATTGGAGAGATTTTACAATTAATTGGGAATATCTCCTTTTTTTTCAATTTATATGTAATGCATAATAAATTTTCTTTAAACATCCATGTTATCTTATGGACGAAATTATTTGAGAACCGAAAGAATACATTCATTGTAATTCCAAATAAAAAATTTAAAAAAAATTTTTTTCTATTAATTTTATATAAAGTAGTATTCAATAAAATGAGTAAATATCATTATTTTTTTTATCGATTACAAATTTTTTTACATCTATGTTTTGTAACAATAAACTTTACATGTTCTCAGCATGTAATATTATATTATCAATCCAGTTAAAAAAAATTCTAAAATCTTCTTGTAGGAGTACTTATCAAAGGGAGCACCATTAATTCATATATGAAATCTACATTCACAAAAATTTCATATATAAAATCTATACTTCATAAAAATTTCAGATTAAAATCATATCTTTAAATATCTGTAAGAACGAAAGGGATTATCACCACCCTTTCATTCACTAATGAATTTAAATGTTTACATAGTTTAACATCATATATCCCAGAATGTCTAAATACACCACCTATTGAGGTGGAATATGTTCCCTTTATGTGTAAGCGAGATAATTCCTTTTTCACGTCAAAGAATTAAATAGATTTAGAAATGATATAAATCTAGTTCTCTTTGCTAGCATTAGCAGCTCACACTAAAAAAAATTTTTTTAAAAAGGCTTGTTGTTATGCACTAATTGGCTAAAATAAGCTTAGTTTTTGGGGTTACATTGGAGAAGAGTGAGTCATAAATGACAATATCATCTTTATTGCAATCGATAGTGGAACTTTCGGTCCAGTGGTTTCTATTAACATGGACAATTTGTAGATTTTGTCAAAATTGGTGTAAGTCATCTTGAATCTTGCTTAAATGGCAATTTAAGTCCACCAAGTTATTGAAATTTCTGCTTCGGAGATATCTGAGCGCTTGAAACATGATTGTCATTGATCCATTCATGTTCATACAATAATACTGCTCTGTCTGATTCATAAAAAATGGTGTGTCCAATCCTCATAACTTCTTGAAAGATTTTAAGGCAATTAACTGTGACTTCTGCTGCCTAACATCTTCGTCTGGCTTGATGAGTGGTTATGGTGTCACTGTGCTTGCTTTCAAGAAGCAATCTACAGTAAACATTGGGGATTCTTCTGAAAGGAGGGTTTCGTTGGCTGTAGCAATTTTTTTGGTAGCATTTAATGATATATGGTGGCAATTTACCCTGCATTAACTTTTCCACATTATCAATTCCATCTGATTCATCCATGTCTGCAAAGATGAAGTAGAGAGTGAAATATAATATCTCAATCTCAAAGAACTGATCAGTGAACAAATGTAATTGGTATGTAAAAACTGTCACACATACAGGTATCTCATATTGAACTGTACTAATGCTAAGTTATATCTGAAGTTATTACTGGATAAACTTCAGTTTGAAAGGTTAATTTTTAAAGCTATATAGGTACACTATAAGAATTGATCATATGATCACCTTTCAGCAAGCATTTTAGAGGGTTCCCTGCCTGATTTTCAGCATCCAGCAGGCCCCAGAGAAAAAAGCTGTGGGAATGAGGTATTTGGTTAATGAAAGGTGACAAATTTGTGTTCCACTACTTACCTTGCCCAATTTCTGTGAACACTGCCTCTAGCAAAGCTTAATCACCTTGTAGACAGTTAGGGGTCATTGGCAGTCCATTTTCTTAGGTACAGGAATGCACTGAACGTGCATCAGAGTAGTTCAAAAAAATTTTTTTTTGCAAGAATGGGCAGCTATAATATCATTTTAGCTAACTGTATATATTGTGCTTACCTTAAACCTGGTACAGATTCTTCCTCTTATTTAACCTCTGTGCCATGTTGTGAGTAGCTGGAAACAGGAAAGCAAGCCACAGCACCGTGACATCGGTTCAATGCCAACCAAAGTTTTCAGATTAACCTGGAATGTAGCATATGATTTAGCTAGCTACTTAAAGCTGATTTCCCCTAAATAATAGCTCCAGGGGCCTTCTAAAGAGCACCAGCTGTTTGTTTCTCTGTGCTACATACAGCCCAGAGTTCATGGAAAATATAAGTGCAGAATTCACCCAGGGTTCAATGTACAGATTCCACATTTTCAAGATTCCAAGGTTCCAAAACTTCAGAGAGAAATTTTTCCAACAACGGTGTACAGATTCCAGTGAGTTGCAGGCCTGGACCAGCCTTCATCATTGTTCAGTTTATTCCAGCTACAAATTTAAAGCAGGTGCACTCACACCATATTTGAGGAGAAAATTTTAAAAAATCTAATAATGCATTCTGGAAGAACAATTAATATATATGTACACAACATAGTTATGTTATTTTTTTTTTGCAGAATTGAACTAAAAAGGAAAAAAAAAAGATCTAATTAAAAGAAAGAAATTTTTTACAAAATTAAAAATATCATCAACATATGAGGGTGCAAATTACACCACAAACACCACTTCCTTATAAACATTTCATAAAATATGTGCATGCAACCAATGAGTGTACATATAAAATTTCTAAGCCACAGAATGGTATCTCAAAAATGGGAATAAAATTATTTTGAAATAAATAAATGTGTATACGACTATACCCTCTAATCCAAACTTAATTAAATGCATTTGTTTAAGACATGTTCTGTGAAAGACATGTCCTCCAATAAGAGATGACCACAAGTAAGATATAACCTCCTGTAAGACATGTCCTCCTGTAATACATGCCCTCCTACAAGATATGCCATCTAGTAAGATATATCCTACTTTAAATCATGTCATTCAGTAATACATGTCCTCTCATAACACATATACTCCTGTAAGATGTGTCCACCTGTAAGACATGCTCTTATGTAATTTATGGCCTCCTATCAGACATACCCTCATGTAAAATCTGTCCTCCTTTAAAGACGTGTTATCTTGAAAGATATGTCCACCTGAAAAACATGTTCTCCCATGAGACATGTCCTCCAGTAAGAGATACCGTAGAATAAAGCATGCTCCCCCCTAAGACATGTTCTTTATTAAGACAATTTTGTGACCACAGCCCACCAAATTGAGGCCTACCAAGCAATGCAGCCAAAGGCCGCATTTGCATGCTGGTATATATAACATTACTTCTACTATTCTGATATCTTTTTTTACTGAATATCGCCTCATAATAATATTAGATTCCATTCCCACCCTGTATGTAAATACTATTTCTTTACCATAAAAAGCTATAGTTTGTTAATCAGCACATGTAGCAAGCACTATTAAAGTATTATTATGCATTTGTCCCGAATTTATTAATAGGAAGTTCAATTCCCAAATGATATTGGAGAAAAAAGTGGAATAAATATTGAGGTTATTTTCAGTAGTGCATCATTCTAATTAGATAGAGAAATTATTTTTAATGCCACTATGGTAGTCAATAATGGAAAGAAAAGAAATGGACGAACGTAAAGTTGCGAATTAAAACCTCACTAAAAGTTGGGTGATCTGCCTGTGTCCACATTAGCTGTTAGCCCAATTATCGTCACCAAAATCTTAGAATCAGTTGCCACAGGTGTCTTGATATACATGCGATAAAAATTTTTTAAAGCAATACGTCCGAGATGACATAGCAAATGGTCATGTCATACTCCCTCAGACAAATATCGAGTCTTATGTGACTTTATGTCATGTCCCACAAAAATGGTATTGCACTGACAAAGATTGCTTTAGAATCATCGAGGTTAAACCAAGTAATTCTATGAATTAAAGTGGAAGCCTTCATCAAATCATTATATCCAACCTCCTTTGAAAAGAGAAAGCATGGGGACGAAATTTATCGAGACAAACTGTTTGAAATGATTAATGCTAAATGGAAACACTCTTCTGGGTTCACTTGTGGTGACAACAATTGTAACCAGCTCCAACAAACTACCCGTAAATGCTGTCTAACGTTCCTTTCGAACTGTAGGTACATCACAAGGAGTGGCAGAGGATTTTTTTTATTCTATTTTTTTTTTTTTTTTTTTTTTTTATTTGGAAATGCCATAATTCCTATTGATGCTGGCCCAGGAAGTAACCACAAACTATAAAGTGTAAAAGACAGATAATTGAGTGTAATTAAGTTCCTCACAAACTACAAAAGATTGCATCACTGTGTAAAAGAATCTATTCTCTGATACCAGCAGTTCACTGGATCAGTTTATGATATTTACCTTTGCTAAGAACTCACTTTGCAAACCAGCCACTAATAGAGGGGCAGTGTGGTAGCCCTGACACGAAGTTGAGTAGTGAGACCTAACTCGTGTGTCAGGGATCGTGTTGCTGCTCTGGTTGCCTGAATAACAGAGGACAGGAGCCAGGGAGCGCTCACAGCTACATATAAGAGAACTAAATATGTAGCACCATTTTTCTTCATTGTGAAGATCAATGTCAACTATTTCGTTGTAGCTAAATTGGTTGTTCGATCAGAATTGTCAGAAAAGATAGCTGAAGCACTCTCCATAATTAAATAAGTACTACCCAACATGGAATTTGACTTTTTTAAAAATGAGTAATAGTTTTGAAGCTAATTTATTGGTTATATATATTGTGTGTGTGTGTGTGTGTGTGTGTGTGTGTGTGTGTGTGTGTGTGTGTGTGTGTGTGTGTGTGTGTGTGCATAAAAAAAATATGGAGTCCCTCTTGGTAACACTCATTGCTGTGGAAAAGTGAATGTAAAAGGAAAGAAGCCAACCAGGTAAAAATTTCATTCTAATTGAACATGCAGTTTATACAAAAAGGAAAAAAGGAAGAGATAGCTTGTGGAAAATTTGTAATTTTAAATCGTATCAGTCTCAACTACCCCCCACAAACCCCAATTGTGTGTATCTAATTTTAACCCAATAATCCCAGTGGTTATACACAAATGTAAAATAGATAGATGGGTGAAATATTGGAATTGCCCATTTTATTATGTAAGATTCACCCCCACCTTTTCAACAGGTCATTTCAAATATCATTCCAATCAGACCTGCAGGTCCCTAAATCAGTGTTTATGCATAAATAGAAAAGGGTAGATCGATAGGCCAAAAATTCTTCAATTGTGATTTTAATTACGCGAAAATCAACATCTTCCCTTCTCATGTGTTTATGCGTAATTTCACCTCAATCAGCCAAGCGGTTCTAAAATCAAACTGGTTCTGTAAATCCAAGTGGTTATGCACAAATAGAAAAAGATAGATGCATAGACAAGATATGGCAATTCAAAATCGATCAAATTCATGCACTGATAACCATTCAACGCATCCCAAGTCCTCATACCAAATTTCAACTCAATCTGCTCGGCTGTTCTCTAAATCCCAGTAGTTATCCATGAACTAAAAACATAGATTGATAGAGTGAATACAGCTAAATAGAGAAAGATAGACAAAAATTGCAATATAAGATGTAATCATGAAATAACCATAGCATACACCTTCCCCCCTCCCAAATGCTCATGCCGAAACTTGCCCAAATCAGTCCAGCGATTCTCTGAACCCAGTGGTTTTGCACAAGTAGAAAAAATCAATAGAAAGATAAAAAATATGGTAATTTGTAATTTAAATATTTGAGTACCAACCCACACCCACCCAGACTGATCATGCCAAATTTCATATCGATCAGCCAGGCATTTCTCCAATACCAATGGTTATGCACAAATAGATAAAGGTGTATAGATTCAATAAAATGTGGCAATTCAAAATGTAATTATATAATGACCGTCCTACATCCACCCCAAATGCAAATGCTAAATTTCATCCTAATCAGCTCATCAGTTCTCTCAATCCCTGCAGTCATGTACAAATGGAAAAAGATAAATAGATACGCTAATAATGCAATCAAAATTTAATTTTGCATCAACCATTCCACACTCAGCCCAACTGCTCATGCCAAATTTTATCCCAACCGGTCCTTCAGTTCTCTCAATATCAGTGGTTATACACAAATAGAAGCATCATAGATAGATGACTAAAATATAGAGGAATTCAAAATTTATCCATGTAATAATCACATCACATACACCCAACTGCTTCTGCCAAATTTCATGCCAATTGGCCTATCAATTCTCTCAAAGTGATTATGCACAAATGGAAAGAGAGAGAGAGACAAAAATACAGTAATTCAAAATTTTAATGTGTATTAACTATCCACACACCCACCCCAAGCCCTCATGCCAAGTTTCATCCCAATTGGCCCTGCGGTTTTCAAAGCCCTGCAATGCATACAGACAGACAAACACAACTATGTTTTTATCGATTCCAAGAAGAGTGAAGAATCAGGTTTATTTAGTGAATTCTATTATCTCTCTGCCACAAAACTTGGTCTGCTCACTCCTCTGAGATGACTTGGTGGATTTGGCTAAAATTGGTGGGGATACTTTGGAGGGGTGTTAAAGTAGCATGGGATGATCAAAATTGATAAAAGTGGCAACACTGGTGAGGGAATAGAGAAATCCAATTTTCCATACAAAAGAAAGCCTGAACACATATGGTGAAGTGGTAAATGCTTGGGCCTTCCAAGCGGAAAGTTCCTATGAGGAATCTAGTTAGCTATATAAAATGATCATAAAATTAAAAATAATTCTGATTTATTACCCTCAGCAGCTAAATTTAGTAGATTATTTTTCAAATATTTCTTATTGCAGCTTATTGGCTGATTCCAAGGGCTGTGTTATTTGAAGATGCTGGCTTCAAAGCTTTAATAACCATCTTTGTTGATTTTGCATGGAAAAAAACAAACAGCAAGAGTATATATCCAGGTTCGATACCCAGTAGTTCTTCTTTCTCCTTCACTCTTTCCCAACCCCCTTTTAAATTTAAAGGTATATATATATATATATATATATATATATTCCCCCCCCCCCCCCTTTTTCAGGTGTGGTTCTAGAGCATGAACCACCAAATATGTTGATTCAGGTGTATTGGAGCAACTGCATTGAAAAGGTGGCATTAATAATGAATCTGTATGGCATATTCTATGGTTGATCTAGTGGCAGCTCTGTGGAACTTTGTTATTCAGTGTTTTATTTCTTAGATTAGTAAAAATGCCTATATTAATGAATTTTTTTTTTAAATAGTAAATTTCATAAATTTGAAGAAAGTAAGATTTGACATCAAAATTATATTAAAGTAGTAGGCTAATTTCATAATTTAATTTTATGATCTTTATGGAGTTAAAACATTTTTATTTAAAAAAATTAAATCTTTTAATCAATTTACTTAATTATGAAAATAACGTCCATCTTTCACTCATTACTTTGAATTTCTTTTTCTTGAATTTTTTAAATAAATATGGTTTAATTGAAGAAGATAAAAATATAATCAAACAATAATTAACTTTTTAACACAAACTATTTTGAATACATATTTATTTAAATCTCAATCAAAATATCTTATTGATAGAACTAAAACATTTTTATATCATTTCCATCTATTTACTCTTTTCAGAAAAGAGTAACTTCTTTCTCTCATTAAATTGAATTAATTTTACAACAATTTTTTTAATGTAAATATTGTTGAAATATGGAAATAAATCTCCTAAATTTCTTCTTTTGGCCCATTTATACACTTTATGAACATTAATAGCCAGAAATTTTAAGGAGAAAACACGATGATAATTAACTTTATAATTAATTAAATTAATTAAAAAATAAAAATAAATTAAAAAAAAATAATAATAACTATGTTTTATTTTACCTCTCTTAAGAGCATCATTAAGAGCTGAATAATCTTTCCAGGGGTTCATTGCAGCATATTTTTTAAACTTGAAGTTTTAAATCACTTGCATACACTTTTACATGTAACTACTCCAGGGTTTTTACAATATATTTTAATCTCGCTTATGAAATGTTTCAATTTGCAAATATCATTTGCTTTTATTTTGAATTAATAATTATATCTAATTTTTTTTTCCTTATAAAAAAAAAAAGAAGTTCCGTTCATGTGAAGAATTTTTTTCCACTAAATCTAAATGAAAACAATAAAAACAAAAATTAAATAATAAAAATTTACATTTTTTTTACAAAGAAATTGTTTAATTGATATTTTCCTAATTTTTAAACAAGAACATAAAATATGGACATATTTAAAAAAAAATTTTTTTAATTTGTTAAAATATTTGAGCAATATTATAATTAATACAAAGAATATTAATATTTCAATTTAAGTGATTTTCATAAAAAATTTTATCTTTAAATACACGTAATCTTGTGGACTGAATTAATTAAATACGAATTAAGGATGTTGGTTTTAATCCTTTATTAAAAATTTTTTAAATCTTCTTTCTATTAATTTTTATGTATTATTATTATTATTCAATTGAATGATCAAATATCATTCAATTTTTTTTCCTATTTCTAATTGGTTTATTACAATAATTCTAAAAATAAAATTTATAAACTTTATCAAAGGGATCACATTAATTCATAAAATAAATACCTTCTTCATAAAAATTAATGATAAAAATTATCTGAAAAAACAAAATCGATTCTCAAAAATTTTATTCACAATTGAATTTGTATTTACTTTTTTTAACTTCATTTATACCAATAAAAATTTAACTATGTTTGAATTAAACAATTTTTTAGATAGAATATGTTCATTTCATATGTGAGTTAATTCCTATTTTTACCAGTGAATCAAATAGATTTAGAGATAATAAAATCGTTTATCTTAATATCTCAATCAATATTTTTAAAAGGAATTGAAATGACATCTTTTTTAAATATCTAATTGAAGCATTTGAAATTGAATTATTTAATTTCATAAATTATATATTAATCTAACGGCAATTTTTTTTCAATTTTAGATAATGATAATTGGCTTGTTCATTACGACTAAAAAATGAATCAAAATGTTTTAAACCTATATTTCTAAAATTCCAAACTTTTTGGTGAATTACTTATAATAAAAATGGTTTTTTGTTTTATTTTGGCTAAAATTGAATATGTGTAGCTTTATTCCAGATATTGTATAATTAAAAATTAGTTTAATCAATCAAGAATTCAATTTTATTTTTATAAGATATCCAACAGATTATATCTTTTTCTTTATTCTTTTACTTGTTTATATATATATATATATATATATATATATTTTTTTTTTTTTTTTTTTTTTTGTTAATAATGAAAAACAAAATTTGTTATATAATTTTTTGTGACACAATTATGGAATTCAATAAAAAAAATTTTCATTTCTTCTGAATCTGTAATGTAGATATTGTTTAAATTAATTTATTAAGAATAAAATTGAACGACACAACAAATTCAACATGACCTTTTTATAACATAAATATATAAATCAATGTCTGAATTTCTATTTTTGTCCAATATATGCACTGTATGAATATTTATATTCAGGAATTAACAAAACTGAGAATCCAAAAAGATTTGGATAAAACTCTATGGCTATTAACTTAATAGTCAATAAATAACACAAAATATATGTACTAGAAGCTGTTTATATCTTTGCTTTCAATGATCAGGGTATTTTACCAAACAAACTTTATACTATACATTATTGAATAAGGAATTAGAAGAATGTAAAGTTAAGCTTTTTGCTTGGCATTGATTGCATTTGTTGATTAAATCACTTCCGCCACAGAAATTCCCTAGCTATTGTGAAAATCTCCAATTTGTTTTGTTTGATTTTTGATTTTCTATTGTATCCATCTCTAGAAACTGATCATTATGGTGTAGGGGTTTATTTTGATGTGGTTTTTACCTAAATATTTTTAAATTCAACGACCACTTTGTGTGTAGGAACATTTTCTTCAATAATATCCCCATTCATTCATAATTGGATAGTTAATTGCTCCCCACCCTATTTCCCAGCTTCCCATGCCCTGGTTGTTTTATTGCTTTTTAGTAGTTGCATAGCTGAAGACACATTTGCTGCTTTGCTTGCAATGGTAAAGGCATTTTGTCAAACACATATTATTCTAGATATTATTGAAATGGGCATTAGTTAGTTTTTCTGCTTGGCAGTGATTCAATTTTTTTAATAAATTACTTCCACAACAGTGCATCTTCAGCAATTGTGAGTGTCTCCAGTTTTATTAGTTTCAGTCATTGATTTTTTAATGTCTATAGCCATAGACAGAGCTCATGATGGTGTAGCCTTTTTCTCCATACTGTTTCAATTTCCTGGTATAATTATGTGGAAATGGACCTTTCCTTACTGATACTCTCATGAGTTAATTCATGGGAGGGGTCACTGTCCACACTGCCACCCCCCCTTTGTATGCCTTGGTTGTTGTTCCTTGTCCTTTTTTCTTTCTTTTTTTTGGCATTTTTTTTGTAGTGTCATGGCTGGAGGTGAAATGAGTATCAAATTTTCTTGTGTGGTGTACAGTGTACATTTGCTTATTTTCTACACAGCCATTAATGTGGGTACTTGAACGTCCTTAATATTGTTGCTTTTAAACTATTTTCATTTATTTTTTTAGAATTTATTTTACTTGGGTTGGTTTAATTATACATCCTCAACATGGTGATTTAAAACATTTTTTTTTTTTTTTTATTCTTTATTTTCTATTTATCTATTATTTAATTTTTTGAAATATTATAACTTATTTATAATTTTTCATTGTTTTTATTGGTATTTATAATTTTGTATTATTCTAGTCAAATTCTATGGATTGATGAAGGAGGACAATTTGTAACTTATTTTTTCTTTCATTTTTGAAATCTGTCTCCTTTTTATCAAATTTTCAAGTGTACTCTGCCAACATTATATATTTTTTTTATCAATTTAACAATTCCCTTAACCCAGATTTACGGCTACCCTAGCTGTTTTCTGACCCACCCATCCTCCACTTTATGTGAAGAATTGTATTTGGTCAAGTATGGTAGGGGAGAGAAAGAGAGAGAAAGAGAAAAGAGTGAGAGGGATAGAGAAAAAACTGCAGCATCTGTAATTCAGAAGCAGAACAGTCCGGTTTAGAAATACACATTAAATTATCTTAAAATACTCCACAGGTCTTTTATTGTTTAACTTTACATTTGGTTAAAAGTAAAAAAATTGTTGGTGGACCATTAGCAAATCTTAATCTAATAAAAATTTTAAAAAAGTCTTTCATTCTCAGTTGCACTGGCAAGGTAGATTAAAATTTCTTCAATTAAAGTTTTATTACATTTTTTCTAGCTATTTTAAAAACGGGGAGCATAGTTAGATATAGTGATGAACCCTTACCTGTTTCGCACACATAATAGGGTAAAAATAGAGGCTCGAGTTTACCTCTAACCTTTTGTTTGGACATTTTAAAGATATTCAAAGGACTCCTACACCCCTAGGACAACATAGGTAGAAGAATAAAATTTTATTCTCTGTCCCAAGAGACAGAGGGGTGGAATTTGGTAATAGCTACACTCACATCAAGTTGTTTTGGCTGCCAAAAGCTAATTAAAGGACTAACCAGGCCTAAATTTGGCATGTGGTTTCCAAATAACAGGTTGAGTGATATTAACCACATGTAGTTGTGGTAATGGGTGTGGTTTAGTCATAGCCACACTTATTGGTAGTTATTTTTGCTACCAAAAGCTACGTGAAGGACTAACCTGGCTGGAGAGTGGCATGTCGTCTTCACATAACTAATAAACATTATTAACCATTCATGGGTGTATTAATTGGTTTGGTTTGGTTATAGCCACAGCAAGAAGAATTTGTTTCAGAGTCCAAAAGTGAATTAAACAATGTGTGGCTGTCTGTGGATTTTTTACGGAAACCACACGCACATAAATTTTTTTTTGTGTGCCAAAAGCTAATATAAGAACCAATCAGGCAGAAATTTGGTGGCTTCTCTAGACTTTAATGCACTAACATTTTCAAAAGTTGTGGTTAGTTAAATATGCTGGAGAAATACCCTCCCAACAGTCATTTTTTCAGATTATCTTAGGCCTTCAGTAATTACTAACTTCTTCAGTCAGACTTATTAGTTTTAAGAATACATTCAAACACCCCATACTCTATCCTCAAAATTAAAAATAAAATTTTCAGGAATAGAAATTCAGGGGAAAATTTAATCACCCTGGTCACACCAGGCTTGTTGGGGCTCCCCCCAAAACTAACCCATCTACCAGCATCACACCTACGCTCTCAACCCCAAAAAAACACTGTGGGGGGGGGGAGAAATACAAAAAAAAATTTTTTTAAAGTAGAAAAAAAATTTTAATTGAGGAGAGTTAAAATTAAACCATTAAACCACCCCACCCCCATGCACACATACACCCACCAAACATACACATTCCCTCTCTTCCCCCCCCTCCTTTCCCAAAGGAAGGACCGATAGAGTTTACCACATTGTTTGGAATAAACTATATGAGCCCTATCAACTTATTTTTACCTGTGGCACACAGATCTAGTAACACTTGGAATGGTGGAGGGGTGGTGGGGGGGGTGGGGGGGGGGTGGTGGTGATGAAATCCACACGTTTTGCTCAACAATGGATTTTTAACAAAACACAAAAGTTTTAAATTGTACGAAAAATTAAACCAAAGAAGTTGTAACTCACACTAACACTCTAGTGTTTTAAAAAATTATTTTACCATGCCTAAAATACACTTCTAATAAACTATAATAAAACGAGCCCTATAGTCACTTATAATTCACCCACCTGCAGCAACAAACATATTTAGTTTGCTAAATGAGACCTGTAGGGATTGTCGAAAATAATCTCATTAATAAAACAAACACGATACAATTAATAAACGTGCCAAATTTCATTGAACTTGGTGATTTGTTTAGAGTGTTCATGCAACAAAAGCAAACCTATTGACAAAACCATATCATGTGATTAAATGACTAAATATACTTCTTTTTTTATTACTGAGTTGATTTCCAGTAATAGAGATGAACAAATCCATTGGCATTCAAAAAATATATATATGTATATAAAAATTCCTTTCAGGTTTCAAGATTAATGTATGAAATTTCTTCTAGCCCTTATACTTACATTAGAAAGCGTATCCATTCCCAGAAACAGGTCCTATAAAACAAACAAAAGGCGCATTTTTCTTTCACTATAACACTTCACAACATTTCCTAATAAATATTTGGAGATAAATGATGCTTCCTTTCCTTTCCTGATCCTTCCTGATCCTTTCCTGATCGTGAAGCACTTGCGGAAAAAGTTGAACCCATGGAGGTCTTTCTTGTACCTACTCACAATACCATGAATCTCCTCCTGACTACACAATGCAAGACTCACTACAATGCATTTTTCACTTTACTGGAATGCCTGAGAGAGCAGTGGATATTTTGGAGGTGCAGAAATTGTAAGGCTTGGAGCTATCACTACGAAAAGAAGAATTATAAACCCATGTAAAGCAGTAGTCTAGGGTGAAGTAGCACACTATCGTACTTCCCCTGTAAATTTTAGGCAAACTGTTTTGTGTGATTTCAGGTTGACATTTAACTAGCTGGTCTTGCTTTAGTAATATAGATGTGAAAATTATTGGTCGTGGCAACCTTTTACATATACTGAATCTATAAAAAAGAAAGGTAAATGTAAGAAATTTAAAAGCACCAAAACAACAACAAAATTTCACTTAATTGCTGAACTATATTAAATTCACATAAATGTGTTGGTTAATAAAGATGTATGTCTTGGCTGTGGCTAAAATCACTGCTATGCTACCTTTTTCTGGGGAAACTCTGAAGTATCCCCCTTCATTTTTTAGAAAGGCCGTAAAATTTAGCCTCTGATAACCACAGGAAGGAGAGTGATCAGGTGAGACCTGGCTAAAAAAAATTTTAAAAAAATGACGCAGTCCACAAATGTCCAGAAAATTAGAGGTCATTTGGTGAACCTACTTTGGTGAAACCACAATCCCAGCTCCAAATATCCTGTTTCCTTTTACTTTATTTTGTGTGAGGATAATAAGAAGAAGTGTGGCCAGACGGAACTTGTCCAAAATTTTTGTTCTGGTTCACAGGAGTTCATCTTGCAAATTAGATCTCATTTTGATAGGAGTTATTTGTTTTAATTGATTTCAATTTTGATCTTTGTAGTGAAACACAGTCTGGATTGCAATTCGCGTTAAGTGTATTTTATTATGATGTGGTAGCAAATTTTATTAAACTTACCTTTCATTATTCACTTTCATAAGTGACAGAAGCTTTCATACTGTAAGTAATGAAATAATTGAAGTGAATCTTCTATTTTTTTAAAAATTTACTGAACCACTATTCCATTTTTATGGAAAAATGGGACTATTTTACTTATGTATGCATGAATAAGGATCGTTATTAAGAAGAATTTTCTTTTTATCAACAGTCAAATTTATATGAAATGTTAAAATGAAGCATTATTTATGTATACATTAACAAAAACTTACAGCATTGAAATATGTTTTAAGAATTGGATTTCAAAAATATGCTAGTTGAATATATACATATTTTTCTATTTATACATAATGTTTTCCTTAAATTTACCATGAAATCTATTGACTAAATTATTTGAAAACAAAACAAGACCAGGATTTCAATCCTGAACATCTATAAAGTAGTATTCAATAAAACGAATGAATATCATTAATTGTTTACGAATTATAAGTTTCACATCTATGTTTCTTAGTAACAATTAACTTTACACCTTCCAACATGAAATATTTTCAATCAAGTTTTGAAATCCTAAATTTTTTTGTCCTTAGTTCTGGTTATGGAATTTTGTATTTCCCAACTTAATTTTTCAATGTTGATTCAATTATTTTTATAATTAGGACAAATCCATCTCAAAAACAAATAGTTCTACTATTTATTGGAAGGGGAATTAAAGAAATCAAAGAGACATATCTATTTGGGAATATCCAAGCAAGGTAATATACATTAAATTATTGAAATCCCATAGATTCATGGACAAACTATGAAATTAGGATTATATAGGTACAAGATTTGTTTATCACTAACGGCAATTACTTAATTTGGAGATAGAGGTAATTGATATGTTCATTATGATTAGAATTATAAATCAATATGTTTAAAAAGCAGGATGTGCCAAATTTGTGTAAAAGTTAAAATAAATAATAGTATGTTTACTTTTAAACAAATTTTATTTGGAATAGGTTAATGAATTTCTTTAAATGTAAACACCATGCTTTCTTTATGCCGAATATTATATAAATAAAGAATTAGTTTAATCAGTTAAGAAATCATCTTTATATAATAAGCAGATTACATGTAGTTCTATTGCTTACATTTGATTTTAATATTTAAAAAATATAAGCTAGAATATTATGAAATATAAAAATTTTTTTGAATTTATATATATATATGTGTATATCAAATTCGTAGATATCTACCAGATTAGATCTTTTTTAATTTTTTTTTTTTTTTTAATTTTTTTTCATGAAAATATTCTTGATAATCAAGAGCACCAAAATTTAATATATAATTTTTTATGATTCAATTATGAAATATGATGAGAAATATTAATTTCATGTGAATTAATCTCATTTTAGATTACTATTTCTTACATATCAAATTCATTGAAACATACAAAAAAATTGAATCATTTTAAACTATTTTTATTTAATACATTGCTCTCATCTATATATATCATGAATGTGTGCAGTAATTTTATTCAATAAAATGTAATAATATTTTCTAATACCACAAACAATATTCAGGTAATAATATAATGGAAGCAGGAACAAATTTAGCACAATTAAGCTGTAAGAATATATATCAAAAATTATTATTAGAAATGCTTACAAAACCATATCAGTTATCTGTATATTTCGATTAATATTAATTATATCAAATTTATTAATTTAGAAGACAAACTTTTAAAAAATGAATTGTTTAGAATCTAGAATAACAACATTCAATTTTATCAACTTTATACAAAAAATTAAAAATATATATAAAATATGTATTAATAATACTAATTCGATATAAGATACAATTATTCTTATAATACAAATTCAAATTTAGTATTTAACTAAAATATGTTTTGACACTAATCATTTTTTATATATTAAAGAAACAGATGAATTTTATATCTAAATTTGAAACCTTTATTTATGATTATTATCTGATTATATGTGTGTTATATTTTCTTATTAACAATAAACTTTACCTTCGCTCAATAAGAAATACTGTAAATCTAGTCATGAATTTCTCTTCTTTTCTACTTGAAAATTATTTAAGGGAATACCGCTTGACCATATATTAAAACGACACTTCATAATAATTGTGTTAAATTTTTGTCCCTAAATTATCCATCAGTAAATGTATACCAGAATATACTCACCTTTTCTTTCCCCAAGGAAATTTAAAAAAATGTTATATCCGAATAATTACATAACGATAATTAATATATGCATTTAAAAATTGAGCTTGTTTATTTGGTGCTAAGCATGTAACTCATTTTTCGTATCAGAGAATTAAATCAATTTTGTACTATTAACTAGTCTGCATATTTACATAAATTCTGATAGAAAATGTATTATCAATATAAATTTTAAGTTAATACAAAGTTGACAATTTGTTACTAGTATTATTGCTTAATGACATCGTCAAAATTATTAATGTACATTTCCTCAATCATATTTAAAATTTATTTGGTGAAGATATGTGAAAAAACTTAGCAATCCTCAATAAAATTAAAAATATGACTTCTCTAATAAATACCTAAAGAAAGAAGTAAATATATCTATGAAAACATCATCTATTAGAAAATATTATAAAGTTGTGTTATATGAAGAATTATTTCTTTTTCTCCAAAAAAAAAAAAAAAAAAAATAACAATAATAAAAATAATAATATCATTTTTGATGTCAAAAGTGAAACAATAAAATATTAGTTTCCGTATTATAGAAAGCAATTTAATTTATATTCTAAAATTATATCTTATTTTACTTTTAATTTTCTAGAAATATTTGAAAGCATGTACCTTTACATTATAATGTAAGGTTTAAATATTTGGTGATGTTTATTGAAGAATACTCCAATCTATGTCTTAATTTATCTCCTTATTCGTGAATAAACTTATTTAATAGATGATAAATTAAACTAAATTTGCATTATTCATAGAAATTGATGTTTAGATGAAATTAATAAATATTTGTCTACACTACTTCCATTTATAAACATTGCTAATGTTTTTGTTTGATTTCTTAGATTAGTAAAAATGCCTATAGTAAACTAATTTATATAAATTAAATATTAAATTTCCATAAATGACGTGAAATTAAGAGTTGAAATCCAGTGTATGTTAAAAAGTGAGCACAATTTCAATTCTTAATTCCATGATCTTTATATAATGCAAATATTTTTTATTTAAAAAAAAAAAAAATTAGATCATTTCAATGTCTTTACTAATCTTAGAAAAATTAATTGTATCCATTTTTCTCTCACAGTACTGAATTAATGGTATGTGTATTGGTAATTTTGATATGTTGAAAAAATTAAATAATAATAAAATTGAACAACAATTCACTAATTCAGCATGAACTATTTTGATAACATCATTATATAATTAAATGTCTGATTTTTTTTTTTTGGCCCATATATACACTGCATGAACATTCATATTCAGAAATGAACCAAACTGAAAATTAAATGAAATTTAGGAGAAACATTATCACAATTAACTTCATAGTGAGTGAATAGGGAGTTGACAAAAATGTATGTATATATTTTACTTTTCCTCAGAGCTTCATACATAGCTTGAGTCATGTTGGCTGTGGTGCTTTGCTACACCATGCTGAAGTTGAAGCTGACTAAGCTTGCACGTAGACTTTACCACTATCTAAACCAGTTTTTTTTGGACAATTTATCTCAACCTTTCTCATTTTAATTGCACTACAACTTATATGTTCTTAAATATGTATTTTTCTTAACACTACACTAATTTATTTTTTTTTTTGGAATTAAGAACCATCATTGGCTTTTATTTGGAATTAATGAAATATTCATTTTAATCTGAATTCACATATTTAGAATTGATATACTACATGAATTGTACTTTAGTTTATCAGATTATAAGATTTAATTCATTATATGACTAATTTTTTTAAAATTTCTATAAAATATATGTATATATGATTTGTGGATATATATAAAAACTGGGATTTTCTTCCATTAATTGTAAATGACAATTGGTATACTTTGCATGAAAACAATAAACATTCTCATTTTAAGCAAAGAAGTAGTTGTAGTGAATAACTTCTTCCATTTTTACTAAACACCCTTCCACTTTAACCAAAAAACCAAAAAAATTCAAAAATTTGATGTGTTAGTAAGGATCATTATTAAGAATTTTAAGTAGAAGTTAAATTTATATGAAATATTAAGACAAAATATTTTTAATGCAGGCATTAATGAAAACAGAGAGCATGGATATGTTTTTAAAAAGATAAAAAAATATATAAATATATTGGAGAGATTTTACAATTAATTGGAAATATCTCCTTTTTTTTCAATTTATATGTAATGCATAATAAATTTTCTTTAAACATCCATGTTATCTTATGGACGAAATTATTTGAGAACCGAAAGAATACATTCATTGTAATTCCAAATAAAAAATTTAAAAAAAATTTTTTTCTATTAATTTTATATAAAGTAGTATTCAATAAAATGAGTAAATATCATTATTTTTTTTATCGATTACAAATTTTTTTACATCTATGTTTTGTAACAATAAACTTTACATGTTCTCAGCATGTAATATTATATTATCAATCCAGTTAAAAAAAATTCTAAAATCTTCTTGTAGGAGTACTTATCAAAGGGAGCACCATTAATTCATATATGAAATCTACATTCACAAAAATTTCATATATAAAATCTATACTTCATAAAAATTTCAGATTAAAATCATATCTTTAAATATCTGTAAGAACGAAAGGGATTATCACCACCCTTTCATTCACTAATGAATTTAAATGTTTACATAGTTTAACATCATATATCCCAGAATGTCTAAATACACCACCTATTGAGGTGGAATATGTTCCCTTTATGTGTAAGCGAGATAATTCCTTTTTCACGTCAAAGAATTAAATAGATTTAGAAATGATATAAATCTAGTTCTCTTTGCTAGCATTAGCAGCTCACACTAAAAAAAATTTTTTTAAAAAGGCTTGTTGTTATGCACTAATTGGCTAAAATAAGCTTAGTTTTTGGGGTTACATTGGAGAAGAGTGAGTCATAAATGACAATATCATCTTTATTGCAATCGATAGTGGAACTTTCGGTCCAGTGGTTTCTATTAACATGGACAATTTGTAGATTTTGTCAAAATTGGTGTAAGTCATCTTGAATCTTGCTTAAATGGCAATTTAAGTCCACCAAGTTATTGAAATTTCTGCTTCGGAGATATCTGAGCGCTTGAAACATGATTGTCATTGATCCATTCATGTTCATACAATAATACTGCTCTGTCTGATTCATAAAAAATGGTGTGTCCAATCCTCATAACTTCTTGAAAGATTTTAAGGCAATTAACTGTGACTTCTGCTGCCTAACATCTTCGTCTGGCTTGATGAGTGGTTATGGTGTCACTGTGCTTGCTTTCAAGAAGCAATCTACAGTAAACATTGGGGATTCTTCTGAAAGGAGGGTTTCGTTGGCTGTAGCAATTTTTTTGGTAGCATTTAATGATATATGGTGGCAATTTACCCTGCATTAACTTTTCCACATTATCAATTCCATCTGATTCATCCATGTCTGCAAAGATGAAGTAGAGAGTGAAATATAATATCTCAATCTCAAAGAACTGATCAGTGAACAAATGTAATTGGTATGTAAAAACTGTCACACATACAGGTATCTCATATTGAACTGTACTAATGCTAAGTTATATCTGAAGTTATTACTGGATAAACTTCAGTTTGAAAGGTTAATTTTTAAAGCTATATAGGTACACTATAAGAATTGATCATATGATCACCTTTCAGCAAGCATTTTAGAGGGTTCCCTGCCTGATTTTCAGCATCCAGCAGGCCCCAGAGAAAAAAGCTGTGGGAATGAGGTATTTGGTTAATGAAAGGTGACAAATTTGTGTTCCACTACTTACCTTGCCCAATTTCTGTGAACACTGCCTCTAGCAAAGCTTAATCACCTTGTAGACAGTTAGGGGTCATTGGCAGTCCATTTTCTTAGGTACAGGAATGCACTGAACGTGCATCAGAGTAGTTCAAAAAAATTTTTTTTTGCAAGAATGGGCAGCTATAATATCATTTTAGCTAACTGTATATATTGTGCTTACCTTAAACCTGGTACAGATTCTTCCTCTTATTTAACCTCTGTGCCATGTTGTGAGTAGCTGGAAACAGGAAAGCAAGCCACAGCACCGTGACATCGGTTCAATGCCAACCAAAGTTTTCAGATTAACCTGGAATGTAGCATATGATTTAGCTAGCTACTTAAAGCTGATTTCCCCTAAATAATAGCTCCAGGGGCCTTCTAAAGAGCACCAGCTGTTTGTTTCTCTGTGCTACATACAGCCCAGAGTTCATGGAAAATATAAGTGCAGAATTCACCCAGGGTTCAATGTACAAATTCCACATTTTCAAGATTCCAAGGTTCCAAAACTTCAGAGAGAAATTTTTCCAACAACGGTGTACAGATTCCAGTGAGTTGCAGGCCTGGACCAGCCTTCATCATTGTTCAGTTTATTCCAGCTACAAATTTAAAGCAGGTGCACTCACACCATATTTGAGGAGAAAATTTTAAAAAATCTAATAATGCATTCTGGAAGAACAATTAATATATATGTACACAACATAGTTATGTTATTTTTTTTTTGCAGAATTGAACTAAAAAGGAAAAAAAAAAGATCTAATTAAAAGAAAGAAATTTTTTACAAAATTAAAAATATCATCAACATATGAGGGTGCAAATTACACCACAAACACCACTTCCTTATAAACATTTCATAAAATATGTGCATGCAACCAATGAGTGTACATATAAAATTTCTAAGCCACAGAATGGTATCTCAAAAATGGGAATAAAATTATTTTGAAATAAATAAATGTGTATACGACTATACCCTCTAATCCAAACTTAATTAAATGCATTTGTTTAAGACATGTTCTGTGAAAGACATGTCCTCCAATAAGAGATGACCACAAGTAAGATATAACCTCCTGTAAGACATGTCCTCCTGTAATACATGCCCTCCTACAAGATATGCCATCTAGTAAGATATATCCTACTTTAAATCATGTCATTCAGTAATACATGTCCTCTCATAACACATATACTCCTGTAAGATGTGTCCACCTGTAAGACATGCTCTTATGTAATTTATGGCCTCCTATCAGACATACCCTCATGTAAAATCTGTCCTCCTTTAAAGACGTGTTATCTTGAAAGATATGTCCACCTGAAAAACATGTTCTCCCATGAGACATGTCCTCCAGTAAGAGATACCGTAGAATAAAGCATGCTCCCCCCTAAGACATGTTCTTTATTAAGACAATTTTGTGACCACAGCCCACCAAATTGAGGCCTACCAAGCAATGCAGCCAAAGGCCGCATTTGCATGCTGGTATATATAACATTACTTCTACTATTCTGATATCTTTTTTTACTGAATATCGCCTCATAATAATATTAGATTCCATTCCCACCCTGTATGTAAATACTATTTCTTTACCATAAAAAGCTATAGTTTGTTAATCAGCACATGTAGCAAGCACTATTAAAGTATTATTATGCATTTGTCCCGAATTTATTAATAGGAAGTTCAATTCCCAAATGATATTGGAGAAAAAAGTGGAATAAATATTGAGGTTATTTTCAGTAGTGCATCATTCTAATTAGATAGAGAAATTATTTTTAATGCCACTATGGTAGTCAATAATGGAAAGAAAAGAAATGGACGAACGTAAAGTTGCGAATTAAAACCTCACTAAAAGTTGGGTGATCTGCCTGTGTCCACATTAGCTGTTAGCCCAATTATCGTCACCAAAATCTTAGAATCAGTTGCCACAGGTGTCTTGATATACATGCGATAAAAATTTTTTAAAGCAATACGTCCGAGATGACATAGCAAATGGTCATGTCATAACTCCCTCAGACAAATATCGAGTCTTATGTGACTTTATGTCATGTCCCACAAAAATGGTATTGCACTGACAAAGATTGCTTTAGAATCATCGAGGTTAAACCAAGTAATTCTATGAATTAAAGTGGAAGCCTTCATCAAATCATTATATCCAACCTCCTTTGAAAAGAGAAAGCATGGGGACGAAATTTATCGAGACAAACTGTTTGAAATGATTAATGCTAAATGGAAACACTCTTCTGGGTTCACTTGTGGTGACAACAATTGTAACCAGCTCCAACAAACTACCCGTAAATGCTGTCTAACGTTCCTTTCGAACTGTAGGTACATCACAAGGAGTGGCAGAGGATTTTTTTTATTCTATTTTTTTTTTTTTTTTTTTTTTTTATTTGGAAATGCCATAATTCCTATTGATGCTGGCCCAGGAAGTAACCACAAACTATAAAGTGTAAAAGACAGATAATTGAGTGTAATTAAGTTCCTCACAAACTACAAAAGATTGCATCACTGTGTAAAAGAATCTATTCTCTGATACCAGCAGTTCACTGGATCAGTTTATGATATTTACCTTTGCTAAGAACTCACTTTGCAAACCAGCCACTAATAGAGGGGCAGTGTGGTAGCCCTGACACGAAGTTGAGTAGTGAGACCTAACTCGTGTGTCAGGGATCGTGTTGCTGCTCTGGTTGCCTGAATAACAGAGGACAGGAGCCAGGGAGCGCTCACAGCTACATATAAGAGAACTAAATATGTAGCACCATTTTTCTTCATTGTGAAGATCAATGTCAACTATTTCGTTGTAGCTAAATTGGTTGTTCGATCAGAATTGTCAGAAAAGATAGCTGAAGCACTCTCCATAATTAAATAAGTACTACCCAACATGGAATTTGACTTTTTTAAAAATGAGTAATAGTTTTGAAGCTAATTTATTGGTTATATATATTTGTGTGTGTGTGTGTGTGTGTGTGTGTGTGTGTGTGTGTGTGTGTGTGTGTGTGTGTGTGCATAAAAAAATATGGAGTCCCTCTTGGTAACACTCATTGCTGTGGAAAAGTGAATGTAAAAGGAAAGAAGCCAACCAGGTAAAAATTTCATTCCAATTGAACATGCAGTTTATACAAAAAGGAAAAAAGGAAGAGATAGCTTGTGGAAAATTTGTAATTTTAAATCGTATCAGTTTCAAACTACCCCCCACAAACCCCAATTGTGTGTATCTAATTTTAACCCAATAATCCCAGTGGTTATACACAAATGTAAAATAGATAGATGGGTGAAATATTGGAATTGCCCATTTTATTATGTAAGATTCACCCCCACCTTTTCAACAGGTCATTTCAAATTTCATTCCAATCAGACCTGCAGGTCCCTAAATCAGTGTTTATGCATAAATAGAAAAGGGTAGATCGATAGGCCAAAAATTCTTCAATTGTGATTTTAATTACGCGAAAATCAACATCTTCCCTTCTCATGTGTTTATGCGTAATTTCACCTCAATCAGCCAAGCGGTTCTAAAATCAAACTGGTTCTGTAAATCCAAGTGGTTATGCACAAATAGAAAAAGATAGATGCATAGACAAGATATGGCAATTCAAAATCGATCAAATTCATGCACTGATAACCATTCAACGCACCCCTAGTCCTCATACCAAATTTCAACTCAATCTGCTCGGCTTTTCTCTAAATCCCAGTAGTTATCCATAAACTAAAAACATAGATAGATAGAGTGAATACTGCAAATGTGATAGATGGTCAGACAGAGTTACAGAGTTACAGAGCATTAAGATTAAAGAAAGAAATTGTGCTTTATCAACTATCGGATCAAACTAGTTATGTTGATGAGGGGGCTTGGTTGTTATAATTAGTGTCTTCCTGAAGAATATATGCTTTTATATTACCATGCTAATCATATGAAAAATATTGCGCAAAAAAAAAACAACTACTTTTTTGTGACGATAAGCATGTATTTGCCCTCTACTTATATAACTCATATATGGCAATATGTGATTGTGCATACTACATGACAATATATAACTAAGTATATATGGTAAGTCATTGAAAAATACAAGGTTTAGCCAGAATAATTTTCCATGCAAAACTTGAGCCATTGCACCTAGACGCATGAAACTTGGCATGCATGCACAACTTAAATCGGGGATTAACATGTGCTTAGTCCTATCTGGCCACACTTCAACCGGTGGGTGTGTCCATGTGTATTTCTGCTTGCTGCAGCAATATTTCTTTTTATTGGACCAGTGAGCCTTTTGCCACTTAGCTGCATGCTATTGGTGCAGTGAAGTCTTAAAGAGGAATAAGTAACTAAAGCCAGATTTGCTGATAGCAGCTTAGATGAAATATTATGGCTTCAGCACTGATATTTGTTGGCCAAACCACATCCATAAACAAAAACACTAGATGGTAAAAACATTAATGGTCACATGAAGTCCACATGCCAAATTTCAGCCTGATTGATCAAGCATGAGACCGGAAAGTGTGTTACTCCCCGAGGGTATGGCTATGTGTGTATTTTGGAGGTTCAATTAAATCTGGTTCCAATGGATACTTTTCTTGACAAATCTGGCAGTCTCCATTAATATTTTATGGGTGTGGCAAGACACACTCACAATCGCAAGAACTTATTCATAATCCTGTGGTCACATGGAGAGTACATACCAAGTTTCAGTGAGATTGGTGAATGTAACCATGACAAGATTACATACATTGCCACTCACACATGTAGGTAATGTTGATCACCCAATTACTTGAAGACCACAAGCCAAATTTCAAACTTATTTAGTCCTTTAATTAGCTTTTGGCAGCTCAAACAACTTCCTATGTGTGTGGCCACTAAAAAATCACACCCTTGCCATACCAAAAGGTGCTTAATAATTAAATGCTCACCAAGTTGCTTGGAAAACCCCAGCCCTATTTCAGCCTGATCATTCCTGTTTATGCACACATATGTGGTTAATAATGCTCACCCGGATACTTGGAGACTACATACCAAATTCTAGCCTAATAAGTCCCTCGGTTTGGCAGCAAAAACAACTTACACATACACACATACACATACAGTGCTTCTATTTATAAATACATAACCGGTGCATTATTTATTCCAAGCATAGCTGTAACAATCCTTAGTTATTTTTTTATTGTCACTAAAACTATTACTTTTGTCATTTATATTATTACTCTTATTATAGTTTAATTATATATGTGTAGAACCATGGCTAACTATAATTCCACATGTTGCTATATATACTTACGCTGGAGGCATGGTTGTCCAAGGAGCAATTGATAGATAGCATGGTAAAGGCCAGTGAGGAGAAGCATGGGCTGTTAGCCCAACTGAGATGTGCCAAGAAGGTGTGGAATTTCTTTAGAGATGTCATGTACTTGTGTGCATATATGTATACTGCAGTACAAATATGGTTACAAGGGCACACATGAAAAGGCTCATAATGTCACTGAAATAATTCACATGCAACTTTCCTGTCAATATTAAAGAAAGTAGATATCATCTTCTCAAGCTCCTTCTTTATCAAATCTCAGAAGTCAAGGACATCTTTCCCCATCAGCATACCATGGCAAATATATTCAGACACTCTGATTGTAAGTGTAATAACATATCCTTTAACATCCAAGGCAACCTGAGCTTCGGGGAAGCAGATCTTTTTGGTTAAAGCCTGTTGTAAGTAATCTTCCATCCAAATACTCTTCCTTCTTCATGAATTTGGGGTGAACAATTGTCTTTGTACCCCCACTGTCAAGGAGAGCCTTTTTGCTACTTTGCTGATTTTCACAGTTTTCATCCATTCGGGTAGTTCTCTTTCCCGGTAGTAGAGGAGACCACGCTTTGCCTCCTCTTGCTTCATACGACAGTCCCTCTGCATGTGACCCTTTTTCCACAATAACCTTTACAAGCTTATATATACATATACATGAACATATTCATATATATGTATGTATGTATGTATGTATGTATGTATGTATGTATGTATGTATGTATGTATGTATGTATGTATGTATGTATGTATGTATGTATGTATGTATGTATGTATGTATGTGTGTGTGTGTGTGTATGTATGTATGTATGTATGTATGTATGTATGTATGTATGTATGTATGTATGTATGTATGTATGTATGTATGTATGTATGTATGTATGTATGTATGTATGTGTATGTATGTATGTATACACACACATATATACACACACATACACATGTATATATCATTTTGGATGGGGAATGGTTATTGCATAGTTATATGCTTAAATTAGTGTATTTTTGTCTATCAATATCTCTTTTTCTATTTGTGCATAAGCACTGGAATTAAGAGATTGGGGTACAATTTGGCATGAGCACTTGGGGTGGTTGTGGAATGGTTATTATAATTAAAATGGCATGTTATATCTTAACTTGCCATCTTTGTCTATCTTTCTATATTTAATTTTATTTTAGTTTAACAACAGATCTTATTTTATTTGTGTATAACCACTGGGATTTAGAAAACAGCTGGGACAATTGTGATGAAATCTAACATGAGTATTTGGGGAGGGTGGGCATTCTTTTTTCTTCTTAATTTAATACAGAATTGCAGGATTTTTTGGCCTATCAATTTATCATTTTCTATGTGTGCATAATCACTAGGATTTAAGGAACTGTACTTCTGATTAGGATGAAATTTGGCATGAGCTCTTAGAGTGGGTGGGGGCGATTCTTACTATCAAAATGTGCAAACCATTGGACCGATTGGGATGAAATTTGTCATGAGCGCTTGGGGTAGGTGTGAGATGGTTAATATACATTAAATTTTGAATTGCCATATATGTCTATCTATCCATTTCTGTTTGTGCATAACCACTGCAAGAGAGCTGATTGACCAATTCGCACGAAATTTGGCATGAGCATTTGGGGTGGGTGTGGGAAGGCTATCACATGGTTAAATTTTGAATTGATTTTTTTTATTTAAATATCTATTTATATAATTTATGTATAACCACTGTTATTTAAAGAACCGTTGGACCAGTTGAGATGAAATTGGCATGAGCATTTAGATTGAGTGTGGGATAGTTAATACATAATTAAATTTTAAATTGAAGTATTTTCAGTCTTTCTATTTATATTTTTCTGTTCGTAAAAAACAACTGTGATTGAGAGAACTGATTGGCTGATTAAGATAAAATTTGGCATGAGTATTATACTCTCTTCCATCTGCTTTTCTGAAACATACCCCTCTCTTCTTGTGATACTGTAAGAGTTCCTAGACTCTGCACTTCCTTAGCTTGGCAAAAAATTAAATATATTGTGTCACAGCCACCCCATGATGGAGTATCTCTCACACATAATCAATTTGCGACAATTATTGGCACCTCTCTTAACATACAGTGTCCACAAGAAGGTGTTCTCCCTACTGGTTCACCCTTACTACTTTGGTTTCATCACTCTGGTGTGATATTGACCTTCCTGAGTACCTGAATTGCATAACTGAAAGCTGTTTAACCACATTAGTTTTATAAAACAGCTGTATTCTGTTCACATTTCTGTATTGATCAGCTCAATTTTGGAGCACATTGGTAAACCATTTTAGGTTATGACTTTCATTGGATGGCAGAACAGGATTTAACTTCATTATCTGATCTACCAGAGCAATCTCACCATCCTTCTCCTATCTTTAGGTTTCCCAAAAGGGTATATGAGCATAATAGTACTACTTGTAGTTTTAAGCATCATTAAGCATGGCATTTTTTACACTATAATTAGGTCTAGGGACAAGTGTGTGAAGGCTTTCAGGATGGAGTGGATCAAATCCAGTCATAATACAGCAGCTGCATTGTAAGTTTTTTTATATCATTTATATCCAGTTTATATGACTATTGTCATAATATTTACTAGGTTTTTAAAGGTTATGGCAATTGGAAGAATTTGATTAGATTGTTTCAAAATCAGAAAGAATCTAAAGCACATGGTGATGCAGTGGCAACAAAGTCTACTTAACCTAAATCTAGCTAGATGTAGCCAAACTTTTGAGTGCTGTTCACAAACCTGAAAAGTGAAAGACATTTTGAGGATAATTATTTCAAGTATACAATTTTTGGTTAGCCCAGCTCTGAGCAATAGCTCAGCGAGATCCACATGAAGCATAGTCCAATCTTATTCAGTTGTTTTGTTTTAGGGCTGAAAATAATCCACATAATTGGTAAGTACATAGAGCATAGTTGGAGGATGCTCATATCACATAAGAAACAGAATGAATTCAATATATCTTGTGAAAACTGCTTAGTGACATACATAATTAATCAATAATTCCTTTTTTTAAATTGTCATGGCAGATGAAACTACTGATGTATCTAATAAGATTCTATTATCTGGTGAACAGGTGGGTAGATAAAAAGTTTAAAATTAATCAAGATTGTCTTGGGTTATACAACCCTCTCTCCACTACGGATGACATCGTAGCATTTATAAAAGATGTTCTTTTCATTTTGAGATACCCACAGCTATGTGGCAGGTCAATGCTATGATAGCTGCAGCACAATGTTTGGAGCTGAAAGTGGTGTAGCTGTTAAGGAGCTGCAAATTGAACCCATAGCAGTGTCCTTAATTTGAGTGTAAATGATACAATCAATGGATCTGCTACTATACCCAGATACCTGTTTTGAACTGGTTAAACATATTCAGTTTTCTCCCCAGGGAAACACTCTACCAAGAATAATCAAAGGTGAAACAGAAAAATGAATCGTCCATTCCAACAATGTATCCACAATGTGGACAGTTGGAGCTGGTGCTTCAGCCAGTACTATATCCAATTATAAAAGACTGGACGTCCATTTGCAGCTTTGCATGAAAAGTTGGAATATTTATCTAAATTATTTTTTATCCTTAATTCAGTTCAGTGAACAATTGATCATAACTGTATCAATTTTTTTTAAATTCTATATGCACAACATTTCTTGTCTTCTGGTCAGTGCACGTTTTCCTTGAGTCAACAACATAAATTGTTCATCTTTCTTCTCTCTCCCCAGTTTCTGTTCATAATAATTTCCCATTTAACCTTGCACACGGAGGTTCAATTCTATACAAAAAGAATTAACACCCTTGGTGTAGGATGTGTTTATCCTGAACAGTGGGTTCTATTTAGTATAGTGCTTTGGTGACAATGTGTATATACACAACCATGACACATACGTATGAACTGCTTTTAGCCTGACATACCCAGGTATGGCCAGGTGGGACCCAGACTACGTTACCCCCAGAGTGTGTATACATAGAGAGTTTTAGGTTTGTAGCTCCAAGGCTATGTCTGGCTAAAGTACCTTTTCTGGCTATTTCTGGCCTACATGAACTCAGGAAGGGGTGTGACCACATAAATGTACTTAAACAATCCCCAAGAGGTAACACTGATTCCAAATATATATGGGTTCATAGGTCTAACTCCCAAGGTACAAGTGTTTTTCAATAGTACCATTTTTAGCCTACAAGAGGAAGAGGTGTGGCCAGGTAGAAGTGTGGCCAGGTAGAAGTCAGCCCATACTACCCCCATGGTCAATTTGTGTATGCATACAAAGCTTCAGACCTGTACTTCAATGTTTTTTCTGGCCCAGGTACTGTTTGGCTTCTTTTGAACATAGGAGGGAGTGTGGCCATATAGACACTTAAAATGTTCTATTGGTGGCACCGATTTCAAAATATATGTGGATTTATGTGGGTCTCACTTGATCCGTTCAAGTGTGAATTGCCATCACATGTACAAACCGACAATTTGATCATAAAGTATAGATTCTATCAGACATACCGGGCGTAGCTCGCGATATGACATGCCTACAGGAAGGTGTGGCCTAGTGTAACCCAGCCCATTCCGTACCCGAGTCAAGTTGCGTTCAAATACTAGTAGGTATTTATGTCCATGGATATGACCATATATATGTATATTCATTAGATCACATCTTAATCTAACATGCTCTCAGGAAGTGATGTGGTCAGATGACCCAATTTTTTGTTGTTAATAACCATCCACTGTGTAGGATGTGCCTACTCTGTAGAGTGGTTATATATGGTGTGCTGGTTTTGCAGTAAAGTGGTGTGGCCAAGTGTGATCCAGCCTATGTCCAAGAGTTGGTTGAATTACCATTTTTGGCATTTTGATCCTGACACAACCAGCAAGTGGGACACAGCTCACGTCATTCCCAGTGCATGATGTGTGCATGCCAAGATTTATCATGAGTTTTATTCTTGGCAGCTTGAGCTTCACACGCCCACAGGAAGAGGTGTGAATAGGAATAGCCACACTGAGTGAGTAGAGAGTATCCCAATTAAATATAATCCAAGCCTCTTCATTCACAAATTTTATCGAAAACTCATGACTTAAGCCCAGTGTAATCTGATGGACTAAAGAATCGCCACAAAATTGCTTAAAATCATCACTTTTATCACTCTTTTTCCAACTATCAAAAAAAATCACTACAAAAAAAAACTCTATCACAGTTTATATTTACAGCTTTTCATTCAAATCATTGCTTTATACTCAATGATACTGTGGTCCCATGCACCTCTTCCCTGCATTTGAAGAAGAAACACAGAACATTTCTTGAAAGAAGACCTTCTCTACCTCTGCATTCAAGTAGAAATACAAAATATTTTTAGCACACCAAGGCACGAACATTTGGAACAGAAATTTACCCATTAGATTCTTGTATAAATGCATATCCATCCAGAAATTTTCCGTGCTGCTGGTGTCCTAGGCCAGCTCCTTGATCATGGGGCACTTAGAGCCCAGTTCTCCTGGGATGAAACATCTAATGGAAAGACTGGAGGACACATTCTCTCTCCAGGTATAGTTTGCACAAGAACAGTGATAATTGCAATGCATCTGTCTTGGTAAGGATCTTAATTTTTTCTGCAGCCTTATGAATACCTTCCTCAGGAACTTTTTACAGTCCCCTCTTCCTTGCATGGGAAGCGGACTCTGATCCAACTTAGCCTGGAATTTCTTACTCTTGATGGGTTTAACAATTTCCCTATCAGAATTTCCCCTCACAATTCTTCCCCCACCCCCCTCCCAGAAAAATCTACTTCTGGCAACACTGCTCAAGACTAATTCACATTCTCAAAAGATCAATCTCCTTTAAATAGGCTGGCTTCCCTCCAATGGAGATGACAATATAACACAATAATAAATAAATGAAATGACCAATTACCACAATTACATCCATGTATGTGTGTGCAAGTATTCATCCTCCTGAAACAAATGAACTCAATAAATAACAATAACTCCAGTGGCAATCATAAATAACTATCTACTCTGGTCCCTAATCAATATTAGCAAAGAATTTCTGTTTGCATGATCAAATGTTCTTTATCTTACCAATTAATTTTCAAATGAATTTTTTTTATTTATTAAAATGTTTGAGCCGTGTCGAAATTTGCAAAAAAGAAAAGGGTAAACGAGGAAGAAAAGGGTAAACGAGGAAGAAAAGGGTAAACGAGGAAGAAAAGGGTAAACGAGGAAGAAAAGGGTAAACGAGGAAGAAAAGGGTAAACGAGGAAGAAAAGGGTAAACGAGGAAGAAAAGGGTAAACGAGGAAGAAAAGGGTAAACGAGGAAGAAAAGGGTAAATGAGGAAGAAAAAAAGAAGGAAAAAAAAAAGAAGGAAGAAAAAAAAGAAGGAAGAAAAAAAAAGAAGGAAGAAATAAGGGAAGGGAAAAGGGGGAGGGGAGGGGGGGGGAGAAGAAAAGAGGGAAGGAACGAAAAAGGGGGGGGGGGGGGGGAAATTTGGTAGGTACCCAATAAATGAGACAAGAATACATTCAACAAGAAACAAGTTTCAATATGCTTCACTTTTAACACATGTCAGCATTCTCTCACTAATGTTATCTGCTAATTATTATACGAATGCTGAAGTCCTGTGTAGAATTTATTATACAGTCATACCAGCTAATTCTTTTGGATTCGGCAAGGATCATGCCCACAAATTTCCATCAATAGGTCCATTTAGGACCCACATACACACTACACATGTGCCTGTTACATACATATATATTCCCATAAACATATTGGCAGTTTTGATTAAATGTGGAGTCAAACAGTGTATATCAAATAATAATTAGTTTTGTTCAGTCGAATTTCCATTGTATGTTCCCATATCGTCACTACTTTCATCGGGATAATCTTTGGGATGAAACTTGCGACCTTTCCTCTCATTTCCTGGGCTAATGAAACAAACATACAAATAATAAATTTCTATTTTAAAATATAAATTAAACAGTAGCCCTGATTTGATACAGTTAAAAAAATAGTTATATTGATTTTAGAAACAAACATACAAATACTAAATTCTTCTTCTTTTTTTTAATCTCTAAGTAGGGATGATCACCCAAAAAAATGGCGGCCTCGTAGACTAATATAAAATGAAAGCTTCTTTTTCTCTGCTATGGCTCAAACCTAGGCTACAAAACTCACCTGCAGTCCATATAAGCTGCATCACAAACTACCAAGATAGTTTCTGTCCTCCAAATCAATAGCTAAAGTAGCAAGCCCAGACTTGTCAAAATCACCAAATGTTCACCATCTTTCATCTTATTCTTTTCATTCTTCATTTCCAGGGCTACAGCCTAGCTGGCTACAGCAAATCTTGCAATAGTTATACTAACAGCTTACTATTTCCTTGGACTAGGTCCACGACCTCTTTATTTGCTTCCCCATGCTAACAAACTACCAAAGTATATCCCAGACTAGTAGCTGCAGTGTTAAGTTGAAAGCGCCATTTTGACACTACCAATTCTATGCGCACAATTAAAAACTGGTTTGTGTGTGAGGCTATGAATATCATTACCAGAGCTACGCTTCCAAAGAATGTAAGCCAAATTCAGTAGCTAAATTTGTTACAGCTGGCCATAGAATTGGTATAGCTAGCTAGCTGTTACATCCTGATAATTAATTAAAACTAATTGAGTAGTGTACAGGGAGAATGCACTCACTCTGGAGAGGTGCAGGTAGAGTGCACACTTGTGGATGCCAATGAGATGTATACAAGATGCCAATCCAATATTGTAGCCAACTATCTGACAGTGTGCAAAAACTAACAAGTGAAAATAAAAAAAAATTTTATTGAAATAAAAACAGTAAGTAGGGATGATTTATCAGCAAAAAGTGCAGAAACAAGAATTCTGTGACAGTGTGTTTACAAAATTCCCTACTTCACTGATTCCTGTGAACTTAGAGTTCTACATGATAGTACGACAATCTGTGTTGCAAATTCCTGTGAATTTAGAATAATTATTCTACATGAGCTGGCTACAAGATAATTGAAGAGGTGGCAGTCTTTTGGCATCACATCTTACACATTATGTGAGAATGTGGAATCAGTGAAGTAGGGAATTTTGTAACACACACTGTCACAGTATTCTTTTTTCTGCACTTTTGCTGACACATCATCCCTACTTACTGTTTTTATTTCAAAGAAATGTTTGTTTTTTTTCACTTGTATAAATTAAACATTAGCCTGATTTGAAATAATTAAAAAAATATATATTGATTTTAGAAAATGTCTAAATAGTGAAGTACAATTAAAAACACAGGTATTCATTCAAAATTTGGGTAATCTACATGTAAAACTACCATACTTAAGTCTAGCATTGAAGTAACCATTGGATATGGATAAACCAATTAGGTAGGGCAAATGAGTTTGCTTGATTACAATAATAACGAAAAGAGGCGGCATCTCGATGTAGCAAGAGTGTTACAATACTATATATACCTTGAATCAGTAACTATGACTTGAATAAAACTAATTCTAGTCTACAAAGAAAAGTCACTACTAGTTCCACTCAGTTTTACTTCTAATTTGATGGTGTGAGATAGCCTGAAAGTATGTTGTGGCGTGCATCCTATGGAACATAATTAACATTACTATGTGGTCACTGGTATGTCTGTCGATCTTTTCCATATTGTCAATTATTGTTAAAGATTTAACAAAAGCAAGTGTTCAACTCTATTGAATTATTAGTAGCTAGCTCGCTACAATTGGTTACCCTGAGTTAAAGTAGTTAAAAGAGCATGCAAATGCCATCCTTAAGTCCTGTTGGAGCTCCACAGCGGCGGCGGTGAAACAGCTACAAATGCTAGAGACCTACTGTGTGGATATTCTCTTCTTTCCTCTTGTCTTCCTGTTTCTAGTCAGCCAGATGCCTCTGGAAAATGAGGATGTCCAGGCCATTTGATCAGGCCCTTTAAGCTTTTCTCCCTGCTGCAGCAACTCTACCTGCCACCACATCCTCTGTCTCTATCAAGCATCTTCCCTTTTGGACCACCAAAGCAGAGGTGTGGTTCTGCCAGGTGGAGGCCCAGTTTGCAACCCGCACCCCAGCCATTACAGTAGACTTGACTAAGTTCAATCATGTTGTTGCAGCCCTAGACCACATCACAGCAGGAGAAGTTGAGGCTCTCATCCTGTCCCCACCCACTGATGGCAAACTGATGCACTGAAGGCTGCCCTCATCAATGCCTTTGGCAAGACTCAAGCTTCTAAGGACATGGAGCTCCTGTCCTTATCGGGTCTCGGTGATAGAAAGCCTTCCAGCCTGTTCCTCCACATGGAGTCCTTCAATGCTGATTCAAAGACCTCCTTCGCGCCCTCTTCCTCGCCCAGCTGCCCATGGAAGCACGTCAAATCCTCGTTGGTCATCCATAACTGACCTCAATGACTTAGCTAAGGAGGCTGATACAATCATGGAGGTGAGCTCCATGGGATTCAGTGCCACATGCATCTCTAGTGTGCACAATCCACCTTCCTCACCCACCATTGCAATGCCCAAAGAACTGTGCTTCTATCAAGCCAAGTTCAACAAGAAGGCTAGGAAGTGCAACCAGCGAGAGTGCAAGTTGGCACACCTCATACTATCCTCCACTTCCACCTCCTCTAACACAGCCTCGGGAAATGGGTAGGCCGGCCGCTAAAAATATTCGCGGTCGGCCACGGGTAGAAAAAACTACGACAGTTTGGAACCACCGCTTAGGCCGTTCTTTCCTGGTTGATTGTGGTACATATGAATCTGTTTTCCCTGCCTCAGCTGCTGATAAGAGGCACCATGCCTCCTCAGCACCCCTAGTCGTTGCCAATGACACACTCATCAAAACATGCGGCAAACACGAAGCATCTCTTGTGCTCGGCAAGGAACACACCTTCACACAGGAGTTTCACGTGGCAGATGTCACAGTCTCCCTAATCGGTACTGATTTCTTGGCTTCCAATCGGTTGGTCATTGACATGTCCAACAAGCGTCCCATCAGTCTTGATGACTCCAATGTGGTTGCAACCGGTGTTGCAAGTGTCTGCTCCACCATCTGCATCATAGATGAGTTAGTTTCCTGAGCTTCTCATGCCACACTTCAAGTCTACACGGTGTGGAGCATTACATCACCACCGACAGTTCCCCTCCTCATGCTCGTCGCCTCAAACAGGAGAAACTGGAAGTTACCAAAGCAGAGTTTGCTGAGATGAAAAGGATGGGTATCATTAGACACTCCAACTCTCCCTGGGCCTCACCACTTCACATTGTCCAGAAACCAGGTGGTGGCTGGAGACTATGTGGTGACTTTTGCGCATCAACAACACTACTGTAGATGACAGGTATCCCTTGCCCCACATACAAGGCTCCAATGGCAGTCTAGCGGGCAAGAGGATCCTCTCCAAGGTGGATCTGGTATGTGTCTATCACCAGATCCCTGTCGCATTGGCTGCCATCCCCAAAACAGCAGTCACCACTCCCTTTGGGCTGTGTGAGTTCCTCCGTACGCCCTTTGGTCTCAAGAATGCAGCCCAGGAATTCCAGAGGCTTATGGATGGCATCCTCTGTGACGTCAACTTTGTCTTAATCTACATGGATGACATTCTAATTGCCAGCTATACCGATCATGAGCATGAAGCACACCTCCGTAAAGTCTTCTGCTTACTCTCCAACAATGGTATGGTCATTAACCATAAGAAGGGTGTTTTGGGTGACAGGGATCTCATTTATCTCGGGGCACCGTGTCACCACCTCAGGTATTATGCACCTTGAGTCCAGGGTCACAGTAGTGAGTAATTTCCCAGTGCCCACCAAAAAAAGTAGGTCTTCAGTGCTTCCTTGGCATGATCAATTACTACTGCTGCTTCATGACGAGGTTGGCTGACAAACTCCATCCCATCCACAATGCCACCATGGTCAAAGGGCGGGCGATAGAGTGGACCACAGAATGTCAGTCAGCCTTTCTTGCAGTTAAGTCTGCTCTGATGAATGCCACCATCCATCATCCCCATTAAAATGTAAACACCAGCATCACGGTGGATGCAACGAATAGGGCAGTTGACAGGCAGCTAGAACAGTTTCTGGGTGGCCTCTGGTGTCCAGTAGCTTTCTTCTCTAGGAAGCTCACTAACGCCGAAAGGAAATACAGTGTTTTTGACCGCGAGCTGTTGTCCATCTTCCTGGCTGTAAAATACTTTCTCCACCACATCAAAAGCCACCAGTTCACAATTTTTACTGACCATAAACCACTCACCCTTGCCTTCTCCAGTACTGCTGTGCAATTGCCCTATCAGACTCATCACATGTCCTTCACCAGTAAGTTTTCCACTGACATGCACCATGTTAGGGAAAAGATAACGTTGTTGCAGATGCACTCTCTCGGCCCAGCATTTCAGCTTTTATCCTCCTGACGATTAACTATCATCAGCTGACTGCCGATCAGGCCAATTCAGATGAATCGCTGCCTTATATATAAAACCTCCATCTCCGGCCTTCGTTTTGACAACGTCCAATTCAAAGACTGCACCATCCTATGTGATATCTCCATGGGTAAACCTTGACCAGTAGCCCCTCGAGAATGGACAAGAAAAGTCTTCGATTCCATTCACAGCCTTGCCCATGCCGGCTGCCGCCCAACACAACATGCTATCTCCTCACATTTCGCATGGCATGGGTTGAAACGTAATGACCGCAAGTGGTGCCAATAATGCCATCCCTGCCAAGTATCAAAGACCCACCATCATGCCCATTCACTACTCACTGATCATCCACCTCCAGATCATCACTTTGGCAGTCTCCACGTTGACTTAGTGGGCCCCCTTGACAAGTCTGAGGGCATGAAGTACTTCTTCACTATCACGGATTGCTTTACCTGGTGGCCTGAAGCCTATCACTGCCTGACCCTACCACCGAGACCTGTGCAAGAGCCTTCATCCGTCACTGGATATCCCGCTTCAGAGTGCCCGATGACATTACCTCCGACCATGGCCCTCAATCCACCAGCCATTTGTGGACCAAACTCAACTGCCTTCTCGGAATCTCTGCCTCTAATACAACGGCCTACCGCCCACAAGCCAATGGGCTTGTTAAGTATTTCCATCAACAGTTGAAAGGATCCCTCCAGGCTCGGCTCCAAGGCCTACACTGGATGGATAAACTTTCACTCGTGCTACTCGGTATCCGGACAGCCTGGCGGGAGGGCTCAGACTGCTCAGTGTCTGAGCTGGTCTATGGTATTTCTCTCCGCATACCTGGTGAATTCCTTCCCCATGAGCCACGGGATTTGCAAGTATCCTCCGAATTTCTCCGGCAGCTACAAGACAACATGCGATCTGCCTTTCCATCCGCATGTGAGTTTCACGGTGGTTGTTCAGCCTACAAACCTGAAAACCTGGCATCCACCTGGCATGTGTATGTTTGCCATGATGCCCACTGCAGTCCACTGCAGCGCCCCTACAATGGCCCGTTTAAGATCCTTGAAGCTTATGAGAAGTACTATGTGCTCAGCATGAATGGCCGCAATGATTCTGTCTCCATCGACCGACTAAAGACAGCATATGGCAACCAAACCTTCTGTTGACCTGCTTTTGTCCTCCTCATCATGTCACTTTTTCACATCCAACCTGAGCAGCTCTACCTCCACCAACAACCACGCCACAGCATACAGTGCACTCTTGCTCGGGCAGACTGATCAAGACACAGTCTGCTACCTGTAGGCCTTGGCTGTCACACTGTCCCTTACTGGGGGGGGGGGGGGGGGGGGGGGCCTTGTGGTGTGCATCCTATGGATGCATAATTAGCATTACTATGTGGTTATAGGTATGTTTGTCAATCCTTTCCACATCGTCAAATATGTTGAAGATTTAATAAAAGCAAGTGTTCAACTCTAGCTAGTTCACTACATATAAAAATATACTGGAATTAACATTAGAAAAAAATTAATTAATCTTTTCTATTCAGAATCGTGTGTGATTGAGTGAGTTTGATTTTTTTAATTATACAAAATCTGAGTTGATTAATTAAAAAAATAATAAAAGCCTTCGCCAACTAATGCATATATATCATATTGGGATTACAAATGTTTTTTAAAAAGGAAAAAGAAGAAGCTGTAAAGCAGTTTCAGTCTAACTGTAAATAAATAGGTTATTCATACATCCCTTGAAATTAATCATTAATAGAAAATTAAACTGTACCTGTGAGGTTGAGGTTTAGTAGTAGAGCTGGATATTGGTGAAGAAAACACACTGCTTAGTGCATTTGGAATGGCAGAAAACAACCAAACAAGGAGGCTGAATAAACTCATCACTGCAGCCCAAAATACATTTGAAGTCTCTGAAGATTTCTGTAAACAAACAAATAATACATACCAATCATTAGTCACATTAGGTTTAATGAAATATATATAAACTGAACTATCTAATTTCAGGGTATGGAACTGGTGAATGAGTAGTTTGTTCAAGTGAATTCATCATTCAAACGTTAATTAGAGGTAAATAAGAATTATAGAATAGCTACCTTTGTCTAATCAAAGTTGTTTCCATTAAGTGATGATACATGCATGAAAGACTTGCAATACGACAATTATATCGCCTTTTCTAAAAGTATAACCTGGCTGTATCCTGGCAATTTTGGTACATAATTTGTTGATTATTTGTTACTATCAGACATATCTGGTATTGCCCTGGATATGACATACCCATAAAGAAGGGTGCAGTTTTTTGTGATCCAGACCATTTTCCTATCAGAGCCAAGTTGTTTGCATGCTTCTATGTCTCTAGCTCCATAAATTTGACTGTCCATAAGCGCCATAAATGGATTGAATAATTTTTTGGCATTTTTGACCTGACTTGCCAACATGAAGAGATGTGGGGGTCACAATTAGGGGGGGGGGGGGGGGGGGGGGGGGGGGCTAAAAAGCATCTACTGAGAGTAGGCCATATCTGGTATGGTGGTTTGGCAGTGTGGTGCGGTGCATTGCAACCTATGTTCAAGTGTTGGTTCAAGCTCCATTTTCAGCATTTTAAGCCTAAGATGCCCTGAGTGTGAATAAGAATAGCCACACAGAGAGAGTAGAGAGTATCCAAATCAAATGTATTTTAAGCTTCTACATTCACAGAAGTTTAATTGAAAAACTCTTGATTCAATGTTACTAGATGGATTTTGCCAAAAATAACTTTAAAGTTGATCAAAATCACTACTTTTATCACTACTTTATTCAGTTATCCAAAAAAATCAGAGAAAATCACTACATAAAGAAATAATAACATATTATTTAGCATTCAAACCACATATTACCAAGTTACATTAAAACATGATACGGCTTTTCGTTCAAATCACAGTTTTAATATTAGCTTTATGCATTGGAAGTAGGAAGAGAGAATATTTTATTAATGAAGACCTCCAATGTACATCCAACCAGAAATTCTCTGTACTTCTGGTGTCAAAGGCCAGTTCCTTGATAGGTGGCACTTAGACTCCAGTTCTCCCTGTGAATGAACAGTTCGTGGAAAGAATAGTGGGACACACGTATTCCCTCTCCAGGTGTAATATGCAAGAACAGTGGAAATTTTGAATAGAGTTGTCTTGGAAATGAGCCTGATTCTTTCTGCAGCCTCATGAATACCATTCTCAGGAACTTGAAGGAATTCTCTTCCAGTCTCCTCTTCTTCTGCATGAGCAGATGGCTCTGATCCAATGTTGCATGGAATCCTTAATCCAGCTGAAAATTTACTACATTTTGAGGGCTTTGGCAATTTGCCAATAAAACCTTCCCCCTCCTGGGGAAAATCACAACTTATGGCAACACTGCTCAAGACCCACCTTCCCCAGACTTAAGCCTTCCTTAAATAGGTTGCTTCTCATCAATGGAGATGACAATTTGACAATATAGCATAATAATAAATAACTCAATGATGAACCTCCTAATTATAAATACATGTGTGTACAAGTATGCTTCTTTTTACCATGGCCAGTAATGTGTACAAATAACAATCTACTCAGGTCCCTAATTAATAAGTAACAAAAAAATTCTGTATGCATGTATGAGTGTTCCCTATTTAACCTACCAATTAAAAAAATAAAAAAAAAAAAATTTTTTTTTTTTTTTTTTTTTTTTTTTTTTTTACTATTTGAACGGTGTCAGAATCTAGAGGGGGGGGGAAATTTGGGAAAATAAGCAGTATTGCCAAAAGTTGTGATTTTCCCCAAAGTAGGTGACCGAAATTTTGGACAGACCTTAATATGTGCTACACTCTCTGTTTCAGGTAGCTATAGTAATATGCAGCAGAGTACCTCAGGCACCAGTCCTTCCACGGCCATGGCAAATTGGCCCACACCAGATCTAAGGTAGTTCAGTGTCATCCACTGCCTGCGCAAGAGGTCTTCTCAAGAATGTCATCCAGTTACTCCATGAATTTGTGCAGCTTGGAGTGGTTCATTGTTAGCCACTCCTTCCAGAATGCTTGAGCCACATCTGCTTGGAGATGTCTGTTGCAGTGGTATGCAAGAGCTGTTGGGCCTGTTCCTTTAAGGGATGCCACAATTTAAGGTGGGCACATTAAGGGTGTTATCTGAGGCTTGTGGAGACTGTTGAGGGTGTTATGGATTGCTCCCCAGGAGGCAATTTCTCGACCAAGGGTAGGTAGGGCAATGCCAAGAAGGATTGACAATGGATCAGTGTGGCACGTAGGCATCTAGAGACTGTCGGAAGCGGGAGGAAGCGAAGCAGACAGGCGGAGACTCGGGCTCATACGCCGGTTGAAGCCGGACTACGAAGCATCCGCCCATGGATGGCTGCAGCTTGGACGTCCCTATGGGGGCGGTCTCTTGGCAGACAATTAACAGCCAACTTAGAACTGGAATGGACAAGGGGAATCCGACTGCAGTGTTGTGGGAGTTTTTGCACCAAGCCAGGGCCAGTACTCTGCCAGAGGAGAAGAGAAGTGCCTGGAGATGCGTAAAGTGTAAGACAAAGCTTCCCAGGTGTTGACAGCCAAATGGTGTATCAACATGACACAGAATGCGGCTTTTTTGACAGCTATCCAGGTGGTGGTGGTGTGAAGTCAAGGTTAGATCAAGTGGCACACCCAGGTATATTGAAGTAGCCTCATAATAGAGTCTGTTGTTGATAACAGGACGGCGACCTCACATCTTGCCTCTCTGTTGTTCAAATGGAATCCCAAGGTTGATCTTGGCAATGTTTAGCTTCAGGTGAAAGTTCACCAGGTCCTCATTCATAATGAAATACAATCTCAACAATTTCTTGAAAATTTTAAAGCGGGGGGGGGGGGGGGGGGGGGGGAGGGAATCCCAGGGAACATTACTCTGTTTTGAATCACAATAGGTGTACACAATATTTCATATTCATCATTACTTTCATCCAGCACACATGCATACACACACACACGCACACACACACACATGCACGCACACACACACATGCACACACACACACACACGCACACACACATGCACGCAGCACACACGCACGCACGCACACACCCACACACGCACACACGCACGCACGCACACACCCACACACGCACGCACGCACGCACGCACGCACGCACGCACGCACGCACGCACGCACGCACGCACGCACGCACGCACACACCCACACCCACGCACACACCCACACCCACGACTATTAGCATTGATTTGGTCAGCAATTTTGGGAAGTCAAATTATTTTATGCAGTTCTTATTCTTTTTATTACAATCCTGAACTAAGTGCAGAGCCTAAACACATCACACTGATAAGGGAGAACAATACAATAATGTAGACACACCCCATATGCTGCTCTAAGTTCAATATCATGCTCATGTAGCAAACATGAAGTATTCCACTCACCAAAAATTATATGTACCTATAAAAACATATACCTTTGCAGCAAATTAGAAATTAAACTTATCATGCACAGCTTGACCTTGTTGACTCTGATGATTACCACTCCACTTGGTGTCAGGTTAAGCTGCTGCATAGATAGTGAGTCCATATCGGATGTCAAGTCTCGGTGAGGATAAACATTCACTAATGAAAAATTTGTCAAACTGCCATCAAGTATCTAAAACAGAAAAATAAAAAAATGTTGATAACAAAGTGTTATCTAATTCAGGTTTGTTTTTTTTTTTGTTTTTTTTTGTGAAATTCCCTAAAAATTAAAATTTCGGAGGATAAATTTTGTTTGAAAATACAAACAAATACAGACAGACATTGCTTCATTATTATTAGGATGGATGACTAAGTGATACACTTAGTAATATGGTAACTTATAAATACACATCCTGAAATATTGTTTGATTCCTAGTTTATATAATACTCGTCTTTGGAAGCCACCACTTGGCTAGTTGAATTTAGTTGTGTGGTGACGGTTAGGGAGGGCGCTTTGAATGACCCATTACCATAACAGTAACTGCTCTTCCTAGGCATCCAGTGAGAGACAACACATGGGGGTTAAAGGATCCATCTCTCACTCTTTGTCCATATGCTCTCTTCTTGATATCTTCATGTTTCTTGTATGTAGAGGTTAGGCTCTGTTGGTGATTTGACTGTGCATGAGGATTTAATACTCTCACGTCAAAGAAGGCACAATCAAATCTCCCTTCCCAGAAACCACATGCAGCCACATCAAGTCTTCGGTATTGGCAGAAGCACCACGAAAATCTTCACCAGAGAGAAGTTGCAGGTGAGGTTCAATGCTGATGTAATGACATAATGACATACTTCAGGCATTAGATTTGCAGTAAGGTCCCTCACTTCATTGTGTCTAAAAGATGGAAAGCCTCCCCCCCCCCCAAACTTGGGACAAGATAGAGCATGTTCAACAGAGAATCGGGAACCACAGGAGCAGTTAGTAGGAACATTGGCTGGTTGCCTACGGTGTCTGAGGGTAAGGGCACTCCTGAATGTGCACCTTTGTGGAGTGTAAAACCCAAACTCTTCCAAGGGAATTATCATCAGCAGCTTGAGGCATCCCTTTCTTGAGCAAGTGTTATTGCATGTTGCAAGGAATTAGGAAGGGACAATTTCAACTCAGAAGCACAGCTATTGAGAGAGTCGCGCTTCAACTTTATGACTTCACTTTATACTGATATCTGAGTACTGATAGCAGTAAACTTATCAACCTTTTCCAGCTTGTAAAATGAGTTTGCACAGTGGAGACGTTACCTTAACTGATGCTAGGTATTACAATGAGGAAAGACTAGTTGACATTAGCACTGGCAACACCGGGCACACTCTCTAGTACCAAATAAAAGGTGATACATATGGACGCATGCTACACAACATTTAATGAGTAGCTCAGCAGACTTAAAAACAGGACCCATAAGGATTAAGTGCATATCAAATTAATTGTATTCAACAAAAATTCCTTATGGATCATAAACACTTAAACCACACCTCCATTTCTCTATATCAGCATGGCTAGTTATTGTGAATTTTTGTTCCTACACTAACCTGTCAGCTTCTTCAGGTTTAACTATTTGCAGTTTATTCATGGACATTTAACTTAATGTGGGCTGGGTGATCCATTTTCATATTTTACTGGTTAAAGTGAACACATAAACCCACACCATGTGCAGCAATACAAAATTGGCATGACTAAACCCTTAAAATGTTCACTGGATTAAATACACACTCCCACACTTGTGTCATACTCTATTTTACATAGCTCTATTGAAATATATGCATCAAATAGTAGGAGATTTGAAGGGGGAGGGGATTGAAGAGGGGGAAAAAATACCTCAGAAACCTTATCCCGAAGAAGAGCGAGTGTATCAGTGCTGTTCAGTTCAACAATCCTAGTAGGACCCATTGGCAATCGCAATTGAATGCGGCATCCCCTAAAAGATAAAAAATCCTCCTTTACATGCATACAATGTATGTATGTGTGTATATATTCATTTATAATACACTAACATTCATAATCATTATTTATTGCTCCAATACATGCATACAATGTATATATGTGTGTATATATTTATTTATAATACACTAACTTGTAACTCCTTTTTTTCCTGGCAAAAATACCATTTTTGGCTTTTAAAAAAGTAAAACTACAGAAAGGGATGTGGATATATACACATGCTCACGATGTTCCCCTGGTGATACTGATTCTAAATATGTATGTATATATGGGTTGGTGGGTCTCACTTCAACCGTTCAAGTGTGAATCACAGATACACACAAACAGATACACAGACAGACACAAAGACTATTTGTACTTTATAGTATAGATAATTAATTATTTTTCTAATTTAAAATTGTGAGCCATATCCATATGGAACAGTATTTACACTTACTGTAACTAAAAAAATGCCTCCTAGTTGAAGCTAACGGAAAACAAATGAAATAATCATTTACCTTGACGATGACGATGACTTGTCAATGGACAACCCTGATGTCTTCTGGTGCTTTTGCTTCATCGATGCTATTGAAGTAGGGAAAAAAAGTACATTTTTTCTGACCTCATTTAGGATATTGTAGAGAGACTGAGTGTTTCACATAGCGTGATTTGTAGGGTAAGCACACCACTCAAACAATTGTAATAATGAATTAGGAATGTAAAATTTAAAGGTAGACAAAATAAATTAGAGCAATTTAAAATTCTACTATTTAAAAACCATCTCCCACTCACACCAAATTGCATCCACATTAGCCCAGCAGTTCTCTCAATCACAGTGGATATATTGGAGACAGATATTAATATACACACTCACACAGTGAAAAGTAAAAATGTTTTCATTAAGCCCTCTCCTAAAAAATAAAACAGAAGAGGGTGGGGGAGGGGTGGGGGGGAAAGGAAACCTCCTACAACACCCACTGTTCCCAGGCAGTTGGCCCATCCAAGGTCACCCATCCAAGAACCGACCAGGCCTAACTTGCTTAACTTTCTTTCAAGAAATTTTAATTGAAATTAAAGTGTCCAGAGAGAAATTGATATGCTGACACACAAAAGGTGAAAACAAAACAATCAATTGCTATGCAGCTTGCAATCATCTCTAGAGGATAACTAGTGCACATATGCATAACCATGATAACATGCCCATAGCATGGGCGAAGCTACCATAGGGCGCACCTGGCACATGCAAACCCCCCCCCCCCCTCTCTCTCTCACAAAAAACAAAACAAATAAACAAACAAAAAGAAATGCGCTATAATATTATTATTAGTCTGTCAGCTACCATGTGCAATTCTGATGGGTCAGTGCTAGGCATTCAATGATTCAATGGTATACAATTGCAGAGGATGAATTTTACTTCTTTTTTTTCTTCAAAATTAGTTTGCTAGCCATTTAGGCCTATGAATCATTGCCTATATGTGATGATTTCCTAATTATATTGACTTTCTAGCTTTATTTACAAAGCCCTCTCTTTGTGTGTCAAGCTGCCAGACTGTGCACTCTGATTCCAATCTTGTTTAGCTGTATTTACAATCTATTTATCCTTGTTATTACAGAATATACATACATGTATTATCACTTGATTTACATTCACATTCATTGCCTGGGAGAATAAAATACATATGCTGCAGCAGATGAGTATAACCTGAAATGTATTATATTCTGAGGAGAAAATGATCATGGCATATCTGAACTGAAATTGGTTGTACCATTGTGTCCCATCCTATTCATTGATTTTTCAGGAACACAACTTTTTGAATTTGAAGAGGAAATGTTAGTCTACCATAGATATATTAAATTGTATTTTGATTTCTTATTAGTTAATAAATTGATCTTGCATGTGAGGAGAAAATAAGTGAAAATAGTCTCCTCATCGAAAATATCTAAAAAAAGTTCTCTCTCATGCTCCAGTAACATATGTTCGTGGCTCATCCGTTCCTGGAGGGAGCAACCCCCCCCCCCTCCCCCCCTGCCCACATCAAATCCTGGCTACGTTAATGCATAGCACTCATAACCAGTGCAAGGGACCTTTTTAGACCATTCATCTAAAAACTAGTTTTTCACATTAAACACCATTTTCGATGAAAACACCCCCACCTAATTTAATATTTTCAAGAAAAATTCTTCTATTTTATGCATTGTTGGGAGAAATTGAAGGTCTAAAAACGAGACTTATATAAACCACATAACTTTTATGATCTCATCACTAAAGTAAAGGGTTTTATTTTTAATGAAAGTTCCATCCTGTGTCATTATCTGAAAAGAATGCTTCCCCACTCTTCCTCTCCTACTAGAGCTAGTCCCACTGTTGGGGAACACGGTCAGAAGCAGCACTCTTCTATGCCCAACTTTTCCGAGAAGGTGAAAAAAATTCTTGGGAAATTGGATCCAAAACATACCATGGCAATCCAAAGAGGACAGAAAATATAGAAATTGATCAGGTCTGAGAAGACATAGCTTTCTTTACTAATGATATAACCTTTCTTCTTCTTCTTCGGAAATAGTTTGAAGAAGCAGGCTTTCCCCTCGAAAAGACATTAAAATTGATGGTGTTGACTAAGTCTTACTAGATTCAGAAGATCCCCAGTGAGAAACGAGATTAACTTGACTAAATTTGCTGCTGTGATGAGAAGAAATTTTGATGTCAGAGTGCTAGAGTCTGATTCTGGGGTTCTAGGAGGCTAAAAAAAATTTTCTTCCAGAGGTATTGCCCAGGGGAAGCTGCCTGTGCTCTCCACCTATAAAATTGTTTTGTCAGATATACAGCTGAGTCTAACTTAAGAAAACACCACAAATATTATTATTAACTGCTCCTGCAACCATTCAGATTCTGAGTAAACTCTTGCTGTTATCATGCTCTTGACAAAAAAAAAACAACAAACAAACAAAACAACACACACTCAAACTATGCACTCAATCGTCTGTTTAAGCTTTACATTGATGCTCGAAAAAAATTTTTGGCTCTACTAATAACAACTGTGTATGTATATAAGAAGATTCACATAGTTGGTTATCCATTATTGACTATCAGACTTGCTAGCAATAAAGCTGCTGAGAAAGTTCCAACAATGATTTAGATATTCAGAATAATGAGTAACTTCGGGAAGCTGTTCTACAATGCCTCAAGTATGCAGGAAAATTGAAGGAGGTACAGTCAGTCCATAATCTTCCAGAACTGAGTTAAACAAAGCAGCATGCAGTGGATTTCACACAAGGATTGTGCCAGTTCTCATTTTTACTCTTTATGAGGAATCTGGGAATGTTTTAAGCTCTTGGTTTTCAACTGATTCTCTCATCACATGAAGGAATGACTATATTTGTCTTCCTTGCAAAGAGATTATGAATTTCTTGGTGTATTTTAATTGCTAGATGCAGAAGGAAACAGCTGACTGTCCTCGATTCAGTGTAGGATGTGTCTACCCTGAAGAGTCATTTGCATTTGGTATGGTCATTGGTTGAAAGTGGATACACACAAATATATATATATCATACAAACTAAATTTAGCTTGCCACACCCAGAGAAAGCGGGGTGCCTTGGTAGGGCCAGCCCATGCAGCTCCCAGAGTCATGGTGTAAGTGTATGGTAAGTTTTAGATTTCCAGGTCCAAAGGTCTATCCTAGGTACTATTTTTGGCATTTTAGGCTCACACACTTACAGGAGGTGGTGTTGACTGATGGCCCTTATTTTTGGCTAAAAACAACAACATTCCTTCTTTATGTAGAAAGTGTCCACCCTGAAAAGCGAGTTGTGCTTTGGCAGAAAAAGGATACATGAACACACAAATATATATATATATATATATATAGAGAGAGAGAGAGAGAGAGAGAAATCCGTCAGGCAGATGGTACAAACATACAGACAGATATCTCCTTTTAAGATATGCACTTTAATGTAAAATTAAAATACGCTCAGAATTATGATATGAAAATTTAAAAATGGTAGTTCATTTCACATACTAATAATGAACCTAATAATATTTCTATCGGGCCATTTCAACACACCAGAACGCTGAATATCCTCCCGCTCTCGTCGATCCTGTTCCAATTGTAATTTGATTTTCTCACGAGCCAGAGTTTGCTCTCTTTTCTCCTTCTTTCGTTCCATCAACCAGTTCTTATTTTTCTCTTGTCTCTAAAGCAAATAACAAGTACAGAAATGAAAAAATACAAAAAATAAATATATTTATATTTCTTGCTCACTGTATATCCAACTATACATACATTGATTCAGTAAACCTCATCCATGAACTGTTTGGTAAGAAGACGATTTTATTGAAAATTATATTAACCACATACGTCATTGGTTAGTGTTAGTGCACAGAAAAGAGCTGGTTGCATCTTTGCAAGCAACTAGCTGCACCAATGCAAGTTCTAGTAATTTGCATCCTGCTAAATGCAGAAATAAATCCATGCATGTGAGCACCTTTGAACCCACATTTTCTGCACTGCTGCTGCTGTAGGAAGTGAAGTACTCAAGATTGCATATAGCATGCATATAGTAATATTCCCAAATATGGCCATTTTTGAAGGTATACATATTTCAATTTTCTACATATCCCTCAGAGATTTTCTACATTGATGAATTATTTCCATCTTTAATCCTACCATTGAGGAACCAAACATACAATACACAAGGCAAGCAAGAGTGGGCAGGGATTAATTATTCGAAGGAGACCTTAAATTGTAGTTAGAATCACTGACATTCCGAGTAAACCTTCACCCTCCCCCACCCTCTCAGCCTATTGTTTCCTCAGTTAGGTCTTATAAAGTTCAATGAAATGAGTATATTTTATCTCTGTAAGGTTTACTCCACACTTGCATTGACTAAAGTAGATTTCTTAGTCGGTGGATATGAGTATATTCAGTACCTGCATCTCCTTTAACTTTGCCACATCCTTCCCCAGTTCCCTGCGTTTCTTTTCCTCTTCTTTTTCACGCTGAAAAATAATTTTTTAAAAAGAGAATTTAAATGAACAAAATATAAAATGTTTAAATAATATGTTTAATGAGCTAGTACTACATACGTTAACTACTACATTCTTTTTAATGTGCCCTTACACTTGATAGTTGATTAACAAGTTGAAACAGATCAGCCATGCAAGCAATATATTAAAGTTGTATGACTGACAAAACTATTATGCAGCAGCTACTGTACCTCTCTCTCGGCCATCATCTTTTCCTCCTTCTTTTGTATGATCTTTTGTTCATAGCTAATGAAAACATAGAATGCAGAATGTATATAAAGGCACAGAAAGGAGTAACGGATTTCTTCTCTAGGATAATGAAAATCCAAACAAATAAGATGATGCCCCACAAACCTATCTATACTTCTACAGATAATAGGACAAGTAAGCTACATACATATTGGGCACCAAACTCCCTTCACTCACTCATCACAGATTCTCAGTTACTCATTTAAAAATTACATCACATACAGTCACAAATTCAATGTTTGTGATATGGTCACTCAACGACATCATTGTGGACCCAAGTCGTGGAGAATAAGTGTTGTCTATAATAGCAATTTTAATATAAGTAGTGAAGTAAAAAGTGCTAGTTCTAATACAAACCTCCTAAACCGAACATCCAATAACTGCCAGTCCAGGATGTCACTTATTTTTTTAAGCTTTCATTTAAGGAAAATTATCATTCTTTAGTGCAATTTTTATTTAAGGGAACCTGGAAAATCATTCTGGGTACTTCACGGATTGCAAATTTGACATAGACAATTGGTGAAATATGGAAGATCATGGAAAAGATTATTTAATGAAGTCTTGAATATAACATCCCTCAAGCCCAAAACCGTGAAACTCAGGTTTCCCTAAAATCTAGAAATTACGATTATTCAACCAATATTTTGGAACAACTTGCCTCTCATTTCACCTCACCTCCTCAAATTCATCATGAGGGAAGATGTAGCAATGAACAGAAATCATAAATTGATATTTACGAAAGTTATGTGTGACTTATGAACTCCTTTTGCATGAACTACAGGATTTGCTCCAATTAGTTCTGTATTCAATGCATTTCATGTGATTGAGCCAGTGGATTGACTTCCACGAGTAAATAAGGGACTGAATTCATGTCTGTTTAGAGGTTGCTCCTGATAGGATCTGTATGACTGGTAAAACCACCAATACAATCAACAAGGAAGCATTGAAACCATTCATATTACACCCCTGAACTCTACTAATCTGAAAACCTATTAAGGTAAGCATACATCAATATTAATATTAATATACCATTTCATTTTTCTCTGCTAGTTTGCATGTATGGTGTCTTTGGTGGATGTATGGTGTCTTTGGTGGATATGTGTCTTTGGTGGATGCATGGTGTCTTTGGTGGATGTGTCTTTGGTGGATGTATGGTGTCTTTGGTGGATATGTGTCTTTGGTGGATGTATGGTGTCTTTGGTGGATGTGTCTTTGGTGGATGTATGGTGTCTTTGGTGGATATGTGTCTTTGGTGGATGTATGGTGTCTTTGGTGGATATGTGTCTTTGGTGGATGTATGGTGTCTTTGGTGGATGTATGGTGTCTTTGGTGGATGTATGGTGTCTTTGGTGGATGCATGGTGTCTTTGGTGGATGTATGGTGTCTTTGGTGGATGTATGGTGTCTTTGGTGGATGTATGGTGTCTTTGGTGGATGTATGGTGGCTTTGGTGGATATGTGTCTTTGGTGGATGCATGGTGTCTTTGATGGATGTAAGGTGGCTTTGGTGGATGTACGGTGTCTTTGGTGGATATGTGTCTTTGGTGGATGTATGGTGTCTTTGGTGGATGTATGGTGTCTTTGGTGGATATGTGTCTTTGGTGGATGTATGGTGTCTTTGGTGGATGTAAGGTGGCTTTGGTGGATGTATGGTGGCTTTAGTGGATATGTGTCTTTGGTGGATGTATGGTGTCTTTGGTGGATGTATGGTGTCTTTGGTGGATGTATGGTGTCTTTGGTGGATGTATGGTGTCTTTGGTGGATGTATGGTGGCTTTGGTGGATGTAAGGTGGCTTTGGTGGATGTATGGTGGCTTTGGTGGATATGTGTCTTTGGTGGATGTATGGTGTCTTTGGTGGATGTATGGTGTCTTTGGTGGATGTATGGTGTCTTTGGTGGATGTATGGTGGCTTTGGTGGATGTATGGTGGCTTTGGTGGATATGTGTCTTTGGTGGATGTATGGTGGCTTTGGTGGATGTAAGGTGGCTTTGGTGGATGTATGGTGTCTTTGGTGGATATGTGTCTTTGGTGGATGTATGGTGGCTTTGGTATATGTAAGGTGGCTTTGGTGGATGTATGGTGTCTTTGGTGGATATGTGTCTTTGGTGGATGTATGGTGTCTTTGGTGGATGTATGGTGGCTTTGGTGGATGTGTCTTTGGTGGATGTATGGTGTCTTTGGTGGATGTATGGTGGCTTTGGTGGATGTATGGTGTCTTTGGTGGATGTATGGTGGCTTTGGTGGATGTATGGTGTCTTTGGTGGATATGTGTCTTTGGTGGATGTATGGTGGCTTTGGTGGATGTATGGTGGCTTTGGTGGATGTATATGGCGTCCTTGGTGTATGCATAGTGGATTTGGTGGATATATGGTGGCTTTGATTGTATGTATGAGCTATCTAAACTACAAGAAATAAATCTGTTCTGCAGTAACGATTATTTCTTGGAGAAAAGTTTCTCAATCAATTTATTGAACCAGTATAGATGAAGGTACAGTTAGCACTGCATGCCAAAAGAACTGAAATAGTAAGGTGAGAAACTCAGAAGAGAACCATATAGCAGCACACACCAAAATGAATCTCTTCTCCCCTTCTCCTTTCCTTATACACCTAGCCCTAGCACGCACGCACGCACGCACGCACGCACGCACGCACGCACGCACGCACGCACGCACGCACGCACGCACGCACGCACGCACGCACGCACGCACGCACGCACACACACACACACACACACACACACACACACACACACACACACACACACAATACCTTGCTTTTGTTCTAGTTCAAAAACAAGTTACCCCATTGTGTGGTACAAGTGCAGACCACAAATATAACTTCCTTTTACCAATTTTATAAAACCTACACAATAGAATTTCCACGTCAATATCATACATCTGTAACACATCTCCCTCGTAATAATAACCATAGTGGTCCCTTCATCCCCCACCACTGCAAGTATTACTAGCAACAGGTAAAAAAAAAACCAAACAATATCATATAGGATTGATCTATGTAAAAATAAAAGAAACAAATTGTACTAGAATCATGTAGACAAATTACATGACCCATTACCAATTAAAATAGACCTGCCGATCATTGTCATAAACAAATAAGCTAAAGAATAATGAGCATGCGTACTTTGAGGTATACAAGGATATGTAGGTATAATCTCATTGCTTTACTTAAGTTAATCCAACAAGTCATCTGCTGATTTAAACACATCTTCCTTGAGTATCAGTAGCATGATAAAAGTAGTACAGTAGGCCTGTTTAGTCCACTATTCCGCTTTGATATTTGGTTCAATTGCTGATAACTAGACAGACATGCTCAGTGGTCCCAAATATTTAAACATACAACATAAGAAATAAAAGGTTAATTATTTTTCATGGTTTGGGGGTGGGGGATTAGGGATAATAATAAAATCTTCTGCAGGTCTATAAGGATTGCAATCCAACTTAACAAGGGTAATTGGTGGAGTATGGAATGGTTGTGGGAATGGGTTGGAAAAACAAATAAAAAAATTAAATTAAAAGAAGTCTCTGACAAGGTCATGTCTTCTACTCATAGAGAGAGAGAGAGAGAGAAAATTGAATTTGCTATTTTCATGCTCTTGCTAGCTTACTCATCTTATTGTGTTTAAACCAGGAATGAATGTTTCCTTAACAAGTCTGTGAATTGTTGTAGTATTACTTATAACTGACAAGATTTGAAGGGGCTTGCTTAGCTGAATTTCGAATTATTGAAGCCAAAACATTCTTTAGGGTGGTTACCTCCAGAGCAACCAGAAAACTACCTCTATTATTTATTCAAGAACCTCAAGTGAGATACTCCCTAAATAAGATAATTTCCTCTACCACTATCTACCAACTGTTTTTGAAAAGGTTTATTGTTTGGAATTTCAATTTACTTCATTCAAAATATTTAAATACTAACATAGCAACGTTCATGGCAACAAAAAATTTAGAAAAAGATGCTCCTTCTATTTCACCCATAACAGATCACAAAATTCCAACTCCCTGCCCTTTTTGTGACAAGACTTTTATTAGTCTTGGTAAGCACATCATCAAATGCAGAGAGAGAGAGAGATGGTAGAGACTATTTACCCTATCTAGCCATGAAGACCCTCAAAAAAAAAAGCTAGGTCTGAGTTTCCAAAGAAGTCGAGATGCCCTAAATGCCACAGGTTATTTCTGAGGTTAGATACTCACCTTAGGAAAAATCCTTTCTACAAGTCAATTCAGGATCATGAAAAAATTCTCACTAGTGAACCACAATTCTCATCTCTAACTAATAACCATTCTAAAACAATTCTACCAAATTCTTTATCAAATTGATAGTCATTCTCCAACTGATGCACCATCTACTGAACTTACAAATAGTCAACTTTAATTAGAGCCATTGTCTCACAATGGGCATTCTATCCATAATTTTCTAAATGTACATCCACCATCACAATCTGCAACCTCCTTACCTTGTCAAACCACTACTACACACAAGAAGAGATCTCATCTGCTACACCTCCATACACACCAGCAGGCACTCTAACTCTATCCATTAGTGCTGGCCATCATAAAAGAAAATATCCCATTAAACTACCAGAGTCCGATGTTGAATGGATGGAGGCGGATGAACATTTCTTGGTCTTCCTCTTACCAGCAGTGCAGCTAGCCAGTTGTGTGGAGGACAAGTACAAAATACTAGCTGATGGTACTCTTAATTTCTTCCGTAGTTGCTATGGTTGTCATCATAGACATAAACAAGAAAATAATAGCGAGTCTTCCAGGAGACCAAAACATGATAGAGCCTTAAAAAATATCAAACTGCTTAAAACCAAAGCTCGGAGAGATTTTTGTCATGCTAAAAGGAATGGTGCTCTGGTGAATGATATGCAAGTTTTAGCAAAAAATTTCTTTAATCTGGTGTGGCAACAGAATAAGATGGCCAAGAAATCGAGAGCAGCATCATTGCTCAATCAATCAGACAAGAACGAAGCCTCTGCCATAATTCCTTTTGGAAGTATGTAAAAAAATCTTTTTTGATGATAATAGTACCAAAAGAATTAATCCAGCTCTCAGAGAGGATAAAGCTTTCCATCCTTTAAATCCATATACAGCTCTCACACAATGTTTTTTCACCAACCACCATGGATGCCATCAGCTAAAACTCCTGTATTTAACTTTGATGAGTCACCATTCTCTATTGAAGAGATGAGAGGCACAATTAAACGATCTAATGCCCCTTCCACTCCATCTCCTCTAGATCAAATTCCATACAGGATTTTAAAAAGGTGTCTTTCCTTGGTGCATGCTCTGTTCAACCTGTACAATCAATGTTGGCAGACATCCAGTATTCCACAGGCATGGAAAACTGCGACTATCAGACTGATTGCTTAAGGATCAGCCAAGAATGACCCCTCATTACTATCCAACTTCAGGCCAATTGCATTAACATCATGCATTAGGAAAATTTTCACTTCCATATTGAAAAGTAGGTCTACTTATATGCTAGAAAATGAGTACCTCGACCCTTCCATCCAAAAGGCCTTCATGAGGGCAACACCTGGCTGCACAGAACACCATCTCAAGTTAGCCTCTATACTTGCTGATGCAAAAAGGAAGAAAAAATCCCTGACAGTTGCTTGGCTAGATCTGGCAAATGCATATGGCAGTGTCCATCATTCTCTTATAGATTTCGCTCTACACCATTATCACGCTCCATCACATTTCTGCAATGTTGTGGCCTCTCTCTCTACTCAGGTCTGTTAGCTAGGGTAGCCACAGATGCCTGGACTACACCTTCATTCCCTCTCAACGTTGGAGTCTACCAAGGTGACCCTCTATCAGGGATCATACCTAATACCGTCATTAATACCCTAGTTGACACCCTGAATCTAAAGAAGAACCTAGGCTACTCTCTTTCACCATCTCATCACATGAACCTGATACAATATGCTGATGACACCTGCATCATAGCCAGTAGCCTAGCTTCAGTGGGCAGATAAGAAGGCCAAGGTCCCCAAGTACCACTCCTTGTACATCAAGAGCTCCAGTGGAACTTTGACCGATCCACATCTCACCTGCTCAAATGAGCTAATTAAGTATGTTGCAAATCACTCCATCAATCCTTGGGCTCCCAATCCAATTTCCCAAGGACTGTAACAGAGCTAAATCACAACTAAAGTCTCTGTTGCAGTCCATGCTTAAAGTTGTCGATGAGATCCCACTAACAAGGAATCAATAGGTATAGATTTATAATTTGGAGATTGTCCAAGGTTGAACTGGCTTCTAACCATCAATGAGTTTTCTTTGTCCTGGGTAAAGAGACAACTTGAGGCCACCGCCATTAGATACCTTAAGAGGTGGACAGGACTAAAAAAATTGATAAACCCCAATATGTTTTACATCCCAAAATCTGAAGGAAGACTCCAACTCCCTTCCATTTCCACGCTTTACAAAAAACTGCAAGTTTCCAAGCACTGTCAACTTCTCGATGCCGCAGTCAGATACCTGGCTGAAAATAATCTAGAAATTGAGATTAAATCCATCAGAAAGATCTTCAAACCATCAATAGAGGTACAACAAACAATGGTTGAGGATCTATCCTGGAGTAGGAAGGCTCTTTTAAAAGCAGTGAAGAACAGAGTTACTTATAGTGATGCCAGCAGATGCAAGTCAGAACTTCTAGCCCTTCCAGTCCAGGGTTTTCTTTTCACAACCCTCACTACACTTGTAACAGATCCAACTACAATATGGACAGATGCCATTACAGATTTCTTCCGAATGAATGTTATAAATTGGTGCTAAATGCTGCCCATGACACTTTTCCCCACAATTACAACCTCTATCTCTGGCAGAAGAAACCTACTGCATCATGTCCATTGTGTGGACATGAGAAACAGACACTATTCCATATACTAAATAACTGTGATACTGCTCTACATCATCCAAGATATAATTAAAGATATGATGAAGTTCTAAAGTTGCTACCTTCATCAATGTCAATTTTAAATCACAGAGCATGATAGTAGATCTATCATCACAAAAGTACTCACTACCAAGCCATCTTCCCTGCACAGACCTCAGACCAGACATTATCTGGTGGGATGAATTGAGCTTACCATCTGCTTCGACACTCTCTTCAAACAGGCTGCAGAGAGAAAAAGAAAAAAAGTACTTCAACCTGTGTGAGGACAGCCATCATGTTGTTTCTCTTATCACCCTTGAAGTTGGCTCAAGAGGAGTGATCCATTTGCAAGGCTTCCCCCAGATGCAGAAACATCTAGATTGTTAGGATTTCAAGTACTGTCATCTAGGAATCATTTAAGATATGGTATACCAGAGATAGAGAAATAGCATAGAAACTTTTAACTTTATCATCTCCTCCCCAAATAAGCATTTACTCTAATTAGTAGACTGTCTTTAATCATATATTTTTGTACATCACCGAATAAACATTTACTTTGATTATGTACACTGTCCTTACTCATTAATTTCCTTCATTTTATTCATTCACTTCTTCATTATAGCAGCCTGGCTAGGTAGCTTTGCCCAGTGTACAGTGACTTTTGTACATCACTAGGATACTTTACCTCATGTCAGCCCCTCATTGATTTTTTGTAATGTCATGTCACGCAAAATCAATGAAGCTTTTTATTATTTAAACAAAATCATTTTTGAGAGAGAAAGAACTGTTTGTTCAGCTACTCCTTGACCTTTGGTCCAATCATAGATTAACATGGCAAAGATTTTCCATACATTAGAGCATACCAGTTTCTGTTGTTTTTTTAAACTGCAAATATTAAAATTGAGATATTATCTCCTCCACTCACAGGGTTAGGATATCTCTGCTAGTACTGAGCCACTTTGGTGTGTACAAACAGAATCATTGGGCAATTCATGTCTTTTTATGATGTTCTGTCAGGGAAAACAAAGCTCTGTTGTTGCTATTGCCACAACAGCAACAGCAGGACATGATATAATTGGACAAGACTCCCGGATGTGCAGTTTATGACTATAACAGTAATGCAAATACGGAATATATTCTGTACCATATCTTCCCTTTGGGAAGTAAGCATTGTCATGTTTAGTTGTTATGGCTGAGCTATTTACTGCATTGTGGCAACACTACAAACATGATTTTACATTAGTTAATGTGCATGTATTTTTAAACCAGCTAATACTGTACATAGCTTCTACCAACTGTTGAAACTTCAATGACACATTGAAAAATGGAGACCTTGTTTCTATTATCATCATTACTATTTTGGCCTTCTGTACATGGGCCACTAAGTAAAAAATATTAGCAACCCAACTCCACAAGATAAGTGAACTAGAAGAGTAAGTTAGGTAGAGGTATATTCACTCACTTTTCATTGGTTCAATTTAATAGTCATGAGGTGAGCTTGTCGTCTATTAGTTATTGCTCTAATTAGATAAATATATTAAGAAATTATAAAGAATTAGGCTCATCTCCGTGAGTATTAAGTAATCACAGTTAATTTGATATATCCTGTGTTGATTAACATATTTATCAGTAACTAGCACAGGTGTTGCCTAGCCAACATCAACACGAAACATTATAGAAGCCTCTCAAATTTTGGCCTGGTTGGTCCTCCACTTAACTTTTGGCACCCATGAAAAGTTCCTGTGGGTGTGGCTACCCCAAACTGCACCTATCGACTAACTTGAAGAGGGGGTTATAATTTTATGGTGGTTTGGCAGGAAAGTGGTGTAGCCAAGTGTGACCCAGCCAGTGTAAAAGAGTTGGTCCAAGTACCTTTGACATGCCCAGAGGAGGAGGTGTGGTCAGGTGGTACCCAGCCAATGTCACTCCCAGTGCCATGATGTGTGTACATGCCAAGTTTTAGTCTTAAGTTCCTATTTTGGCACTTTTGGCCTCACACGCCCACAGGAAGAGGTGTGAATAGGAATGGCCACATTGAGTGAGTAGAGAGTATCCAAATCAAATGTATTTCAAGCTTCTTCATCCATAAAAGTATTATTGAAAAATTATGACTAAAGACCTGTGTTACCAGATTGATTCAAACAAAAATCACCACAGAAATAAAAGACAATTGATTTCAAAGGCCAGCAGATAGGGTGAAGGGGCACACCGCTGGGAACCAGGCAAGTGTATATCTAGATAGAGAACACATCAACTGTGGAACAAAAGGGAATTAATCAGATGTAGAGCAACATGTGCAAGGAAAATGAAGGCGAATATCTGATTCATGTGGTGCAACAACAATAAAATGTAGCGTGCTGCTCAATAATTACCTCACTGTTGTGCACACACACACACACACACACACAGGTCAATACCTAGAGTACTGAGATTGTGCGCAATACCACTTTATAAATGAGTAGCTGATGGGAAATGAGTAGCTGATGGAAATGAGTAGCTGATGGGAAATGAGTAGCTGATGGGAAATGTTTTCCAACTGCTACATGAAAGGAAAGTCCCTTGTATCACTATTTCACTACCTCATGTCTATGCCAGATGCTTCTGACAAACCTACAAACCCAAATATGCCCACCTTGCACTCTAGAGAATGAGGTGAATAACTAAATAAAGGAAGTACCTAATTCGATCAATTGCTACCAAACTAATTATCTCAGTACAGTCTGAGACAGATACATGTCAGACAGGATCCCACTGTCTGAAACTGCACCTTCCCATTGTACACACATAGGAGACTGAAATACATCCCAAACATGCACAGGTACACTGTGAGTATGTCACACTGTGTCTAAGCAGCATTCCAGACGAAAATGAAACTACTTCAAAGTTTTTAAATACCATCTAATGCACATCATGTCATATGTGTATTAAGAACAACAGACAAATTCTATATTTGTTTTGAAACTACAATCTCAGAAAGTAACCAGTACTTTAGAACACACAATCTCTTTTAGCCAGACTGGGTGATTTAGGTCTGCTGCTAGAAAATACATTTGGTGTCAATTAAGCCAACCAGCAGGTATGCCACCATCATCCATTGGTTGCTCCTCCTTCAGTAGCTGGAACACAGGAGCAAATGTTCTTACTCTTGTGATATTCCATTGGGTGCCAAGGAAATAAACAAGTATAATTTTATTGTGCTGAACACATAATCAGATAGTTAAAAGGTCAAGTATTCCATAAATCTTTGAACTTATTTGGCTGGACCCAACCTCCCCACCCCCAGATGAGCACATGTTTTAGTACACACCCATTAGACAGTATAGATCTGTTATAATTCTAGTTTCATTTTCAACTATCTTCTTTTCTTAAGCCCTGTCCACACTGCACACTAAAACCAGTTTCACCCGTGTCTGGAACGGGTTACACGCATCCACACTACACCCAGTTTCATCCCTATGGGTTCCAACTGGTTTCACTTGAAACCTTCAGAAGGGTAGGTTTCAAGTGGCTCAGATTTATTGAACATACCTGTTATTGCTAATGTTCGCTATTAGGAATTTAGCCACTAACAGCTCTCCCCACCACACCCCACCCCCCCTCTCTATCCTCTCTTTACGCAATGACATTGCAAAAAGAAAGAGACAGAACAACGGAGCACACCAGAAAATGAAATACCCTACTTCTATACGTGGTAGAGGAAAACCAATTAATATCCCAGCCAACTATTTAGCCCATGCAGGTGATGTGGAGCGGGTTCAGCACTATGCCAGTGTGGACGCAAGAAACATTTGGAACCTGGTGTTGCTGGAGGTCCATTTCTAGTGTGGACAGGATTTTACTTTCATAGGAATATCTTTCTCCTATAATTTGTCAGATGTGGTGACATTCACTTCCTCAAATAATGGTTTCTTGAAAAGGAGAAATAATATTCCACTTTTAATGACCATAATGGATTTAGTGTAATTCACTTCCTCAATAGAGGCTTTCTTGGAAAATAGAATTAGATATTCCATTACTATTGGCCTAAGCGGATGTGAACAAGTAAAATTACAATATATCAGTGGATCCAGCCACAATTCAAATCAACTAAGTAAATCAGAGCTAAAGTCCAATCACGTTCACTTGGGGCCTAGAAGTCAGCAGTTAATCACAGAAGTGACAAGTACAATTTTATTTTGCTGAACATATGCATGTGCAAACGAGTAGTTCCGCACTAAGACCTGTGGCAAATATTTACTATAATATTTATTAAAAAGTAGTATTTTAGACCAGACAAAATCATTGCTTAGAACACTTAGATAAGGTTAAAGTTGTGGTAAATTTTATAACTTTTGGGTTTTAATACAGCAAAAGTGCTTAGTTGTAATAGAAGTGTATCCATACAGTAAAAGTACTCAGTTGTAACCAATTAGTTGTAACAACGAACTTTGGTTTTTCCAAAGAGTAAACAATCTACTTATAAATAGGAGCTGTGTGTGTGTGTGTGTGTGTGTGTGTGTGTGTGTGTGTGTGTGTGTGTGTGTGTGTGTGTGTGTGTGTGTGTGTGTGTGTGTGTGTGTGTGTGTGTGTGGTCAGTGTTTCTAAATGCTATTTAAGTCGTTGGTGCCTCCATGTGGTGACCCTGGGCAGCATTTCACATTTGATTGTGCCTTGCTGGCTGAAATCAACAACGCTAACATATTTGGATTATATGTTTTGAGAATAGGACGTCGAATGATGACGTCACTTAATACATGCCAAGTCTGTTCCCCTGCTGAGGACTTGCAATCCTCTCAGGCTTGAACGCAGAGCAAGAAAGAGGGAAAGAACATTAATATGGAGAGTGGGCGCATGGAATATGCATTCAATAATGGATACAGATGGACCAGTTGAAGTAGCTAGTGCAAAGGTGGATGGCCAGAGAGGTGAACAGAGAGAGAAAGAACATTAATATGGAGAGTGGGCACATGGAATGTGCATTCAATGATGGATACAGATGGACCAGTTGAAGTAGCTAGTGCAAAGGTGGATGGCCAGAGAGGTGAACAGAGAAAGGTGGACTTAATTGTGAATGAGATGAAGAGATATGGCATGAAGGTGGCTGCTTTACAAGAGACAAAGTGGTTTGCGTGTGAGGTGTATCAGGTTGGTGGGGGTATAGTGTTGACATCCGGGAGAGAAAAGCCTGCATTAGGTGATAATGTATAGAGAGGGGAAGGTGTAGCCATCATGCTGTCTGGCCCAGCTGTGGATGCATGAAAGAGGGCTAGGAAGCAGTGGAAGGCATGAAAGAGGGCTAGGAAGCAGTGAGAGGCATGAAAGAGGGCTAGGAAGCAGAGGAAGGCATGAAAGAAGGCTAGGAAGCAGTGGGAGGCATGAAAGAGGGCTAGGAAGCAGTGGGAGGCATGAAAGAGGGCTAGGAAGCAGTGGAAGGCATGAAAGAGGGCTAGGAAGCAGTGGGAGGCATGAAGCTCAAGGGTAGTTTCAGCATGTCTGCAAATGGGGGAAGGGTGTGGAGGTAGATTGCATGTGGTGTCTTGTTATGCTCCAACTAGAGCTGCTTTGAGAGAAGTGAAGGATGCCTTTATTTAGGAGCTTGACCTTACGCTTGCATGTGTACCATCAGGAGAGAAGTATGTTGTGACTTCAATGCCCATGTTGGGTCCAGGGAACACATGGGAGATCAGTGGGATGCAGTGAGAGGACCACACGGGTATAGAGTCACCAATGATGCTGGAAAAGAGTTGCTATCCTTCCTTTCAGTACATCAGGCAACTGTGTGTAACATATGGTTCAGGAAGAAGGCTATCCACCAGCGGACTTGGCAATATCCACAGTCGAAGCTATGGAGCTGCATAGACTATGTGTTAATACGCCAGAAAAAAAGGAAAATATGCCTGGATGTAACAGTCGAGAGAGGGGCTGAATGCAATACTGACCATCAGTTTGTACGTGCAAGGATCAGTCAAAGCTGGTAAGAGTAAGACAAGGTGAGGATGATGGAAGTGACCAGCTAGTGACAGAGGAGTTGCAGGAGGAGGTGGTGGAGAGAGCTAGAGCTGCATGGCCTGAGGAAGGCATGGCTGAAGACAAGTGGACTGCAGTGCGCACTGCCCTAACACTTCCAGTACGGATGATAGCACAACCACTATCCAAATGAGAAGAAGACCTGGACCTGTAGTGGCAGTAACAACACAGAGACCATCGAGCCAAGGAGTACTGTGTGCCGAGTGTGGGAGGAGGTTTAATCGGCCTGGGGACTTGAAGAGGCACAAGTGCTTGATAGAGAGGGCTAAGCCTATTGAACAACAGCAGGATGCAGTGCAGTGTGGAGGATGTCAGAAGTGGTTCTGCAACAAAGGAGGTCTGGCTGTGCATAAATGTGAAGGAGACGACTCTAGTGCACTCCAACTATGCCATGTGATGTGATCTTATTTCTTGCTCTCCCTCCTGACAACAGGACAAGATAGGACAGGAGGTGTGTGTGTGTGTGTGTGTGTGTGTGTGTGTGTGTGTGTGTGCGTGCGTGTGTGTAGTTGTTTTCACAGCCAAACCACCAGATCAACCAGGCTAAAATTTGGGGTGTGCTCTCCAAGTGTGTGTGTGTGTGTGTGTGTGTGTGAGTGTGTGTGTGTGTGTGTGTGTGTGAGTGTGTGTGTGTGTGTGTGTGTGTGTGAGTGTGTGTGTGAGTGTGTGTGTGTGTGTGTGTGTAGTTGTTTTCACAGCCAAACCACCAGATCAACCAGGCTAAAATTTGGGGTGTGCTCTCCAAGTACCCGGATAAACGTTATTAAACACATGTGGGTGTGGGAATGGGTGTGGCTCTATCATAACTACACCCACAAAATTATTCTGGATACTAAAAAGTAATTGAAGGACCAATCCAGCTAAAATTTGGTGTGTGGTCTCCAAGTAACCAGGCAAGCATTCATTATTAACCACCTTGGGTGTTTTTAATGGGTGTAGTTTTATCATAGCCACACCCACAAAAGTTATATGGGCTGCCAAAAGCTAATTGAGGGACCGATCAAGCTGAATAGCATGTGGTATCTAAGGATCAGGGCGAGCATTACTCATTAACCACCTGTGTGAGTGTGGCAGAGTGTGTTGTGTGATAAAGCCATGCACATGTTCTCCAACGAACTGGGTGAGCATTATTAATCACATGTGGGTGTGGTAATGGGTGTGGTTTTGTCATAGCCATACCCATAGGAAGTTGTTTTGGCTGCCAAAAGCTAATTAAAGGACCAATCAGACTGAAATTTGGCATGTATTCTCCAAGCAACTTAGTGAGCATTAATTATCAACCATCTGTGGGTGTGTCAATGGGTGTGGTTTTACTATACCCACACCAACAAAAGTTATTTGGGCTGTCAAAGCTGATTAAAGGACCAATCAGGCTGAAATTTGGCATGCAGTCTTTTAGTACTCGGATGAACATTATTAACTAAATATGGGTGCAGCAATTGGTGTGTTTTTTTATGGCCACACCCACATCAGTTGTTTTCACTGACAAGAACCAATCACACCGAAACTTGGTATGTGGTGTCCATGCGACCACAAGAGTATTATAACCTCCTGTGACTGAGTGTACCTAGCTACATTCATAAAATATTAATGGAGACAGTTAAATTGATCAAGAAGAGCAATATTCTCTTTCACAAGGTTTTATCCTAGATGAGAGCGTTAATGGAATTGTTAATGTGGTTACAGTGTGATGTGAATTAAAGTTTGGTCAAGTGTGAGGAAATATATTAAAAAAATTGCCCCCCCCCCCTATAATTAAGTGTAAATCTCTTTTCGATGAATTATATTATATTGAATGTCTGTTGTCTCCGTGCTAAAATTTCCTGGGGGGAGGGCTCAATTTTCATGCATGTAAACCAACCACAATATACATAGGAGTACTACAAACCACAATTATGTAGATTCTCTAAAATGAGGTCAGCTAAACCATGACCAAATTCTTTTCTTCTTTTTTTAGCCCTGTAGGCCCAAGTGGCTAGTATGTGACAGGGAACAACAAACCAACAAAAAAAATCTCAAATTATAGTAAATATTTTTGTTGTCTCCGTCTGTAGGATGAGTACTTTTTTTTAGTCTATTAAAAAGATGATAGTTGTGAAGTGGTTCATGCTGCATGCTCAGCAGCTCAGTGCACTGTCTACTTTCAGTCAAATACATGGTCAACCAAAATTAACTCCAGAAAGGAAGATAAAGGAGAGATTAGTAGTAAATATGAAGCAGTATCATACTGTTGCTTTGATGTTAAAATATTCCCTCTAACAACAATCCACTCCAGACCACAAAAATTGCAAGGGATCAAGATAATTCATCTTGAATAAAATTTAAAAGTTTTAATTAATTTTTCCCCCTGTTTTTTTTTTGTTGTAGGAAACCTGTTTCCAGATTTCTACAGTGGATAGGTGATTATGAGCTGGTGGCACAACTACACAAGTGAGTTCAAGCATCAGCCACCACCATCATCATGTTTTGATTTAGCTGTGAGAAATTGAGGGTAAAAATTTATTTAGATGCATATTCAAAGCTTGCAAGAGTAGCTGCAAAGGGTTGCCTAGTTTTCTCGTATTTTTGTATTCTAAGCATGTCAGAATTTGAAGGAAAAAAACTGGGAAAATGAAGGTAAAAAAAGAAGGAAGGAAAATAAAAAATAAAAGAGAAAAAATAGGGAGAAAAGAGTGAGGGGGGGGGGGACAAAAACTACCTAACACAGACAGGTTTGAACCACTGACTTTCAGCTTAAGAGACAGTGCTTTAATCACTGAGTCATAGTCTTTAAGGCTTTTTATTATTGAAAATTTAATTCCTCTTTCCCTCACCAGGGGTGACACTTTTGGAATTTTTTTTTGGTTTGGTGAAAAACGTTAGTAGGTACCCAAGGATCAGGATTGCATAGTTTCATCAATATCCATTGTGATTTTGCTAGCTGGTGTGGAATGTTGCTGATAAGGCAACAACATATACAGTCGAAACAACACAAAGACACTGCTTACTACTTTCTGCATTACACTTCCCATCCCTTCTTTTCTGAGGTTAATGGTTGGCATCCATGTACTAAACTCAAACTACACTGTGCACTGAACTACCAAGGGAATGCAACACAGCCACTTTCCCTCAGGTCTTTTCAACACAGCTGCTCCAAATCACAGCTCCAATTGGCCACAGAAAAGGCAATTTTTGTCATTCTTAGACTGCTAGTTCAGAAAAAGTCTTATCAAGATTTGACTAACCACAGTATGGCTTTCAGAATTGATTTCTGTCTTTTGTAGCTTTAAAATGCAAGTGATATAGTGGACGCACGCATACACGCACGCGCACAAGATATTTTCTATACAGCTTCTTCAAAACAAAGGTATTAGCCACTGGGTAGCCTTACATGGCTATTGATGTCGCCTTAGCCAGCCACGAACAGAATAAGTCTGATCAAAATACCCTATCTTTCAGGCCTTTTTGCTTTTGATATATTAAAAATACAGCAATATCGCTCTTCATCAGAAAGAAATCATTGCTAAGCAGAAGAGAAAGGATAACCAGTGTTAAAAATAAATTAAATGGCTTGATTTATTTTCCATTTTTCGAAACTTTTCCACACTACCTTCATTTTTATAGTGACATTTAATCAGTTGATACTTTAGCTACAAATGATAAATATAGTATATGTACAACACCTCTTCACACCATTCAATATTTTGATATTAAAAAGAAGAAGTTTAATTCAGAATATTGCCTTGAACATATGAAATTTCAACAATAAAATTATAATTTCAGAAAAACAATAATTTATCTTCATGTATATTCCAAACGAATGTTGAATCCAAGACAGACTAATTTTTTATCCTTAATACTACAGTATCAACAAATTATTGTGCCAAACACCAAAAATTCTCAGACATGGACCTCCCTATATATATATATATGGACTTAGCCCTTTTAACTTCACTAGCATTTTTTTAAAATCACAGCCAAGTCCAACACTTCTCTACTAACATGATTTTACTTGGCTTAGCTTCATATATTTAGTCTACTGGTGAAGATAGACACTATCATGCATTGAAACAACACACAAACTTCACATGAATATAAGTACCTTCTTCTTTTTTTGATGAACGCCTCATCTTTTGCACCTCCACTAGTTGGAGTTGTGACGTCAGCAAGATCGTCATGGGATGACGGCAGCTGTGCCTCTGCTCCAACTCCCCCATCATCCTCACTGGGAGAGGGAGTGGTGCAGCTTGTTGTTGGTGCTCTTACCAGTTCAGCCATTTTCTGAAGATAAAATAAAAATAAATGACATCACACATTTCCATACCATTATGTGTAACTCTTACAGAGCGAGTCCATCTAAGTAATCAGCATATGAACAAGTTGGTTTGCTTGGTTTAGGTACCAAAAAAGCAAGAAGTGAACAAGAAAGAAATATTGAGCATAAATCATTATATATCAGTCTATTAAATTTTGTCCATTTCACTTCCAGAAGCAAAATGCATTGAGAACATAAGCAAGTCACACCTACAAAGGGCTCTACACATATCACATAATTCATAACTTCACTTCTGCTTGACACATGGTCAAACTTATATTCTGTCTAATCCGTCAGTAATTAACTAGATTGAACTTACCAGAAATGCCTCAGAAAATTTTGATTTAATTGTCACAGCATTTTGCTGACCATGCAGAGTGACCAGTTCTCTTCCAAGAAGACCAATGCCAAATATACAAGGGAAAAAGAATACAACATCTACAAATCTTAAGGTTAAGTCGATAATTTCTCATGTATATAAGTGTTATAAAATTGTTGTTGTGACTCATTAGTGTATCTTATAAAGTTAAAAAGGTGTCGTCTACAGTGATTTGTACAAAGTTGAAAACAATTATCAATATTAATTTACTTTAATAATATTGATAATTGTTTTCAACTTTGTACAAATCACTGTAGACGACACCTTTTTAACTTTATAAGATACACTAATGAGTCACAACAACAATTTTATAACACACACAATTAGACAATTATGACAACACTTCATCAAGCTATATTAATGCAAGGATACAGAACTGAGAAAACTGTTGGAACTCCACGCTATCCTTGGATAGCTTCAAAGCAAGGTAGTCATTTTCTTCCAACACTTGAGTCACCTATTCATGTATGGAGAGAGAGTAAAGTCATTGCCCAACAATAACTGCTATAGAACAAACAAAAATGAATTCCTTGCACACATCTATTACTACCAACTGATTGCACCATTTGGTATAACATGGGGTTGCAAGAGCTACATCACTCTTCTATATCAAACCAAACACACTCTTGTGGGCTGTGGCTGTAACTGTAAAAAATCCAATAATACACATTTGATTTTGCCTTGTGTACCCTTAATCTTGTTTGGATTGCCATCACTACTGGTATATAACAACACAGATGGAACTCATGAGTGGTAAACAGAATGACTATAACATGAAGATGAGTTTTCTAAACAGTTTAGTTTTTCCCCCTGAAACTGAAGATGGAATTGCATCAACCCAATTAACAGATAGCTTTGATAAGCTAAGAAGATAGACAACAAAGCTCTCAGGGTTTTCAGACCTGTATGAACACTCTACTATACTGATGAAGCTTCAGTTCATCATCAAGCAACATTCCACTTGAAGTTGGATTGGGTGAAAGACTGGAGCGTGGTTATGTATTTCTACTGACATCTGGCAGCAATTTTTGAGAAACAGCTATAAATATGCTAGGTTATAACAGCTATCACAACACAGTCTGTCTGTGTTCCCAATGGACATAGATAAATGATGAGACAATATTTAATTTGTACATTTAACTTAGACCTCTGGTTGGTTCTTAAATAGTTGTGGTCAATTAGGAGACCAGGACTGGTGAGGTAGCTAATTACACAAGCTTCACACAACCTGATACAACAAGACACAGCTGTTCCACACCAAATAAACACAAAATTTCTTTTTGTTTTAGACAAAAAAATGAATATAATTATATAATAGTGATTAATAAGGAAGAAAGCAACCAAGAAAAGGTGAGATAACAATTACAATGCACAATAAATAGTTCCACTTTCTTTCCTGCTTGCTTTGAATAAATTAAACCGGATATAGTTCCCAAGATAAAGTTAATATTATTTTGACCACAATTCCTTTTCAAGCCCTAATCGAATAAAATAATATATTTGCTTCAGCATCTCATTTTTTTATCATTATTATTATTATTACTATTATTATATTATTATTGTTAGTGTGTTGTTAGTGTAATCACTGTTATTTATTAATGTTACTGAACTTATGCTCTAAACGATATTTACGATAAGGAGTATTACAAAGAAACTAAAGCTAAATGTATTGGTTAATTACTCCGTCCACACCAATAGTATAACATGCAAGATCAATTTCAGCAATAAAAAAACAAACCAATACATAATAACATCAAGCTTGGTTTTGTTGTTACTATTCTGCACTTCACAGAAATACTTGCTAATCTCTTGCAGATAGGATAACCAACTTTAATCTGAACATAAATGACTAATTAGTAAGTAAATTACCACTTCATCATTCAGTGCTTGTGAGGTTGCCACACTTGCTTCTGAGTCATCTATATTAACAATAAATAGTCAAGATAGTGCATTCAAACGAGTCAATAAAACAGTACACAGTTACAAAATGTCCAGGAATACTTGATTTGCTATAAGCAGAATGAATGAATAAAACTGTGCTAGCAAAACCAATGAGCAAATCTCTCCCCTGAGCAGTTACAACCCAGTCTACTTGAACATAGCAGATTAAATGAGTAGTAATCAATCACAGAGCACCAGACTCATATATGAACCATATCTTCTATTAGATGATTTTCACGCCACTCCATTACTCAATAAAGGAAAAATTAACCTACAGTGTTCCGCCCAATTAAAACAAGAAGGAGCACTGACAAGGATTAATTTCTAGCACCATTCGCTTTGACTTTGCCTATGGAAATAAGGTTTATAGACGGGGCGACCAGTAACAGTTAAAAGTGACCGCAATTTAATTTTGGGGGGATAAGGTATATGAAGCTTACCCGCCAAACAGCCAGGGACTGGAAAGTCAGATAGCTACAACTCAAACAAAATCTTCTAAGTTCTCAGTATTTTTTTTTTTTTTTTTTTTTATCTCTTTCAAGAACATAGATCAATACCTGTGTATAATGTTCTCTTTAGGGATACAATAAGTTGCAGAAGCAACTGGGGATTTATTATGGTTCTATTGCTATTCCTTACTACCAGGGCTCATAATAAACAGATACTTTAATCTGGTGGCTTAATCTTGCAAGATGATTAAATACTAAACTTCTGTTATAGTAAAACAATAACTGTTTTTTTTAATTTAGTAAAGGGTCAAGGAAATGACTGCAGCTTCAAGGATTTGAATATCATTCCTGAAAATGAAATTGGAAAGATGCTTGGGAGATGAATGAAACAATATATACATATATTGTGGGAGAATGTCAGAGTTTGTTATTTCTTCTTTTTTAAAAAAAAAATAAGAGAGAAAAAGTGCATAAACAAAAGGACGAAAATAACTGATGGGTTGCCTGAGGCAACTGGCATATATCAAAAGTGGCTCAGTAACATTCATACAGAGTTCTTGGCTAATGATGGAAAGTTTTTACCATTGGTAAGTGTTACACCACTTCTAGTATTAAAATAAATACAGACTCCTTCAGTAATGAAGCAATACTAAGATTGGTATGGTAAAGTTGTTTTTGAGAAGTTAAAGATATATGGAATATTTAATGTAGTCTGGTTCTGTCTGTGGGAACTTCTTCATACTATTGAGTTTTTCTACAACAAAGGCAGTAAATGATTCATATATAAACACCATGACAGTGTTGACTAATGTGGAGGAAGTTATGTAGGAACATTGTTGAAATTAAAAATTGCTATTTTGACAAAGATTGAGTATAAGACATGGTAGGTGAAATAATTACTGAACATGATGAAGATGAGGATGCCGACAGACATTTAATTGACATGGCACTACAATTATCACAACAAAATGAAGCTAACAACAAAACCAAATACAACTACATACTCTCAACACAACTTGACAAATACAATAGAAAACATGGACCCTAACTTTCTCAATACTTTCAATTCCTTACGCCAAAAAACTTTCACCATCCACCTTAGTAATCCTCAATGCAGTGTTCATAACAAATTTCTTAGCATTTCCTGATGATCCACCCTCAATGCAGTGAGAAATGCTACTAGAAGTTCTACATAATAACCCTCCCAATCTTCACAGCAATTTTAAATGCATTATTCACTTTACCAAAGAAATTCAATGACAATGCTCTCCAACTAGCTCAGCAATCTTCAAACACAATGAATGTTTCATCAACAGTTCTATATCACAATGCCCCCCCCACCCACATTCCCTATGTTCCACAGTTTTCTTCAATGCAATGAACATGTTATCCCAGCAGTTTAATAGCACAATACTCCTCCATAGTTCTCTTTAATGCAATGAACACAATCTTACTCCAGAAGTTCAACATCAAAATGTTAGTCTGTTATCAGGAGTGTGCCATGCTAGCTCCAACAGAATTGATGCTATGCCACAGGTGAAGCTATTAATATCTATCTAAATAACTTCTGTGTTGTTTCTTTGCCACATATTAATATCTAGCTAAATATTTACAATGTGCTTCCCTATCTATTGAATGAACCAGGATTACAGCGACCAACAAGGAGCTAACAGTCAGACATCAGTTCTTTTCAGAGTTTCTGCTTTTCGCCAGTGGGCAAGGGATAATAGTCCAGCTACATTCCGTGTAGTCTGAAGTATTCCTGTACTTTCCTTATGAACTATACAACTAAATCCTGATTCCTTCTTCGCAAAGCTTTTGGAGTAACATAAGAAAAAAACAGCGGCGTCGGATATCTGAACTATTGGAAATGAGTAAATATTGAGACTTTTATAGCGATTTTTGGACAGGCAAAGTCAAAACAAATGGACTTTAGTGACACACCCTGACCAAAATGAAGGTCTGATATCCATAGGCAACTTAATATATGATAATATTTGTGAACAAATCTGCTTGAAAAAGTTAATTAATACATTTTTCTGCATTATCTAGGCAGAGGCCAATGACAACTACAAAGTCCCAATGTAAGAACAAACCAAACTATATTAATGAACGCAGTAGATATTATTTTATTATATTTTTAGGGTTCACTTGGCCTAAGTATGAAGTAGAATCATCCTTGATGCAGCACTAACCTTCCTGGTTGACTCACTAGGGTGTGATAGTCTACGTTTCAGTGTAGCAATCATTATCTTAAAATACTTGCAACAGTGTATAGATACTTCAACAAGAGGAAAAATTGTATTTCGAGTACAGCAAGAATAGTTTTACTTAACAAAAAAAAACGAACTTCAAAGATTATGCTGGTAGATATGTATGTTTTTATTAACATTAGATCTGCTTAAGCTCTAGAAGGCCTTTGTTATTCACTACACACAACTTTTGCTCCCTTTTTTAAAACCTTTATCCTGCTTTTTTGGAAAATGTTTTCCCTTCGTAGAACAAACTATTTTCATGAATAAAGATTGTTTCATGCCTGGTTAGTGTGAGAAAGTTTTACAGAGTTGCTTCAGAGAGGCATATGTGGAGTTGATATTTTAGTTGGTGTAGACTGCACCTAGCAGCAGCAATGTAATCTATCACTGATAGGTTCTGTCTACACAGTATCAGTTTAAAAAAGGTGAGCATGATAGGGCAGATTGTTAGGACTGGTGAACACTTCACGTGGTCATTTGTGGAGTTCATTTCTGAGGGATTTCTGGCACCATGGAGACCATTTGAGCATTGAAGCTTAAAAATAAAAAATAAAAAAAGAATTAACAACTCACACTGACTGTAAACATCTCATTTCTGCAGCAATTGATGGACAATAAAAAGTCCTGAGAAGAATAGCACTGAGCATATTAAGAAGATAATGAGAGTTCAAGACTTCTCATTCTCATTCCCCCCCCCCCCCCCCCCGACAAATATCTTTGCATCGGATTTAATTGTTAATTAAAACCATGTACAGATAAGTAGCATAACTAAAAAGGCTTCTCTATACGTACACAAACTGGTGTGAAGCAGACAATGCTAGGAAAGTTCCTTGTCCAGAATTAGAACCTCAGTGTGGTCTTGCTAGCTGCACTCTATACCCCTCTTTGATATTGGAGTAATCATTACCTGCACATAATTCCTCTTTTGACCTGACTTGGTTAATTAAGTGGCAATGAACTAATGAACTTCCTGTAAACGCTTAATAGATAATAGTCAAATATTCTATGGCCTCATAGTTGACTGAATACAATGTAATTCTAATCCTAAAAGGCAAGTTCCACTTAAAAGAAACTAACAACTTCCTTTATCAATAATAGCTTTCATTTAAACAAGTATGCAGCTGGTTGTTATGCTACAAAAATTCACCATCGGTACTTAAAGAATTCAGTGTCAACCAAATATATATGGTTACCAGAATCACTATAAAATCCCCATCCAATATTGAAAACTGAAACACAAAATCAATGCGTAAAGTGATACCATAATTTGTGGGAGTGCATCCCCCCCCTCCCCACAAATTATAGGGGAATTTAAGTGTAACAAAATAAAATGGTTTTCTCTTATATATTCTGATACCGAAAGATTGTATGGTACACTAGCAGGGGGGGGGGGGGGGGAACATTAGGAAAACATGCAATGGGGCCATAAATGTTGTGGTTGTTTTTTGTTGGGCACCCATTTATATATATATGCTAATTAGTTAGTTAATTGCCAATTTCAGATTCTTTAATCCTGACTACATTTTTTTTAAAAAGTTAGTGTCTATTCTCTTCCTATGCCTTTGTGGTAAAATAGTACATGTTTAAAGGTAACTTGAACTCATGCATAACCTGGTATAAAATTTTTTTGGAAATTTTTTGACCAATATTTACGAAGAAAACTTAGCTTCAAAAAGTTTACTCCCTGTAGAGAGAAGTGTAACTCTTCATTGACGTCATAAGGGGGACAGTGCAGCAAGAACTCAGTGAAAGTGATATGCTACTTCAACGATACCTGGAGTTAGAAGGCCGAATTATACCAGTAAGTCCTGGAGTGGCAGCAGCACATTGATACCCAGCGAGATAGCAACTGCAGAAGAGCTGGAGAAGCTAATCTGAAGACCCAGCCCTTCTGAAGGAATAAGTGAAGATGTTTACTTTGAAGAGTGCAATAATTTCTCATAACTTCAGAGATTAATGACACTGATTCCTCTTCAGCTTCATCCAGCTCTGATTCAGGTAGCTAGTTAAGTGGGTGATTGTTCTTTTTTACACTTGGTTATAACATCTATAGTTAATAACTGTCCTAATAATCAAACCCTATAGCTAGCTATTAAATCTTGCTCCGCACTAAAAGTGGTCCAAGCTAAAATATATTTTGCAAATGGCTAGATTTTATCATGAAAAAGCAGAAAGTCTTTGATCCCCATTTTCTGTACCTGAATCAGAGCTAGATGAAGCTGAAGAGCAGTGCCAGTAGGATCTGAAGTTATGAGAAACTATTGTACTCTCCCAGGGGACAGACCTCTTCATTTAATCCTTCAGATTCTCGCTACTCTGCAGCTCTTTTGCAGTTGCTATCTCGCTAAGTGTCAATGTTCTGCTACCAATCCTGGATTCACCATCAGAATCTTGCCACCTAACTTGAGAAATTGTTGAAGTTTGTTGCAGCAGTGTATCATTTACCTTGAGTTTTTGCTGAAGTTGTTCCACATTAGACATCAATGAAGAGTTACACCCCACAGGAAGTAAACTTTTTAAGTTGATTTTTCTTCATGAATATAGGACAAAAATTTTCTAAAATTTTTTACACCAAGTTACATCAAAGGTAAGACGTACTCTTCCCCCCCCCCCCCCCCCCCCAGTTTAGTTACCCATTAAATATGAGAGAGACCAGACCAGTACAGGGTGATTGAACTAGGCCCATTTAAATATGAGAGAGACCAGACCAGTACAGGGTGATTGAACTAGGCCCATTTAAATATGAGAGAGACCAGACCAGTACAGGGTGATTGAACTAGGCCCATTTAAATATGAGAGAGACCAGACCAGTACAGGGAGATTGAACTAGGCCCATTTAAATATGAGAGAGACCAGACCAGTTCTGGGTGATTGAACTAGGCCCATTTAAATATGAGAGAGACCAGTACATGCTCAGAAAAGAAAGTGCCAGATACCAGTGATCAAAAGAATCTAATTATTATTATGGTGCAATTATTGAAAGCAGAAGATACAACGCTGAAGAATTTTTTTTTTTTTTTAATCACCTGGGTGACACATTTTATACTATTAAAGTATATTTCTTGCATTGTAAACATGTTCATTAACTCTACCAGACGACAGACAACAAACAAGTGGGAAATTACAATACCTTAACGTAACTCAAGTATCATGACAAACCCACTACATGCCATGCATATTTGAGGTTAGAACCTGTAGTAAGCCCATCCTCCTCACACATGCTGAAGCACAACACATCTGTCTGCACTACAAGCCTAGACAGATAATTTTCAATAACCAGCTAAGCTTTTCACACTACCCCTTTCCTTTTCTTCTGGCTTGAATGGCCAATTACTTCCAAAGCAAAGGGAAACAAACAATACATCAAAGATTTAAAATAGGGGTTATATTTTGTTCTTTTGTCTGCATGGGGTTAGTGAATGTGTTGAAAGTATCACCACCATTGGTATGTAGCTCACATAGTATCTGCATCTGACACCAACTGCGCACATATTTAACAGCAATACAATGTCTTACTGGTGCTCGTTATCAACACTTACCACACACATAGACAATGAGGAGAGCTTTCTTTTCACGACATTCCTTTATGGCATCACCTACTCCTCCTGTAAACCACTTCATGCTATTTTAGACTAGAAGGCCAATAACAAAAAAATAGTAATAAAAATACTACTAGAATGAACATGAACTTCCAATAAAGTACACGACAGTATAGAGAATACTCTAGCTGTTGCACTGTTACAATGCAGTTCATGGTCCAAGAATTTTTTTTTATCAACTAATATTTTATATCATTTATAGATGTGGGAAAATGTTTAGCTGAAACACAAATGCAATAAATATTTAGTTAAGGAGTCATGGATTTCAGCATGTACTTGCGTGTCATGAGGTCTAATGCAGCCAAATAAATGAGAGAGATTGCAAAGTGTATGTGAGAAACAATGTTTGTTCTAATTCAATAAATTGAAATACCATCATTGCAGTCTGCATGTGTAGGTATGTGAGATTTTCGTGTAGGTGTGTGCGTGTGTATAGGTGTGCATGAGTAGGTGTGTGTGTGTGATAACTCAAATTTACTAACCAATTTTCACTATAATCTATTATTCATTGTAAGGGCACAGAGACAAGTAATTTCTGCCATGCCATTGCCATTACAATAATTGGCCAAGTCACATGATCCTCTTAATCAAATTATCCACATGTGTAGCTGATCTAATTTTAATGGCAATGAAGGAGTTGGGTGGAAAGCTTAGTGTCATTAGCAATCATGCATGCACTATTCACATGAAGGTATATGCATGGGAATTCACTATATATATATATATATATATATATATTCACCTATAAACAACAATAAAAAGCCTGGCTAGCTTTGCTGTATTCCAAGAGGTAATTATTTAATCACTAGCATGAAGATAAGAGTTTAATGAGGTGCATATAAGTGTTCCTGGCTCTCCAATCTCCATCTAAAGGTATATTTGCTAGATAATATGAATCCAGCTTGGAAAACATGTTGTTCACCTTCTTTCACCAAATGGAGCACAGCATACAAAACTAAAATTTAACAATTGCTTTCCACTTGTGCAGATGACCCTACCAGCCAATTAATTAGGTTAGTCATACAACCTATAACACCCTCCACCGTTGATAAATACTACAGCGTTGATAGTTGTTACTAGCTAGTCTGCTGGTCACCAGTCCAATGTTTATGGGGTTAACCTTATTAATAATAATAAAAAGTTTTAACCCACAAAAACTGTTTGGAACAGAAAACCTACAGCTAAAATATTCACAGAGGAAATAAATAACATTTTCTCACAAAGCTAAAATTCTCACCACTAGAAATGCTTTAACACCCTCCAACAGTGATTTCGGAGTTCTCCCAGGTCGCTCAGGTGAAATGCTGACTTGACATTCTCAGCCCACTTGACCCACCCACACAAATTGTGGTTTGCGCGCAGTGTTTTTTTTTGTTTTTTTGTTGTTTTTTGTTTTTTTTTGCAGTTGCTTGTGGTTGGGGTGGGTTTTGGATTCAATTGAGAATTGGAGGTTGAGAAATACATCCATTACAACCTTACTTCTTTTTCAATTTTTTAAGATTAGGTAGTAGGTTCAGGTTTGACTGTATCCCTGAAAATGAGACAAAAGAGCAGTGAAAGTTAGTAGTTAATGGACAGTGACAGGGTACCAGTTTATCAAATTGTCTTTACATCACAAATGAAATTTAAATCAAAACTTTTGGTATATGGAGTAAATCTGTCTCCCAAACCGATAATGCAACTTTGAGTGGAACTCTACCTGGTGTATTTTAATGATTAGCTATATATAAATTAGGGATATCTAGAAAGAAATAGAACACAACAGGATGACTCTTCAGAAGCTTGAAACAACAACCCTTGGGCCATGCCAATACCAGAAGAACTGGGTGATAGAACACCACCTACTTCAAATCACAACACAGACCTGTGGCTGGGAGGCACTGAGCTTTGATCCATTGTGAATAGTTAATGTCCAAGAAAGTCAGAATGGAAAGGATGACAACTCACAAATTAATTTAAAAGAAGTTCCTTGAGCAACTTAACTTACACCCCCTATTATTAACCCCTGGAAGATTATACCATGGCTCTAAATGCTAAAACTAGCTTTGGTAAGCAGAACTCCCAATGGAAGAAAGATCAATGTGCATAAGTTTAGCAAGAAGAATTAAAACCACTCCCTGTGATTCATATCCTGCATTAGAAACTTTGAAAAATGATGGGCACATGATTTGAATTATGCAATAATACCCAGCCAACTGTTAGAAAAGGATATTTCATACAAGCACATATGCAATCTGGCTAATTCCTGGTAAGAACTGTGTTGGTGGTCTCACCTTTCTATCGTCAAAGCTTCATCTTTGGTGGATGATTTGGTTATGTTTTTTTTATAATTTGGATGGTTCTATTCCCAAATCACAAGGTATGACCAACTGTGATGTTCCTAGATGCAAGGTTCCACCTGATAAATATATATTTCTGATGTTCTGCTGAGGAGATAGCCTCAAAAATTATAATTTAATTTTCTTTATTAAACTTTGCTGTATGCTACTCCATGCTATATTGTAGGGCAAGAGGGTACTGCTGGACACTTTATTTTCCACTGGAAGCATATTCCTGGAGGGAAATCAGGAGATCATGTATTATAAGTTATGTGTTCATGTGCATCAACTTGCAGCAGTGGGTCATGGAATTTGCTCCTCAAGATAAATGCTAATGATCTCTGTAGTGTGCTTTTGTTATCTGCCAGTTGATCCCATGATAAAATGGAGAAATGCTCTCAGCATGAGATCCCTACGGGTTGGAAAGTTTCCATGAAGAAAAATTCCCAAAATCTGTTGGCATGTCCTGGCCAGGAGGGAGACCATAGTGCAATGTTACTTTTATTTTCTGTACATGGATCAGCTGGTTGATCCTTCCAATGGATCCAGTTCTATCAACAGGCAAACAGGAAACAATCCTATGCACATATATATATATATATACATATATTAACCTTAAGTTAAATTTGTCCTGGGCTGTTGTGGGTTCCATATTTCACTCCAAGGAATGTGGTTTGCAAATTGTCGACAAAGGTAAAAGAGAGAAAGAGCTGAAACTGTAGCTATGTGGCTCAAGTGCAACTTTCCAGGAGCCTTTGGATGCATCATTGAGATATGAACCCCTTCTACTTGCTATCATTGTCATGCAAGATCAAGATGACAGAACAACCAACATTCATGATTAAATATGGCAGTCCTATCTATACATTGAAGGGAATGTTTAAAAAAAACTTTAAAAAACATATAGCTATATTACTGCTGCTCCCCACAGCCTAAATTTACTTTAATTTAACTCCAAGAGGAAGGGTGCCTTCTTATGGCTACCTGCTTGACCTTCAGATGGTCATCTCTAAAGGTCTCTTGGAAGATGCATATATGGCTGAATTGTAGTTGGAAGCTGTTGAATAGTCCTACCATAGGAACTGCCTTCTCAGCAAACTATGCCATAATGTTTGAATGGGTAGATTCCCAATAATAAGACGCAATGAAATATGTGATATTACAACCTTGCTACTTTCTGAGGTATGTGCCTTAATGTAGAGCCAACCAGCCCTGACAGACAACTGTTGGAAGTGAACCCATGATCCATCATATTGGCACCACTACTGATAATGCCCTATATGTTATAAAGTACAGCTGTTAATTACTTCTATAAATGGCTATTGACTAGACATTTCCTGCAAATTAGTCTTTGATGTCTTGAGAAGTTTCTGATATTATATTCAAAATTTTTTTTTGTAGGGACTCTTTACTAAAGAATATATAGCAATAGTTTATGATCCATCTCTGTTGCCCACAGGAAGCATAAGAATTAGAAGCACCAGCTTATGTGGGCAGAGTTTTTTTTTCTCCACCTGATGTGCAATTTGGATCTTCATTCACTTGTTTTAGCAGCAGTCTGTTCATCTATCATGTGTATGAAAGGAACCAGGTTAACCCGACCACACTCCCAACATGTGAGGTCTGGCATTCCATATTACAAACATACTGTTCATTATGTGTCATATTATTTGGTTATGTATGACCAAACACAAGTAGTTCTGGATGCATTATAACTTTAAAAGTCCTGTTCACCTTTCCATCAACATTAACTCTGCTAGCCAACTCTCCCCAAACGTGGTCCTGTGAGCTATGAACAACCCCTGAAAATTTTCAGGAAGATTGGTCCAGGTATCTTGGGAGGAGTTAGGGCATGCAAGATAATCAAATGTGCACACATATATAAAATAATACAGTAGTCTCTCTTTTGAGAAACCCCTCTATTGAAAGACCACTTCTTTTGAGAGACCACATTTATCATGCAAGAAGTTGTACTTGCTGCATTAACTTACCTCTATTGGAAGACCACCTCTTTTGTAAGACCAATTTTTATCTGATATAAGGGTGGTCTCTCAAAAGAGGGACTATTGTAGTAAGATTAAAAATTAAAAAAAAAAAAAAAAGAATATGAAGGAGGGGGGTGTCCACACAGGGTGCAAGTTTACAATTTTTCTTTTGTTTTTTTCTAATGGAAATCAGTCCTTGAATAGTAATCTCGAACTTCCTCCTCCTTGATGACACTTGGAGATTCATACATTCTATTAAGGAAAATTTATCTAAGCATTTTTTTCAACACAGCAGTGCAGATAAAATTTAACATCAACATAATACTATAACTGTATTAGCTATAAGGAAGTACATGAATATTTGATAAAACTTTGCTACCGTCTAGTTACTGGGATGAAAGTGCCCATGATGATCACCTGAGTTCCTCAATATCCTATTAAAGCTTTTACTGCAGCTGAGGAGAACAGTGGATGGGTAATGTCAGCAGGCCAGGCAAGTGGGACAACCAAGGAATAGACTTGTTATTAGTGCCAATCATGGCAATAGCCAAGAAAGTGACTTCAAATGGTGCAGATATAACTATGCTGTTAAACCTATCCTCCTGCTGATGAGTTTCTGAGTGATGATGTCAAAGGTCACCATGAGTTTGTGTTTCTTATGGTCCAGCAAGAGATTTTCACTCACCTCCACAGGCCTCCACAGCACCCCATGGCTTCTATAATTAGTGCTGTTTTTGTTTTTGTTACTGTTGTTAGTGCAGGAGTGGGTGATGGGTGGATGCAAGGGTCTGGTTTTTTTTTTGGTTCCCTTTAGAGTAAAAAAACAAACAAACATTTTCATCTTCCCACCGCATCTTCAATGCTTTTTTGGTTTAAAATCACCGCGAATAATTTCAGGTGTCAGGTGGAATAGAGTGACCTGGTTGACCCTTTATATTTGTCCCGTTTCAACCTTCCCCTCCCAGTGAAAGAAAAAGTAATTCTAAACTCGCTTAGGTGCCTCTAACTTTTGAAGTTTTAGTATACACCAAAAAAGTAACAGATTTTACAGAATGCCGAGAAATCCTGTAGGTTATAGTGGTGTAGAACAGAGTCCATCTCCCGCCTGTGCAGGTAGTTACTTGAATGGGAACAGTTGTTCTGAAGATCCCTCCGCAATCCTGGATACTGATTCTAGCTCAGCGGTGTTTGTGACCGTTCCAACGTTCACCATGCAGGAAGAGACTGATTCTGGCATTTTACTTCTTGAAGACGGTGTTCCAGGTAAACTTTAGCTGCCTATTAGCAATATATAGCATGTTAAAGGTATGCATACATGGGTAGCTTTTGCATGCAGGTTAGCAGAGGCATGCAACCATTAGGATGGAGCCAGAATGAACTCTGGCTTGTCAGCTGTTCCGCTATTTTAATTTTGTCAAGAGTTAACTGACACCAATGCAGTGTAAACTGTATGAACAAGACTATTTAGTTGAACTAAACTTGCACACGCAAAAAATCATTAGCACATGCATTACCACATGAATTGACCTCTGGAAAAAGAAAATAATTGGAGAATTGCAACTGGAACAAATGAGATATGGGCAAGTTATCTAAATCTTGGTTCACATTATCAATCTTATTTTTATAATGCTATATTACAGTATAGTTGGATGCTGCTGACTTTCACTTTTACCTTAGATACTGGTATTGCCCTCCATTCTTTTGTTGCCTTTCTCATCCCTATCCCAACCACCATAAGTACTACTACTTAGCTATTTTATTGTTGTACACATTTCTTTGGGTATGCTCATTTTTATGGTGTTTATTCTAATGAATAATGAATTGCACTCATCCAAATATCCCTGAATGTTTTTGTATTTTATGTTTTGATCAATCCACCTGCTGATGGAATGTCTGTCTAGAGTTGCACTGTTGCCAAGATTGCTTGAAGAGAGTGCTAGTTTAACTTACTAGAAATGTAGACGGTTTTTTTTAAAGGAGGCCATAGAAATTAGTTACGTTACGTATGCATGGAGCAATGGAATTCTAAGCTGGCACATTGGCCCCACCACATACTGACTCTGATCATATTTCTTGGAATGGAAGAATGGAAGTTAGTTGTAGCATGCATGTATGTTATGTATGTGGTTAGTAATACATATTGTGGCAGGTTTGATAATGTTATATATGTAGTTGCCCTCAACCAACCCTTGTTGGCAGGTGAAGTGGCCAAGCTTCTTGTGTACCAAACCCTATCATATTTATCAGTTTGCATCCAAGCCCCACTATGCTATGCTTTCTAGTCCTAATGCTATACCTTCTTTGTTTGTGGGGGGGGGGGGGGGGGGGTACATTGTTTTTTCCCCTTTCTATATCCTAATCTGTCATGGAGAATGGTTTATATCCTGAGAAGGGGATGAAGGAAAAAAAGAGAAGAAAAATAGATGCATGGATTAAACAAACAGAATGTGTGTAGCAGAAGTTTTAGACTTCAATAGTTTTAAATGAATTTTTTTTTTTTGCTTTCACTAGTACTCTTAAAAATGATATTATTATGAATATTTTGTATTGTGATAATAGAATCCCTACACTATACAATTAATCTGTGAGCCTATTAGACTACAGCTTTGGGCAAATTAATTCCACATTCACAACAATGTGGGTCATGCCAGTGCAGAGTTATTTTTCTTCCCATACTAATTACTTGTAAGGTCAAGGACAATTACACTATCTGTCTGTACCGAATTGTGCAAGTGTCACCAGCCCCAACCCCATCCCTTGTTCTGTATATATCTATTTTAACCGCATGTTTTTATTGTCTGCTAATTCATCGTTTATACTAGCGAGTGCAGATCTTTGTCTTTCTTTTTGGATATTTTGTTGGTGTCATCTGCACATAATTCAGACCAACTTTTGCGTAGTTATTTTCATGCATGCACATGACCTGAAAACCCCTTCAGTATTGAACACCCTATATATTTGTCATCTCTGCACCCAGCATGGCATTGCATAATTTTCCCTACTCTTCCATGTTTATGTTGACTTTGTCTGATGCTCCTTTTACAGCTGTTCTGGGACACCAGACACACTGTATACACTGTCTGTGTCGGGCACAACTTACTCTCTCCCTTCTCCACTATGTACCACCACTTCATAACTGCCAATTCAATTATTGCACAGACATGTGAAGCACTAGTAACACTTGTTAATGTTGTGATATGGACAGCACTGCTCTTGTGTGTATGCCCATTTAGATAGAGGCATACATGATAGACACTGTGGCTATTTGACATTAAATGGCTTTTAAATAATCTATCTTCGTCAATTAACTTATAAGTTACAATACTACATGAGAAGACTTTAAGGTCGTTCTTTACTTAAACAGGTCATGTTTGGAGAGTTCCCGTTCTTGTAATATCTATTTAACATTTGAATAGTGTCTTACATTTTGACATGATTATCTGTCCTCCTGACATAGTCTGGGTCCTCAGTAATAGTACAAAATATTCTTAATGAGGATTTGTTGCCTTGGTACCGTGACAGTGTGTGTGCCACTGTCTCCTGCCTCATCAGGAATGTGTCAGGAGGTAGCATGTGTTTAGTGAATGCTGTGGGACTGCTAGTATTGACAAGTATGGTTATCTCGAGTTTCATTTTGGGAATAAAATATAGTTGAATTTAGGTATAGTAAGTCTTGCTAATGAAATAACATAATTTTTTTTTTTTTTTTTTTTTTTTTTTTTTTTTTTTTTGATGGAGAGAGGGGTGGGTGGTTGGGAGTTAGAAATCACTAAGATTTATCAAAATGTAGATGGAATGATTCACTAATATAAGTGCAACTTGCCATAATTATACCTGCAAAAAAAATGTTTTTTCAGAAGGTAGAATTCAGACTTACTTGGATAAATAGATGATGGTGAAGCTGTCCTCATATAATAGAGTAGATAACTAATCCATTGGTAGGGTCTGGCCTTCCCCAGCAAAGTTTGAAAATGGTGCCTAAAATGAATTACATTTGTTTTGTGATAGTAAGCTGACTAAAATATTGACTGCTCAAACCACAATATATTGACCAGATTTCTGTGAATGGGGGAGAAGGAGGAGGAAACTTTATATGGTGGGAGGGGAGAGGAGGGAACACTATCTGGTGTATGATAAGGGTGGAGGTAGGCAAATCCAGGGTGCACCCCCCCCCTGCCCTGCCCCCTTTTTAAAAAAGAAACTAGGAACACTAAACTGATTGTCTCAGGAGAATGGTGGAAGACTGCACCAGTTTACATAGAAGCCAGCAGACCAACGCAGCCTGGAAGCCAAGGGGTCAGTTCCAGCCTGAAGCCTTTGCAAGCTGCTGAACCTAATGACCCGTCCAGAGTTCACAATAACAAAGGTGGATGATTTTTTTTAATGTTTTTAAGGAGTGAGTGTTGGATGTACTGGCTACTGATTATAGTTATAGCAGGCCATCATTCTGTCAATTATTCTGCAAGAACCAATATGATAGTCCTTTAATGAAGTGTTGGTGAAGTTATCATGTGGTGAAAGAGTTGCATCTCTGAGAAAGATATCCCACCCCCCTACCTGAAATAATGGGGTCATACACCAAGACCTACCATACATAAATCCAACTATTAGTATATTTCCTTCATTAGATGATTATTTAGATATTAGGAAAACATGATCAAGAAATAACAAATAGGCAGGAAGCCATATAGTGTCCACACCAATATAATGTGTCTTTCTTATCCCTGGCTTGGAATTCTCAACTATGATACTATGACACGTTATAGATGTCTTCTTTGTTAAGAATTGATTACCCTCCAAGTTAAGAAGTCTACTCATGGTGACCTTGACTCCCAGTACATACCAACTCAGCACAGCTGTTTAATACTGCACAGATATTTACATTGTGAAGTAAATAAATTTCCATCAGAATAGTGTTTATACTAGCTAGAATGGTTATTTTTCTTTCGACCAATGTTGAAATGTGGTAAAAGTAGTTATTTATGTTGTATTTACACTAGTCTGGGGGAAACCAGTGTGACTACAATAATGATCCTCAAATAGCTGACCTCAGAATCGATGCATGTCTTAGCAGATGTTCTTGGTGAAGGTGGTGCCCAGTGTGAGACACCACTGGTTGTGCTTTAGTTGCAGGATTTGCTGGCCTTCTTGTCCTCTGTGGTTTCTCCTGGGTGGGTTGAGGAGGGGATGTTACTGTCTCACCATTGGACTAGCTGCTTGGCTTCCACCTCTGCAGATACAAGGCTATTATAGAATTATGTGGTTTTTGGGTGATATTAAATGTAAAAATTAAATAATAAAATTAGCTTAACTCTCTCTCTCTCGCTGTGTGTTATGTGTATGTTTATGTGTGAGTGTGTATATTTGTGTGTATGTGTGTGTATGTTTATATGCAAGTGTGTGTTTATGTGCAAGTGTGTGTGTGTGTGTGTGTGTGTGTGTGTGTGTGTGTGTGTGTGTTTATGTGCAAGTGTGTGTGTGTGTGTGTGTTTATGTGCAAGTGTGTGTGTGTGTGTGTTTATGTGCAAGTGTGTGTGAATGTTTATGTGCAAGTGTGTGTGTGCAGTTGTGACTGCATTATTTGTTGCCATAATAAAAACAGGAATGTCATTATAAAAGAGCAGACACAACTAGGTTGGTATGCCATATGAGGCTTCCTTGAGTCCATGCTTTCACCCTCAGCAGCAGCTCCCCATGCATGTGTGGTGTAGAACACTGATGTGTGCATGTGTGAAGAGCTATTGCAATCACAGGAAGGATGGTGTGTCTGTGTGGATGAGTCTACTTCACGTCCCATCATATTGACAGCTTGTCCGGCGTGCATATCTGTGCACTACATGATGTGGTCTGTGTTTGTTGCATGTGTGTTAGTGTGTGTTGATATTGAAACTGTATCGTATGCACAGTAATCACATGACGCATGTGTGTTGCTGCATGTGTGTGCTGGGGGGGATGTTATCCATGTCTTGTGTCTCTAGTGTAAGCTAGGGTATGCTTGTGTGTGCTATTGTCACACTGCATTATTATGAGGTTGACATCATTGGCATGTGGTGTAGTGTCAGTGAGGCAGTGAGTGTGCACTGCCCCACTCATGGTCATGTGTGTGGCCACTCATGTGCAGCTGTCCGCTCATAGAGTCACCATAAATAGTATGATAATGATGTGTCTCCATCTTTGGGTTGAATACCATCTGCGCACCTCACCACAACACTGGTCGGTATCTGGTGCTTCTGATGGGCAGGGAATACAGCAAGTGTGCTAACAGTAATCAAATGACCAAGACACTTTAAATATATCGCATTTATTTGTAATTATGCTAGCTATTTTAATTCAATCAGTGTCTTTGTCTTCAACTATCTAATAGTGTAGTTCTCCCAAGGATTTCTGTGGGTTGTTTCATGGTCGCTATGTTGAGTCCCCCTCCCCTTCTTACTTCTCCCACGTCCATCTATACCAGGCAACACTACCATGTTGAGGGCATGAGCTGAGCACCTACATATAATGGCCACACTTGATAACTGGTGGTGGTTGGTCAGGTCTTCTTTTTTCTTTTTTTTTGAATTATTACATTCTTATCACCTGGTTAGTCATATCATTTTTGTTGCTGTGTTTACTGTACATTCTTGTTATTATCCGCTCAGTCTTATCTTCTTTTAGTCAATCGTCCTTTGAAATAAACTCAAGAATTATGCACCTGAATTGGTAAAATGCTGCTGGTTGAAACTTACAAGTCTATCTTCCAAACACTAAAGGAAAAACTTATTGTATGTGTATGTACTGTGAATACATATATGGCTTCAAGTTATGTTTTTTCAACTTTCTCACTTGCCATTTCAGTGAGTAAGCTCATGATTGGTTGACATTGTCTGTGGTATTGCTGTAGAGTTGGCCGTGTGTGGAGATAGACAAGTCACTAAAGACAATGAAGCCAGTGAGAGGGAATCCTGGGAAGGTAGGAGAGCCCAGGATGCGGATGAGGAGAGTGACGATGATGATGATGACTTGAGACAAGAATGGAATGCTTCCTGTGAGTAATCTTGATATTTTTAATTTCTTCTTTCCGCACAGACTTTCCTACTTCTTTACAACTCAATCATGTTGCACATAGATAGTTTATTCTATTGTTGTGCATCCACAGTGTACATGCTCCAGGCACGTGCCCCCAAGGCCTTTTGTATACCATCCACTGCAATGGTAAGGGCATTTCATAATCTAATTCTGCAGATGATTAGTCTGTTCATGCAGTAAAAACATTTTGGGTCTGTTTTAAAAAAAATACACTTTCGATAGATTGGAATTTGTCCTCGTTATGGAATGGAATATCACGGCTATCTGAGCCAACAAGAAACTGAAGTTGCTCTTGGTACTACAGATGGGGCATACTTGGTGCGAGACTCTCTTGCTGGAGTGAGGACCTTATCATTCATGTGAGTACTTGTATGATGGATTAGTTGGAGCTATGAACTAGTCGTGTTTAAAGTATCACTTCATGGAAGTGATACAACATGAAGGGATATAGGCTATTATGTTTCCGCAATTCTTGCATGTAGATGTACTTCCACTATGAAACTTACAAATATGTTTAGTATATTGTTGGAATTATTATGCACCATAGTTCCTGGTTTGGAATGCCACCTTTTTCTTCTTTTTTTTTTGGAATTAAAAAAAAAAGTTATCAAACATCTTCTCTTTTTTTTCTCCTTTCTGTTTCTCCTTGTTTTTCTCTTTTTCTTCCTTTTGCTCTTCCCCCCCTTCATTTTCTTTTACTCTTTTTTTTTTCTCTCTTTTTTTTTTCTCTCTTTTTTTTGGTTGTGTTTGCTTTTATTATTGAAGGAGTTGGCGGGCGGGGGAGGGGGGTAGTTGCTTTTCATCATTTTATTAAAATTGCAGCATGTTGATTGACACGCCAGTTCTTGTATTTCACTTGTAACTCTTTCATAATATGTAGTGGATGTGTTTCATTTGGAGTTGTGCTTTTTTTTTGGTGCATTTACTTCAAAGAAATACAATAACTGGTTATGGCTAGCCAGATGTGGTCTGGTTTGGGTCCAGTGAAATCATTTCATGGGAGAGGTTGAGCATGGGGTCTCAATGTCTGCACTAGGGCATATCATTAGTGTGTGGTTGCTTGGCTTGGTATGTATGTGTGGGTGGAGTGTTGCCTTGCATGTATGCATGTATGTAATGATGTTTGGGTGAGTGGAGTTCACATTCTATAATTGTTTCACAATCATAAATGTCCTGGCACTATACCTCCATTTATTAACAATTCACCGTCATTTGATAGTTCAAAATGTATAGGTGTTCCTTGCTAATTGATCCTGTTATTTGGCATTACAGGATCAATGGACTAATGTACAACTACAGACTGTATTATGAAGATGGCCAGCACTATGTGGGTGAGTGCACATATGCAAAATCTTGATGAGTAGAATTAATTCTGGTATTTGTGGTATCCTGTAATGAAGATAATAGTCAGTGGCTTGTACTGGCTAATTGCACACACCACAGATACAGATTGGGAGGGGGGGGGGGTTTGGTGGCGCTGGAGGGTTGGTGGCGCTGGAGGGTTGGTGGTGCTGGAGGGTTGGTGGCGCTGGAGGGTTGGTGGCGCTGGAGGGTTGGTGGCGCTGGAGGGTTGGTGGCGCTGGAGGGTTGGTGGCGCTGGAGGGTTGGTGGCGCTGGAGGGTTGGTGGCGCTGGAGGGTTGGTGGCGCTGGAGGGTTGGTGGCGCAGTTGGTGGCGCAGTTGGTGGCGCTGGGAGCTGCTAATTAGACAGTAGTGGAGGATTAACTAATTTTATAATGGTCAAATAGAATTTTGTGGGTGTTATCTATGCCCACTTCCTGTAGTTGGTGTTAAACCTACCCTCAGTGTGGTTTCCCTCTATTTTGTGGTGGTCCTTTTCTTCATTTTTTCTTGACTTCAACAGGAAATTGTTTGTTTTTTCTATGAATATTCTAATTTGGTGTTAAATCAATTTATGACTTCTTTTTTTTAAATTTCAAGATAGTGATTTGAGAACTTTCTGTTAGAAAGATCATTTTGGTGGAAATACTAATTTTAGCTAGCTGTACTATTAACCAAAAAAAATTATTTTTAAAAAAATTCTATATTTTTTTATCATCAAAACAACAACAACCCCCCTTGGAGCAGTGACAACTTGGCTGGCAAGCAAGGTGCCCAAGTAGGAAATAGCACAATGTAGTAATTGCTTGACAGTTAATATTCCATTAACTTGTGTTAACAAACTCCTGGCTTGACTGCTACATCAGCCCAAGTGGGGAAGCCTAAGCTCAATTCATCGTATTGTAGTTGAACATGACCAGGAAATGTCAGAGATGTGATGAAGCAAGTATTGGTGTCTCATTGAAGCTCACACCTTGTTCAGTCCAAGTTCTGTTCAAAGGCATTATTGCATTACATGAGCAGCTAAAGGTGGGGATTCGTGTGAAACATCTAATCTAAGGAACATGACCTAGTCTGAACTCTTGGTGTGCCTTTATCGACATTGTTTGGCTCATATACTGACTCAATTGAATTGGTATACTCTGATATCGTGAATACCATCAACCCTTTGCCTTGGAATTCTGAAATACTGATCTCACAAACAGTTCTCAGTCTCTAAAACAAAATAATTCAGCAACCTCTTCTAAGGGTACATTAAAATGCAATGACCATCTGCCAAGCAAAACAAGATTTCTGGTTGCACAAACATATCACACCTTGTAGAAGTGGCACCAAAACAATTGCTGATTCTACTCATACAGTGCATGCATGCATGTATGCATGCAGCCTTGCAATATGAAATACTTGCTTCTCACTCATCACCACCAGCTATTGCTACTTGTGTTTGGAATATGTGAAGGTATTGCGTGACTGTTGGTCTGTCCAACATGACTGACTGACCTCATACATTAATGGATTGTCTGAAAATGTCCCACTCTGTGTGTACTATGAGTATTAATCATTTATGCGATGTAGTCACTAATAGTGAATGACCAATTATGTGTGGAGGCATTCTGTTGTGTGGTTGTGTTCCAATGTAATTCTATTACCGAGTCAATTTATGTGGTAAAGCAATAGTACAATAAGTTGTTTAAGCTGAAAGAGGATTGATATTTGGTTGATTAAACTTCCCAAAAGCTTAGCAGCCCCCCTATCCCCACAATTTTGGACTTTGTGGTTGAATACCACTTATGTCACTGGTGAAAAATTGGCTTGGATCAAAGCAAAATCTAACAGTGGATTACAGCAGACACAGAACTAACTGGTTCTAGTTCTGTATTGGTGTCAGGGAACATTTGCCACTCTTCTCATATCATACCTCATCTAGGTCTTTACCAGTTCACTGTCTCTGTTTACACTCTCTCTTCCTTCTAACTTCACTGTCTCTGTTCACACTCTCTCTTCCTCTTAACTTCACTGTCTCTGTTCACACTCTCCTCCTCTTAACTTCACTGTCTCTGTTCACACTCTCTCTTCCTCTTAACTTCACTGTCTCTGTTCACACTCTCTCTTCCTCTTAACTTCACTGTCTCTGTTCACACTCTCCTCCTCTTCTTAACTTCACTGTCTCTGTTCACACTCTCCTCCTAACTTCACTGTCTCTGTTCATACTCTCCTCCTCCTAACTTCACTGTCTCTGATTACACTCTTCTCTTCCATATATGGTGACTTCAGCTTATATTGATACTGTCTATGTACATGTATGTGTGTATGCGTCCTGTAATGACGGAATAAGCAACTCTTTTAAAGGATGGATGATCTGAGAGAAATCTGTACTTGGCATCTGTTGATGTTTTGATTATTTATTGTGATGTTTAGGTATTGTTCATTCATCGTGCAAATATTGTGGTTACATTTACTTTTCATTTCCTCTCTCTATAATATCAGGAGATAACCGTTTTGAAGAGATTGACGACCTAGTTCAGGATGGCCTGATCACACTGTATCTGCAGTATCACAATGTTGATAAAACCATTCATGAGGGACGCATGCAGTCTATGGCCCGACGCAAACGTGTAGAGAAAAGGCTGCATGGTCTACAACGATGTCATGGAAAGTACGACTAGATGAGTACTGGATAAGCTTGTATCAGTTACTGTTTCTGTTAGTGGTGAAGTAGACGTGTGTTAATAATAACTTGAAAGCTATATATTAGTGTTTGTTTTTTTCCTCCTTTTCTTCTGAAGGAGAGTGAAGGGTTTAAAGGGCAGGAAAGCTTGGGAACATCGAGGGACAATTTCTGTGTCGTCAGCATCCTCTGTTTGCAGCCCAAGTCCAACACCGAGCCCAACACCGAGCCCAACTCTGAGTCCCAAAATTGGATTGCATGTCAATAAAGTGGCTTCCTCATCAACTCTGCTGGAGTCCAACCTTGATCTCATGAAATCTGACCTAAGAAGGTGAGAGAAACATTGCATTCCATGTTGTGTAGCAGTGCTATTTGATGTCCATTATTTCTCTCCTCAGCTCCTCACCTAATCTAGCTCCCACTCACTGTATGCTCCCCCCACTGGAGCAGAGGAGATTGAACAGTGTATCATCTGTCTTGAAACCTGAGCCTCGTAGTCCTGAGAACACTCGCTACAGTTCCATTGTCTCTACATTAAGGTAACTACTACTGTATCTCCCACCATGTGGGTGGTCATATTAAAACATTTCATTAAGAATGTAATTTCATACTTAATAAGAGAATGGAATCAGGTGGAATCAATTAGAAGGCACACAAACATATTTACCATGACCTAATATTCTGTGTGTGTGTGTGTGTGTGTGTGTCCAGTTCTAACATTACACATTGTGCATTCTTCATGTTGATAGTAATTCAGTTGACAATAATCACTGCAGAACTGCACTCAACAATGACAAGAGAATGGAGCAGCTGAGATTAGACAAGGCCAATGCAAAGCTGACACCTTCAAGTAGTGATGGAAGAATTGGTACCTCAGCCAGCTTCCACGAGAGCAAAAAAAATCCGTTAGCAGTTAATGGAAGACGAACTATTTCTTGCTATTTGCCTTATTCAACTACACTTGATAGGATTACTGATGTTTCAGTGAAAGGAGTGAGTCTAATATATATATATATATATATATATATATATATATATATCAGTATGATTCTTATATTATAGTATGGTTCATTTTTTCATTGAATAGACAAGCACTCTATCCCGAAGTTCCATGAATGCCCTTGCCAGGCACACCAGTGGTCCTAGTTCACCTTACTTCAAGGCCCACAAGTTTGAGGTAAGTTCACTTTCGAGCAAAGATAAATTTAATCCTGATGGTTCTAGTAGTGCACACTTAATGACTTAGTGCAAATTTGTGTTTAAACTTAAGATTACCTAATTGGTTTGTATTTATTATTGTTGATATTCAAGAACCTTTTTATAAATTCTGTTTGTTAAGGCAATACTTATTCCCTTTTTTTTATTTTTAAGCATTTTGTACTATGTTATAACTAGAATCTTTTGGACTGATCCCATTGGGAGTGATGTGGTAAACTGTGTAGTGTATATGTGAGTGTAGACATGTTCATGCCGACTTCCATTCTTCAGCCATCAAATTGACATGTAATGTCAACTAAGATAGTAATCAGCTCATGGAACATACACAATTGGCAAATTTTATTTCTCATATGGTGATTCATTTGTTGACCAATAAATGATGGTACCATCATTATCCCAGAGTTTTTATCTTGGAAAGGGGAAAAAAAACACATTTCCTTATAGGATGGCAAGCTTTAAAGGTTTAAAGTGCAGCTAGTTATTCACTAACATGCCACATTAAACAAGCCTCGGAGATAGGCATTTGCTGACAGACAGACAAAACTTGCACTATTATTATAAGACACACTGCTGAACTAGTAAATTCTACTCCTGTAGTTGAAATGTATTAACATATTTGAAAAAGATTCAGTGAGGTGGTTGTCAAATATCACTGATGTAATAAAGTAGCATGTTACAAACTGGCAGCTGTATGTACAAATAAATATATTTCAGTTGAAGAAGCTATGGCTAGTGTCCATACTGTAAGGAGTCACAATTCTTATATTTAGAGGGTAAGTGGTGAGGGAAGGCTGGCGTTGGGAAGTCCTGAGCAAATCCTCAATATTATCATCAAAATGATAAGTTTCCCCTCCTTGGATACCAGCCCAAGTTAATTTTAAAGCATATGAATTTTACCTGTAGTTCCTTTCAAAGACCTTTTCTATTTTTCTTTGTAAATGAATACTGTTAATGATTGGTGTATTGCTCTATATTATCTAGGTTCACACTTACAAGGGCCTGACCTGGTGTGAAATATGCCACCACTTTCTGTGGGGACTGAAGCATCAAGGGTTGAGATGCAAGGACTGTGGGATGGACATCCACAAGCTATGTCTACCAATTGGCCTCTTTCTGGAGTGCTATCCCAACAAGAAGTGTGTGAAACGAGGTAAGGTGTGGAAAGCTTAAAGAGTAGAATATCCGTAAGCTCAACATATTTTTTTACTATGAAAGTGGCACACATGAGGTCTATAAGTTGGTCCATCCACAAAAATTGTATATGAACAAATTTAAAAAAAAAATTTTTTTTTAAAAACACCCAGCAATCTGGATGTGTTAGCTTGTGAATTAGGAGTGATTTCATTATTTATTTAGTTATAACAATGAAACAATAGACAACTTGGAAAACATTATTTTAGAAGTTGTACAAAACTATATAATTGGAATGTATTGCATACCAGAAATTAGTTTGGCTTTAATCAAACTCTCCATTTTAGGCTGTATCTTTTTATCATCACTCTCCATTAGTATATTTGAGCCTAAGTATGCCCCTCTCCCCCCCCCCACATATTAATTGTATACATATGTAACTACCCTCAGACTCTCAGATAGTGGTGCCGACATTTGCACCTGCTCATGGACACATGACCACAGTGACCAGGTGTCCATTCTTAACACTGTAGCCGGTTGCTTTGGAGAGACCAACTAGACCACAGTGGGTCCTTAGGGCACGTGTTAATTACAACAGGAAGAATCATTTTGTTAGTAATTATTGTTTCTTGTTTTTGTTCTTTAGTGTATGGAGTGGATCTGAACACATTATTGAAACTTGAAGGGAATTTGGTACCAAATATTCTGAAGGAGGTCGTTAATGAGCTGGAATCCAGAGGTTCGTATTGTGTGTTGTATTTTCAGATGGATCATGCCCTGCAGAAATAAGGCAAAATATTAGCTTGGAGCACTGGAACTGTCCTACATTAACTGTAATATGTTGTAGATTAATACTTTTACCTATTTCAAATGTGATTGAAAAATTTGTAAATGAGTATGGTACAAATACCAAACAAACATTTATATCAGATGAAAGTGAATTCAGATTAAATATTTTCTGGTAAACTATAAAATTGCTGTGATAGTCATTGAAATAGTGGGAAAAGGAGAAGGAAGTCCATGAATATAGTTATCCCAGTCCAACATCAACTGTATGAAGACTACAGTGACGGACAATCTCCCAGTTTTGGCTAATTCAGACTCCAGCATCAACATACTTCTTATTAAACATTATACAGTATTTATAGAGAGCCATTTTTGATGGGCATTCAATTTATCCTGTAGCATTAAATTTCCTCTTTCTCAATGTGTCAACTAGCTGACAAGACAGCACTTCATTATATCAATCTGTTAGAATTGTCCACGAAATTATATTGAAATTACCATTCTGCATGAATCTGTGACAGAAACGTCTTCTCTTTCTTGTTTTAATAGTCACAATATTTGAGTCCTCAATAAACCCAACCGGGGTTATTTTATATTTAGCTCTAATTCTATAGATATCTGCAAGAGTTGTGGTCCGATTTTCCACTCCTCACCCTCTTTTGTTTTCTTCTCTCTCTCTCTCTCTCTCTCTCTCTCTCTCTCTCTCTCTCTCTCTCTCTCTCCTCTCTCTCTCTCTCCTCTCTCTCTCTCTCTCTCTCTCTCTTCTCTCTCTCTCT
>OZ017789.1:6419473-6501676 GCA_963969325.1 Lycopodina hypogea | reverse complement strand
ATACTTGTTGATGGTGTTGTTGTGTACATGCAGGAGAGGAAGTTGATCTATCTCAGTACTTGGACGTCAGTATTCTAACTGGAGCCATCAAACTCTATCTCAGAGAACTGCCCATTCCTCTCATCACATTCGATTCTTATCCTGAAATTATCAAAGTGGCTGCCAGTATTGAGGATCCAGATGAGCCTGATGATATGAATTGGAAATGCTTAGTAGATGTTCTCAAGTTACTTCCTAAAGCACATTACAACACTCTCAAGTTCCTCATGCAGCATCTGTACCAGTAAGTCTTAATGCTGTGTTGAACTCATTGTATGTAACCTTTATCTTTATAGCCTATTTGTTTGTGTTAATAGTTCCTCCCAAATCTTCTCTATCTGAAATTATCTCCTTCCTAATTGCACGTCAGATCAGTTCATAAACTTGACAAAATACAGCTGGCATGTAATAAACCAAAACAGATGTACTGTAAGTGACAATTGGAATTTTGGGGGGGGGGGGAGAAGAAAGAATTTCATTTGAGCAAGAAGGTTTAAGTAATTATATTGGATTGGTGTGACAGGAAAAAAAAATACAGGAAATAAGACTTGCACCAATATAGACAAGTTGTACTACAAACTTTACCAATCAAAAATATTTATCAATAATTGTCAATTGATATAGCACAATTGGTGCATCCTATTGAAATTGGTAAAGGGTAGTATAATTTGTGGTCAACATGGAGAATATCCTGTTCTTTCATTTATTTTTGTTTGCTGATCAGTTAAACTCTTTTTCTTCTTTTAGTTCTGACTATTTAGTGAGTGGGTGAGTTGGGGAGGTTTGTAAGCCTATAAAAACATTCTCACAGAATGGATGATGACTACAGACATTGCACTGGTGTATCCAGTTGTAAAATATTTAAAATCTCTATCTCTAGGTTTGTATTTATGGGAAGATAGGCATCATAAACATTAGGTATTTATTCCTTAACCACTTTGTAATATTGTCCATGACTCCATTGCTCTTTAAAATTCCTGCATGTAAGCTCCTGCTGAAATAAAACTTCCTTGTTCCTTCATCTCCTTTACTTCTCTCTATTCAATGATTTATTGGGAGCTTGTTGAGGATAACCCTTTACCAACTATATTTTGTCTACTTGAATTAAACAATAAGTAGGCCTGCACTTTAATTGGAAGTTACAACAGCATTCACTGAAGTTTATCATACACCAATTATCCCAACTCTTCCATGCCTTTAAAAGTGTTTTCTGTTTGCTCAGGTATATATACGCAGTTAATAATGATAATCATGCAAAGGTGATAATTTATGTACATATTTCCTAAGATAAGGTCTTCATCACAATTTCATTGACATGCAAGGGTTGTATTTTGTCTCCGAAGGTGTGAAATGATATCAAATGTTCTTTTTCAGGATTCACCTGAGATCTTCTGAGAATATGATGACTGCTCAGAACTTGTCTGTGGTGTTTGCACCAACACTTATGAGGTCGCCTTGTGACAGCTCCTCTCTTCTCAAAGACCTACCAATTCAAAAGAATTTAATTGAGTACTTGATATCTAAGTATACTATAATCTTTGAATAACATTTCTACTCAAAACATGATAATTTAAACTTCATTTAATCACAATATTATGTTTTGGAAACACCATTAATACGTTGTATTGACTTACTGTAATGTACTTCAATGTATATCAACAAAAATATGGACAAGAATTAAAACTTGCTCTGTCTTCCCTTGCTTGGCAATTGAAACAGACATTTGGTCTAGCACTTTCCAGCCAGTGTATAAAATGAAGGTTACAAATTGAGAAGAGATATGTGTCACATGATGCATCCTTTGTTTTGTTTCCAACTAGTTGCTCGAGGAGTTCGACCATCACTTGGCAATCAGGGTTCATTAAGTCAGTAGTGGACAACATGATCTTGCAAGATCTCATATGCCAATGAGCTAAGTTGGGCAGAGAAGTTGTCAAAACATGGTTCATGGAAATCAAGTGATCCTTTACCAGATTTATGGACTCTGACCACAAGAAATATTCCAAGTTTTGCAGGCTCTGGAGCGTGTAAAAGAAGTGGGTTACTGTGTTCTTCACAAAGTTCAAACTGGCAACTGCAGTACTTCTTGCAGTGATGCTAAGCACACGCAGGTTGGAGCATATTTTAAGTGATATGTTGGGAACCAACGATACTGGAAAACTGGCCAATTGCAGATATTGCAAAACATTCTGACTTGCACTTAGTACTGCATTGAACAAATCAATATGTTTGATCATTGCTTCCGGAAATTTATCCAATTGTGGCTGAATACTTATAGAAGACCACGACACACTTTGCATTGATGGCAAGAGGAAGAAAAAATTACCCCAGGGTTGTCTTGAAACTAGTGAAATAGGCGAGGTTGAGTTCATTAGAACTTTATGTACAAAGCTCCTAGCCATTTTGGACGGTGATCCACAGTCATCCAGCCAGAGACAGCCATTACTTCTCACACCAGGAAAAGTAATTTGATGTTTGTCAGAGTCAAACATAATCCTTGCTGATAGGTTCATCATAATGTTGTCATAAGAGTGCCTATTGAAAAATTTGTGGGCTTGTTTGTGATGCTCCAGTGGGTGCCATGGAAGGCTAACTCCACTGATTATGGTATCAAAGATGATGCTGTTGGGAATGACCTCTTGCAATAGCATCAATGACTTCCAGGTATTTAGTACAACATTTATGATAATAGCAATTTTTGTTTCTGTAGCTCGTAATGTTGGTTTCATAATCGGGAAGGCCACCCTATCAGCTGAGTCGACATAGTTACTGGGATGCTTCACTGGAAATTCACCATTGATGAGCTTGCAGAGAGCTTCCACTGAATATGGGAGTCAAGGCAATCACAACTTCATTAAAACAAAGTAGAATATATACAGTATAGAGATAATTGAGACCAAGTTAAATGGTTTAGATTATTAATTTTAAACTTTTAAGTATCATGGGTTCTATTTTGTTTTGTTCTCTTTCCCTATTAATTTTCAACTCAATAGTAACATCTGTAGCTAAATGTTTTCCATAATGCAGATCTTATCTTGAAGGGGGTTTTTTTTTCCTCCAGATTTTTCAAGTTTGATAAACTGCATACCTAATTTGGCACTTTTTAGTGCACTTCTAATCAACATCAAAACAGGTGACCTGGAAGGTGTTTATTAAAATATTATTGCTGTGTATTGTCTAACAGGGACAGTTTACTGTAAAAATGGAGTGGGGTCACTTGTTGCATACTACATAATTAGTAGATAATGGTACAGAATTAATTCTTTTACACTTACCATTTGAATGCTCAAACAATTTAATCCTGCTCAAGTCAACTTTCCTTAGCATTGTGTGCTGACCATTTAGCTGGGAGGTGTAGATATTGTTGAAGAGACCCAATACAACGCTTGGAAAGGAAATAATGATGTCATCCAAATAGGATGTGTTGTAATAGTCACAAATATCAATGCATTCATTCTGTAAATGTCTCTGTCTTCTGCAATATCCGTTGGACATAAAGTCAAAGGTAATTTCGGAATGAGGCCATGATTCCACAATAGCTGCCACTGCTGCATGTTTGTGAGCCAGACAAGCTTCAAACAGAATGTAGCAGGATATGTTCTTGGGTAGGACACAGACTGCTTTCCTCACCAATTCAATTGAGCCAAGAATTACATTGACACAATAGCTGAACAGCATTGTGGTTCAATTAAGATCTGCTCTCAATCACAATAAGTTGCTTGTGGCCTCTGAACCTGAACAAATGCAACGCATTCAAATATGATGTCATCAATCATTCCACACATCTTTCTCATACCCACAGTGAGTGTTACTCTAATGTCTGGTGCATAAGATGACCACGAGGAGGTGTGTACCACAGGTCCAGAGAACAAGTCCATATGGAGTGCACACAACTCATAATAAAGCAAGTTATTTACTAAAAGGAAACCACACCCACATAGAAATGCTTCTCTCAAAACATTTGCTATCCACTTGCACTCAATAATTTCAAGTATTGTTGCCACCTTCTTACTAAGTTTTTGTTTGTTGGTTAGTTGTTTTTTGTTTTTTTTTTTATGTCAACCTCCCAGATGCCAGAATCAATCATCCTGAAATCTTCAGGGGTTGCTCACAGGATTACTGGCCCCATTTAGGGAGAATGTGGTTAGGACTATGGCATAGGTCCATTAACTTAAATTCCCTATTCATAAGTAACCACCAAGTTGGAATGTATACACTGATTGTATTTAGAATGACAAATCTAGAGGATTTTGAGGTTACAAATCACACTCATCTGATTACACAGGAAGTTTAAAAGGATACTAAGTACTAGGGTGCATCATATATTTACTTCAAAAATGGGGCAATCCCTCCCATACCCCCTCCCCCCCCCCCCCCCCCCCCCATGTATGAGGCCACTATGAAATAATTGTTTGTTTCCCATAAACGTGGGTGTGCCACAGTGGGTCGGTTGGTAGGGCTGTGTCACATAAAGTATTGTGACCAGCTATAGCTTTCTCAGGAGACAATATTTATAGCTTATAGTACAAACAGGGAGTATTTTTTTAAATTTATTTATTTATTTTTTTTTTTTTTTTGAAAAAATTCTAAAACAATGCTATACCTGGTATTTGTGCCAAACTTTTGTTTGAAAATCTGTAATATTGTCTTGCTGGTTTTGGGTGGTGGGTCAGTATACATAAAACACCACAAGTTCCAGAGGAAGGAACAGAGATCCCAGGGTGAGGCTGAAAGTGGTGAGGGTCTTAATCACCAATTCCAGCAGAGGTATAATAGTATTCCTGAGCAGCTAATATTTTTATGATTATTGGTTGGGTTACAGGAAATAAACAATTAATTCATGGTGGGCTAACAGATATCTTTCTAGTTATAATAATCATAATAATATTAGCTGCTCAGGAATACTATTATACCTCTGCTTTTATTAGAAATGCTGGAATTGGTGATTAAGACCCTCACCACTTTCGGCCTCGACCTGGGATCTCTGTTCCTTCCTTCTGGAACTCGTGTTTTTAGTCTGTGTCACTGCTGTACAGCTATAGGTATCTAAAAATGTGGTAAACCACAAATAACAGCTATCCAAACAAACACCACAAGAGCGTAGCTAGACCCTACCTGGCTATATTCTGGTGAACAAAGTTTTTGAGAGATTAGCATTCTCCTTTTTTTCCCCCTTCAAATCTTCCACCCAAGCAACTCCTTGGTAGATAGCCCTCTCTATACTGCAGACCTTCAAACTCACCCGCATCAGGAGTCACCCTCATTTTTAGTATTGTCACCCGCTCACTGCGTAATATTTGAAATCTCACTCATTGACGTTTGTTTGTGTTTCTCAAGTCGTAGTGCCTACGGGGATATGGTGCCGAGTGCTTGCGAGTATCCATGGCAACATTCCGGTCCATCAATTTAATCCACAGAATCTATCTAAATAATAAAATTAACCCTAATAAAATTAACCACTACCTTGTGTAATGATTCTATCTCAAGCAAGTTCAAAGCAGCTATGGAAACAATTGACACTAAACACGTTGGAGGGGAGTTCAAAGTAATGTATGAATATACCATCATTACCTGGCACCATCATTCCACTATTTCTTGGCAGTGATTCAATCCAGCACTACTAGAATACAAAATTTAGAAGCAGTAGCAAGAAGGAAGATGAAAAGTGGCTAACCTACCAAGAAATGCTACTCAAATGCTGCTGTATCATCTAGAGGTCATGAAAAATCCCCAACTCAGTACCATAAAACTAAAAGCAAAAATCACTAACCTCACAGCAATCATGAAATCCCCCACCCTCTTGTACACCAACTACAAGAACTATTAGTTTCCAACTATGTTCAACAAAACCTTATAATATCATCCTTTACAAGGGCTACTTCGATTTCCCCATCTCTCAGATTCTAACCACACCTAAGAAAAATCTGACTAATAAGATCGATAAAAGGATAAAAGAATGAAAAAAAGAAAGAAAGATGCGATGAACACCTATCCACCTCAATGTACAGAGCAAATTTATGGATATTACTATATTGGAAAGCGAGTGTCATTCTTGGAAGAAGGTAGTACAATCTGGACTACCTCATGAGCAATTATCATTTTTGCTAAGGGCAGGCTCTTATTCCTTGCCTAATCCTGCAAATCTACGCAGGTGAAATATCCAATGTGCCTCCATATGTGCTCTTTATTCCTCAACCCGACCAACCACCACTCATATCTTTGATGGATGCCCTACAGCATTACAGCAAGGTCGGTTCACTTGGCACCATGACTCAGTATTAAAGTCAATCTCCATCAATCTTAAAGATAATCTGCCACATGATGTCAAGATCTACGCTGATCTAGATCACTGGAAGGCAGAGGATAATCACCCTTCCACGATCCCCCCTGAGCTCTTATCCACGTCATCCAGACCTGATATTGTCATAGTACATAATACCAGAGAAATTCAAATATTCCAACTGACAGTCCCATCCAATTCTAAATCTGCCCTCCAAAATGCCAGAATTAGAAAACAAAGTAAAGAAGATTATAAGTACGTTGTCAATGACCCAAAGGATAGAAAATGGAATAGGACATACCATACTATTTAAATTGGCTCTCTTGGTCACATCCCCTCAAGTGCCAAAGAAGCAATTATAGACATTCTTCCTCATGACCGAATTCATTTAAGGTCTTCCATCCTGCTACAGGCTGCTAAAGTGTCCATTACCTGCTCTCAACAAATATTCATGGCACATAAGCAGATGGTCTGGTGTAGCACCAGGTCTTAATTACCTAACTCTGTCACTCTAGGATCTATTAGCCTTGCCAAGCTCACTTCATAAATTAAAATATTTGCTGTATTCTCATGTCCAATGACTCCATTGCCTGTAGTGTCTATTACCTATTGTATCCGAATATTACATATATGTCTTCATTTTACAAATGGTTTTTCTCCAGTTGCAATCTGCATTTTTAATTGATTTTTAATTGATTAAGTGCATCCCATTGCCAAATGAATTGTGCAGCTAATATTGCAAAATGTGCATGAGTCTCAAATCCTATTCACAATCTCCTAATAACCTTGATCGATTTTTCCTGACAACTAAACTCACTAAAACCATAACCAAGCTTAATACTAAACCAAGCTAAACCCACACAGACAACTACTGAAGTCTGATTTCCTGTTTTAAGGAAGTTTGATCATGTGATGGTGTCACTGGATGTTCATCACTTACCACAAGTATCAATGACTGAGGATCAGTGTAGAATGTAAAAAAAAAATCCTATACACTGCAATTAAATCGAATGTCTGCTTGTTGGAGTAATTGATTGCCTTATATATTTGTGCTTGTAAAATTCTTCCTTCTGTCTGTCACGTTGCATGCAAAAAAATTTAAAAAAATAAAAAATATATATTCTTTTTGGTGTCCTGGCTACTGTTCTTGTGAGCAGAGAATCTTCACAAAAAAATTCAGGAAGGACACTATATCCAGAAAAAAGATATCTGGATAGGAAGAACTGAATAGCAGCAAAAGCTTGCTACCCTAGTATCAAAGAGAAAGTTAATATTTAGGAGACCCCTTACCATATCCTTAATTTTAGGGATTTGACAAAAGACAATTTTGTCTCCCTAGAAGACACTTTACTTACACTATGAAAATAGTTTACAAAGGAATTCATTATATTGGAGACTGAGAGAGCAGCAATAGAGTCAGTGGCAGAGAAGAAAAGCTGCAGCAATTGAAATTGTGGGGTGGGCAGGGGAAGTTGTGTGCAGGGGAGGTTGTGGGCAGGGAAAGTTATGGGTAGGCAAGAAATTTTTTCAGTAAACACAGATGGGGTGCTAAAATTGGCTGTAGGTATTGGGTGAACTTATTAATCAATGTGGTTTTAGCCAACTTGGCTGGGAAGAGTAGAGTGATAAAAAAAAGAGAAGATATATCCCAAGGACTGTGAGCAATCCCCTCTGCAGCTGGTTATCTCACCAACAAATTATTTATCTAATGTTAATTTGTTTTTCTTCTCTATCCATTCTGTATTGATAGGCTAATATTCCATTTTGTGTATTCAATCACTATCAGTGTACACTCCAACAATTTGGAATGATATTTTAAACTAGCTGTATATCAAGAGAGCAGCAATTGGGATCCATAACATTTACTTCTCCTTTTCTTCATAAAGTTTAAAAAAATTAAGTTCTCTCCCCACATTCAAGAAAAAGTTGGAAGAGTGTCAGGGAGGCCTGTCATGCGATAACCCATCCCCCCAATAACCAATAACTGATCCGCTTGGGATCACTTGTGGCTGCCGTAGCTGATCCCCCCCCCCCCCCCCCCCATAGAGGTGGATGAGTAATAAGTGGCTCTGGAATCACTTCTAGCAGGCCATATTCTGTGTGAAAGGTGCTGATATTTCCAAACTGTACATGAAGATGTAGTTTCATTGACTAATGTTGAGTGCAAAAGTAAACATAATGAGAAGCTTGTTTTTCTGTTGAACATCTTATTTATACTTATAGATGGACTAGTATAACAAACAATCATCCCATAAAAATATTCAGAATTTTTTGACCACATCTTGAATTCATTTGCCTATTTTACTATATCACTGATTTAGATAAGGTAACTGAAAGAATTAATTCATTTGCCCAATATCAATATGTGCAATGAGAAGAGAATCAGTTTCCATCTGGTGCAATGGGGTGTTCAGTTTTCATCTTGTGCACATAAAGGGTCATGCACCAGTTTAGCAGAGCCTGATTTTTCCTTAAATGAGGCCAAGTTTTAATCCAGACTAACTGAAGCATCTCCCCTGAGAACATTGGTTATTAGCAGTACTAGTATCAAATGAACAGCCTAAATGACTTTTAATAATATTTCTTTTCAACCTCACCTAAACTCTTGAAATATTCAAATAATGATTTCAAATTATTTTCAATCTCTGGATTAGCATGATGTGAGGTTAGTTGGATTTTAAGACTCTCTCTGTATTAAGTCACTCCATAAATATAACCACTTCTGTAAAGGCTTTATCACTAACATCTTTCTTTATCAAATGAGTTTCCAGCTGTATTTGATACTCCATCTGCTGAAACATCTCTTTAATTGTTGTAACTATGTAATTAGAAACCTCAAAATATTTCATTCAATACTGATCTTGAACAGCAACATTATACTCAGAGGAGCATCACCTACTTCAAATCTTCTTGCAAGATTTTTACAATGTTCAAGCATTGAAATAAACATATTGATTTCTGATCTCTGCACAGTGTATTTCCAGAAGAGATCAAAATCAGATCAGATTTTTCAGATTTAATAGCCTGAACATTTATTTTGACAACAGTCTAACCTTCACATGCAGATAAAGTTCCTTTTTGAAATGCTATAGAGAAATTGTTAACCATTGAAAGGTATTTACATTAAGATTAATTCTGAAGAAGAAAGCAAACTAGCAATTCCTGTAATTTGAGCCTTCATTTCATGTGTTCTTATAGCTTTCTTGGCTTTATCCCGTGTCCACTGTCATGAATAATAATTTTCTGAAATGGAATTCAAGGCCTCTGTTTGAACTGTCCACCAGATAAATTATTGCATATGTAAAAAATTGAGCCACACTCCTAAAGAATTTATAAAAATCAAAAAATGAGCCCTATGAGCATGGTTTCACTTCGATCTTCACCAAAATTCACCTAAAATCATCTTTGGGTGCCCCCCCCCCCATCAATCCCTGTAAATTTGAGCCCTGTAAACCCAATCATCTGGGAGGCGATAGTGAACCAACAAACAAAACAAGCAAATAATGAATTATAGTAAGATGTGCTCCTCTAGGGAAAAGGGAAAAATGCACTTTGAACCTTAATGTTTATACAACTGTTTTCTTCTTCTTTTTTAGTGGTCATCTATGGAGGTTTAAAAATTAACCTTGAGGTTTACATTCAATTACATCTGGCCAGGACAGTATTTATCTCCAAAATCATATTTATGAAATCGCACATGGGTGCACTCAATAGAAATTCTTTTTCAAGAAATGTATACACCTAATATTCTCATTCAGTACAACTCCAGTATCTACATCTCTAAATTGAGAAAGGTGCAGATACTGGAGTTGTATTGAGTGAGAATGCTAGATGAACAAACTGCTTGACAAAGAGTTTCCATTGAGTACACCAATGTAATATTTCATAGATATAATTTTGGAGACCTTGGCATTATTTTTCTTCTAACCTGGGTTGAGACAATAAAATGAGCCTTCATAATTATAACCCCATCAATTAAGTTGATATTTAAGATAAGAAAAAAGAAAAGAGAGACAACCACATAATTATAAATAGTTCATATCTAATGGCTAGCTGGTTGGAAGAGACAGCAACAAAAAAATTTTATAAAAGTTTTTTTTTAATGCACCACCACCATTATATAGCAGTGGCCAGCACAATTTAGAACAACTTCTCCCTTGTGGAGTACTCCAAAGTCTATACACAGTGGATGTGATACCAAAGAAAAACAAATCCTGCACCCACACACAAAAGTGTTTCTTGTTTGTTTGTTCGTTTGTTTGTTTGTTTGTTTGTTTTTGTTTTTGTTTTTGTTTTTGTTTTTTGTTTTTTTTGAGCGGTTCTTTTTAAGTGGATTGGTTGTAGCAGTGGGGGATCACCTATTGCAGGCCATCCATAACCCATGGGGGGGGGGGGGGGGGATGAATTGTGGACATGGATCAAATATTGCATTACAGGCCCACCCTCCACCCTCCCCCCCTCCCCCCTCTAAAATCATTATGAAGGCTCCTTCATGACAGAAGCAAAGAAAATTTTATATCAAGCAGTAAAATGAACTCATTAATGATCCTACAGTACACTGATAATGTGTATAAAAATTATGTTGTGCAATAAAACTATAATGCGATTCGTACCATAGAAGTTTTGATGCATATAAGTTTGATCTACATTATTCCAGTTGAGGATTGATATTTGGGCTAAGGGACCAACTTGAAACCCTCCAATGCTCATTCTTCTGAAGTGGGCAAAGCCTCACAATAATCCCTACATTACACAAACTGAACATGTTTGTTACCACAGGATACTAAAGGCTGATGGAAAAACCACCCATAACTAATCATTATTATCATCAAATTCACAATCATATGAGAGTGCACAGTGTAATGAGGTGAGGAAATATTTTACTATAAATCACGTGGTGTCTGTCTGTCTGTCTGTCTGTCTGTCTGTCTGTCTGTCTGTCTGTCTGTCTGTCTGTCTGTCTGTCTGTCTGTCTGTCTGTCTGTCTGTCTGTCTGTCTGTCTGTCTGTCTGTCTGTCTGTCTGTCTGTCCATCCGTCTGTCTATCTGTCTGTCCATGTGTAACACATCTCCCAGATGCCTGAACAATCACCCTGAAATTTTCAAGGGTGGTTCATATACTGGCCAATTTGGGGAGAAAGTGGTTAGGGCTAGGGCGTAGGGCCACAAAATAAATTTCCTATTCATAAGTAACCATAAGTTGTAATTTAAAGTGGCATTCAAAAAGGACATCTCTAGAGGAAGTTGTGTTCACAAACCACACAGGAAGTTCAAAACATACTAATTACCAGAAGTACATTCATAAAAAAAATTTTTTTTTTTTAATTCCTTTAGAATTGGGCAGTGCCCCACAAATTCCCCCCCCCCCCCACCTATGTATGACAGCAAAGAATTATAACCTAGGTGAGTTCCAAAGGACACTAATTACTAGAGATGCATTCATAATATTTACTTTAGAAATGTCCCACAAGCCCCTGCACTCCCTATATAAAACATTAAGCAAACTGAACATGTTTGTAGCTACAGGAGGCCATAGTAGGGCGGGGTTTTTTTCACTAGTTGGGGGAAATGGTTGAAGGACAGACACCAAGTGCTGATGGAGCCAGGATTAAATGATGAGGGTTATATGAGGATTAAATGAGGTGGATACATGCTGGATCACGACACCTATTGGTATTAATTACAGTATATGTTGAAGGACAGAGGTGGTGAAAGGAACATGGGGAATCAGAAGAGAACTTTTTAAGAAGAACTGCCAATAATAATATAACTTGCTTCAGTGAGGGAAAACTGAGAGATGAGTCAATTGGAGGAAATGTATTCTAAATTGAAATAATCTGATTACTTAAGCTTATAAATTGCAGGAGAAAGAAGAGGTAGAGGAATTAAACAAAATGGAGTTAGAGATGTCAAAATGAACTGATCTATACATTATTGATTTGACCAGAAATAGAATGTCTTGTAACTCCAATCATTACAAAAAGTAGGAAGACAGAAAAAGAAATGGAAATTTGGAAATCACTAACATAGACTAGGAAAAGTAGTCAGCCAGGTATACTTCCTGGAGGAATTTGGACAGGACAGGTAGTTCCACAGAGGAAGATCCATCAATCTCTACATAGTGAGGTTTGCTACACACAAAATATTTTTTTCTCTTTCTGGAGAGATATCTCTGCGGCTGCTTAAAAATGACATTTAGAAGCTGACATTCATGAAGCCGTGTCTATCACTTCACAAAACTCATCTTGACACATTTGTGTGAGGATATATTATATAGAATTATTACCCAAATACCCCCAAAGTTTACAGGTTTCACCTAAGTGGCCAAAAAGTGACATAAGAAGCAACCATTCATGAAGCTGACATTCATGAAGCTGTGTATGTTTCATGGGTATCATTTTTTCCTTTCAACAAGTCATACATAAACCCCTCAGGTGTAAAATTGAAGGGAAAAAATGTAACATTCTCTGTTCATTCCCCCCCCCCCCCCCCCCCCCAAAAAAAAAAAAATTTCACCTGAGGGTTGTAGCTCACAGTTGAGCTCAACTTAATCATAAATCAGTTTTACCATTACATTTTCCTGTTTCAAAGAAATACTGGTCCAAAAACCTGCTTACTTATGATTTAATGTTGTTTTTTACTTAATCACGTGTACAAAAAAAAAAAAAAAAAAGAGAAAAAAAAGGGGGGGGAGGGGAAAAAAAAAACACCCAACCATGTTCAGGAGTTGAACCTCAAAATTCATAAGAAGAACACGATTAAGATTCCCAAAAAAGTAACATTTATACTCCACTTGGGTATAAGGGGATGAAAAAACAAAGAAGGAAAGGATCTAAATGGAGAGTGTAAAAAGCACAGGGATGGTAAAGGATCGTTATAATTGTGCCGTTTAATTAGGAAGAGTTTCAGTGCGATTCCTTCCTCTATCTACTTTTTATACCAGGTTTCATTAACTGACTACGGGCTTTAGCCGTTTTATGGCTGTGGCTTCTTTGTAGCTAAAGCATGGATCAAGATGGTGTACAACCTGGTAGAGATGTAGCCGTGCTGATGCGTATAGAAAGAGGCAATATGCTGGGAGTATGCAGGTAAACCGAACAACCTTTCTTCCTAGGTCTTAGTTGTTTTTTGTTTTTTTTAATGTATACTTTTGTAGTGTAAGTGTGCTAATCAAGGTGGAATTTCTGGAATATATCCCTGCCCAGATGGAATATATAAACTGTCTCTGACTAAAGAGTTGTTGTTTGTTGTTTTTTTTTGGCAATTTTATTCTGACAATCCTATTCAACCAGCCTACTGTATTTGTTTATAGCAAAGTCTGGAACTGTTATCACATTGTAACCACACCCATTTCTTCACCAACCTAGAGAAATCCTACAACTCTTTCATTTCAAACACAAAACTTCACTTAAGACACAAAATAAGAAGTCAACATCTGTTATCGGAAAACAGCTCCATGTGCAGCATGCAACACTTCATGCACCGCTTTATGCAACACTTCATGTGCTTCTGCTTGTGATAAATTTCTAAGTTAGTCAACAGACAATTAAATTGAGAAGCAAATCACGTTAAAAGCAATATATAATCGTCCAGCCATAGTTCAAAGGTTAAGCAAGGAGAACAATGTGTACATGGAATAAGCACTGCTGGAGAGCATGGTTCCTACTACTCCTGCCACACAGAAACTGTCTCTCTCTCTCCCTTTCACTGCTCACTGCCTGTACTGCACTGGATGATGGCATGCCTGAGGATGGAGGTGCAGTGGTTTGTGGCGTGTCTCATCACTAACAACCATTTTACATTGTCCATCCCTGTGAGCTTTTTTTCTCCTTGTTGGATAATATTGCATGCTCTCTGTGGAGAAGAAGTGATTTCAGAGAACATGACACGACTGAAGACCACATAGTACCAGGTATCTGCCTTGTCGCCACTCCTGAGGGAGGGAGGGAGGGAGGGGAGGAAGGGAGAGAGAGAGTGAGGGAGGGAGGAAGGGAGAGAGAGTGAGGGAGGAAGGGAGAGAGAGTGAGGGAGGGAGGGAGGAAGAGGAGGGAATCTTATAAAGCTAGAGGGTTTTTTTTTTTTTTTTTTTTTTTTTTTTAATTAAGAAGAAAGAAAAATATTTTTATCAACTAAAAAAGAAGCAGAATTTCCACACAGGAGCCCATGCACAGTGTCTCATTGACCAGGCTCTATTATATCTTCATGTTGGTGGCTAAGTTAACTTTGTTTCCAGGAACAGTCCAATATTAGTGTAGATGATAATTGTATTGTATTGATGAGCACCTCGATCTATTGGGACCCTAACTGGGTAATAAGACAAGGAGTTCTACTATCATGCCATTGACCAGGTGGGCAGGCAGGCAGGCAGGCAGGCAGGCAGGCAGGCGGAGAGGGTGTGACTCTATGTTCATCTGATTGTTGTGTAGGATGTGTGTGAAGAGCATCGTGGACAAGTCTGCCTTTGAGTCCATCACTGATGATTGCCCTCACCTTGATGGCTTCTGCACTATCATGGAGCACATCTTGAGCCACAGGATTGAGTGTATGTTAACTAATCTGTACTTGTGTGACTCTCTCTGTATGTGGCATAAGATATAAACATTTTTTCTTCGTATTATCTACCACAGAATAATTGGGAGCCTTTTATTGTTCTTGTTGTTCACTAGTCACTCTTGTTTGCTGCTATAAATTGTTGGACTCACATGTTGCTATTACACACAACACCTGCTTGCTAATTGAGTAATTGTCAGTGTTAGGGCTAGAAGGTGTTGTCACATAGAGAGACCTTTATTGTGTGCTGGTGGGCACAGACAAATCTATCTTCATTTATATTGAACATTGGGCAGACTAAACAATGCATGCAGTAATGGAAACTTCAGCTTTTTGTAAAGGATTTCACTTTTATTGGAATTTACTAAGTCTTCCTTACAGACATTGAGGAGTGGATGGACGGCACTCTCCACTCCTTGACAATGGAGCATCCAGGTGTCTTGTGGAGCAGGCAATGTATACAGAAGGAAAGTGATGCAACACATAAACATGTTGTTTCCACTTCTAATAATGGGCCAGTACAGCAAAGTTGATCCATTGCCTACATATCTCTAACCATTGGTTTTTTTCACTTAATTTATAATATTTGCTCCTCAGTTAGTAAGTTAAGCCCTGTCCACACTAGAAATGGGTCTTTAGCAACACCCAGTTCCAAACTTTTCTTGTGTCCACACTGGCATAGTGCTGAACCCGCTCCACATCATCACCTGCGTGGGCTTAATAATTGGCTGGGCATATTAACTTATATACACACTAGAGATTCAATTCAATTAGAGTTCAATTGTAGTTGTTGCTATTTTCTCTTCTTTCTTTTTTTTTTTCTTGGTCTGGTGGTTTTCCTGTGGTGAATTCTTTGAAGGGCTTCAAGATCTGTAATTGCTCTTTAGTGCAGATATCATTTTTAAAGCGAATATCATTTATATCTACAGTCAGGATAGGCTTTCCAGACATCACACTATATTATTATTACAATGTAGTGTATTGTTGACCTTATTGTTGACCTTATTGTTGACCTTATTGTTGACCTTATTGTTGTCCTTATTGTTGTCCTTATTGTTGACCTTATTGTTGACCTTATTGTTGACCTTATTGTTGTCCTTATTGTTGACCTTATTGTTGACCTTATTGTTGACCTTATTGTTGTCCTTATTGTTGTCCTTATTGTTGACCTTATTGTCCTTATTGTTGACCTTATTATTGACCTTATTGTTGACCTTATTGTTGTTCCTGTTTTGTGTGTTGTTTAGCACGGTGGACATTTTTTGGAAGTGGAGACCAGACAGACTTTTGGGAAGTCATTCACTTGTTTGCTCACTCCAAGACTATTGCAAGTGTCAACGATATGGAAGAAATTGAGTCTAATTTAGGACGAGTAAGTGCTTTACACTGCTCCATCACACTCTGTGTTCATGATTGACAAGGCTGGCTGAATGCCCCTCCTCCCCTCAAATTGACAGATTATGAGCCATACAGTTTACGGTGGTTTAGTGAGAGGAATGTGTTTACACTAAACATTAAAGCTATAAAAGTTGACAGTGTGCGATATTGAATTGAGTATAACTAGATCTTATAAAAATGGAGCTTCTCTGAAGAATAAACTTTTATTTAACCAAATGATGTGCTGACTCACTTACGAATATATAGCTTCACTGTGTGTCTGACTCCACTGTTGTGTGTGTGACTAACTATCACCCGTTATTGCTTTTCTATTACATTGTCTTGCATTTGATTATGTCTCGTGTTCTCTCAACAGGGTAGGGCGTGGATAAGAATGGCTTTGGTTCAGAAAGTGTTGGCATCGTTCATGCTTGTTCTGCAGTCCAAGCAGGAGATGTTGAGATCACTGTACATGCCGGGAGGATTCATGGTCTCGGAGGAACTGACAGAGTTAGCGGGCAACCTTCGTTGTCTGGATGCCATCGACTTCAAGTAATAGGGAGGCATTCACGTTGTTGATATATTTAGTTGGAATCCCAACAGTCTTTTTGCTGCCCTCACTCTAATGTCATATTTGAGTGAGGAGATTTTGTCCAATTCTAAGTGCATAATTTTTTTAGAAAATAAAGTATATAAGTTACAGCAACTTTCTTTTTGCTGTTAATAATTGAATGTTAGCAATGGTGGCTTGGAAATTGATATCAGACGAATTGATTCAGTACACACACACACACACACACACACACACACACACACACACACACACACACACACACACACACACACACACACACACACACACACACACACCTGGTCCTTTAGGGCATTTTACATTTACCAAAATCAATGTGGTTGTTATATACTCAGAAAGTGCAACAGTTTCCCTTCACATTCCCACCAGTTAGGAACTTGCAAACAGCAATGACTGGATGGAGGCATCAGAGAATCCTTTGTATTGTCTTAAAAATTTCTTCTTAATTGATTATATGAATGCTTTGGAGAAGGGGGGAGGGGTGATGAGGTAAAAAAGAAAAGTTGCCTGCCATATTTGATTGCTGTGAACTCTAATGGAATACACTGTCAATGGGTAGATACAGATTACTGCCCCCTTGTCTGCACTTGTATTGGAGTATTGGGATGTAGTAATTTGTTTTTATTGTTTGTTCTTGTTTTTTCTTCTATCGCAGCTTGTGTCTGAAGGGCCAAGACTTCGATTTTGGCAGCAGAAAACCGATCAATTATGCACCGTATTTGGTTTTCCGACAAAAGTTCGTTGTTAGTTGAATGGTTAATATAATCATCTTTTTTTTTGTGTGTTTTAAATCATCCACATAATTAATTTCTCTCAGTATTTTAAGATGTGAGATTTGATGCAACCATAAAATAATTCATTATGTTTTCAAATCTTTTGTTCTTAAGTTTCCCCCTGTCTAATCTATTCAGGTTTATTTGGCATCATTATGTTGTCCATTGTATATGCTTTTATGAAACAATTCATAGACAAGTTTTAACCATGGAAGTATTTTGTATTACAGTAGAACCCCAGAGTTACGAACTGACTAGAACTGACTAGTCAACCGAACACCAAACTTGAAAAAAGTTGGTAAAGTACAAAAAAAAAAACTATACCTGTTTTCATTAGGTTAAGAATACCCTCCACCAAATTGCAGCTGCTGCAATTTTCTAGGCTCCTTTCACTGAGGAAAATAACCCCAACAAGGTGTATAGGAAGGGAGAGCAGCTGCAGTAAATACAATTCTGGCTTGTGGGCCTCAGAAAAGTAAGGAAAAAGTAAAGCTGGCAGTATTTAAAACAAATTTTGATTTTCATGGCTGGAATTCGAAAAAGTGTTGAAACAGCTAAATAGTAGCAGAATATGTGCAGATAAGCATGTTTGCATTCAGTTACAATATTTAGGATAAGTGCTCACCAAAATATTGGTTTAGTTACTGTAATAATCAATTATTTGGGATATCATTATTTCAGAGTTACAAACATTTCAGAGTTATGAACCCTGCAGTGTCCCATGGGGTTCATAACTCTGAGGTTCTACTGTACTTGGAAAATTTGCGGTTTTCTTTCATCACTATAGTTCTCACCACTTCCTATTTGAATAGCAATTAAAGATGCCACAGAGGTGGGCTTCAATTAATTAATGCAGCATAGCTTGAAAAAAAAATGATATATTTTTTAAAGATCAAGTAGAATCTTGAAATGCTCTGAACATTTTGACTCATGGACTTTCCATAATTTCTTCCAATCACTTGGGGACTTGTATGATTACATCACATATAGCATGCCACGCCTACTTATGGTATCAGTGACCCACAAGTATCATAGATAATGTATTAGCATTCATGACTGGCAATGCTATTCTTGAGAACTGCAACTGCAATAAGCTCGTGATTTTACCATACTATAAAAAATATATAGTCTTTGTAAAATTTCCAGGGTGTGATAGCAAATTCCAGAATATTTAGAGCTGTGATTGTGGGGGGGGGGGGGGGGGGGGGGGGGGGGAATGGAGCTTAAAAATTAAAGAAAGGGCTAGTAGTGACATTGTCAGCAAGCTTGCTGCAAGTTTTAAGAACGTATTGACCGGCAGCAGTAGCGGTGAGTGCCAGACAGTGGCCAGAGTTAGACTAGGCCCTGAAGTAGATGCCATGCTTCTCAAAACTCCTTCTCAGGCAGCACCTGTGGCAATCAAGAAACTCTTGGAGATGAAGTGCTGCCTGACAAAGTGTTCTGAGAAGAACTAGCAGCAACTTCTGAGCTGACATCATCTCTGGCCACTGTGTGTTGTACCTGACATGATTGTGCAGGTCTCCTATCCTGTGGATTGAGTGTGAGAGGAGCTTTCCAATGACACCTTGAAAGTTACTAGTTTGTTCAAGAGAAAGTTAAATGCAAGTTTGATTATAAATATAAAAAAGGAAGTTTTCAGGCAGTTTGAGTATGCAATTAGGTAACTAGAGTAGGACTCCTCTATTGTATCTTCAATGTGCGTAACATCTTTTTGAAGCATGAAATTGCCCTTAAATTTTGAATGTAGCTACTTGTGCATTGAATAAACTATAGAATAAGAGAATAAATAATTTAGGATTGAAATATTATAATAATGGGTGGGGGGGGGGGGAAGATTACACTCCCCTTGAAATGATCAATGTAATCTGCTCTCTCAGTGTTTTGAATGATCCACTTGTTTTAATTTCAGTCATTCCAGTATGATGGATGATACTGTCGAGGAACACAAATTGCTGATGCAGCATGAGAAATCTCATGTGAAAGAATCAGCTGGGAATGTGGAAGAAGAGGACAGTCTTCAAGAAGACACCAGTCATGAGCAGGAACAAAGTAATACTGATCTCCGGGAGATCATAAAAATGGAGAAAGGTCAAAAGGTATGCTGTATTGTGGTTCACAGGTTGAGAAAGATCTGTTCCCTTGACATGAAACGTACAAAATTATGTGTGAAATATTTGAGAATGACTTCCTTAATGGTTTTTTCCTGTATTTTTCTTCATAGTCTAAGTGCTATTTTTTCTTGGATATCTTGATCTTGTTCTTATTATGAAACTTCCTCCAACAAGAAGTGCTAAGGTCCCCATTCAACTCGTGGTCATGGTTGGGTTCCCCCCCCCCTCCCCCTTTTTCATTATTAAGTCGAAGCATTAAATCATAAGTGAGCGGGTTTTTGGCTGGAAATTTCCAGTCTTGTTGATTCTTACTTTCCATTTTTTTATTATTATTTTTGTCACCTAATTTAGAACTATTTTGAAGAGCTCATATTGGTTCGTGATAAACAGCTTTCCAGATTACGGTCTGAATTGTTGGCAGTGACTGCAGAAAGTGAAATTCAGAAGAATAATTTTGAGGCTATAATCCTCGAACTACAACATCAAGTGTGAGCTTTTCTGAGTATGTATGTTTGTATGTGGCCTAGCTTGCACAGGTAATAGTGGAACTAATGCCTTTCTTTGGCAAGATTATACTAATTTGGTAGTTGTGTATATCAATTATTATGTATCGGTCCAAACTTCATTTAAACTTTGTTAGTTGTTTGTTGATTTTTTTATTTTATTTTTAAAGAGTATTAGTAGACATGTGAGATGATTAGATAGTCCTCCCACTTGTCTTTACTTTAATCTTCAGGTCTCAATTCCAGACTGATCTAAGAGAAAATCAGAAAATACAAGAACCGCAGTCCCGCAAAAAGGAACAGAATTATTCTGAAGCTTCTGAAGCTTCAGCTATTAAGAGAGCGAGTTCTTTTTTTACCAATTTACTTGGGAATTAATTGTCATTTTTATTGTCAACATTTTGATTATCTTTTTTTTTTTAATGTTAACAATTGTTAAAACAATATGGATGTTTTTCCCCCCTTCTCCTTTCTATCTTCCATTCTTAAGAGACTTTTCTTTATGAGTTCACAGGTTCTTTATGAGTTCACAGGTGCTTTATGAGTTCACAGGTTCTTTATGAGTTCACAGGTTCTTCATTGAAAAATCACTTCTATAAATTTTGACTGACAAGCACACATTGGAAAAAGGGTTTTTTTCTTAATATATCAGATAATAAATTAATTTAAAAATATATATATTTTTTTCATTATTATTGTGGTGTTTTCTTTATAGTTATCTTTTTTTTCCCGAAGTCAATCATTACATTTAGTGTGGTACATGTCACACCAACACCACAACCACTTCACTTATAGAACTGCAGCCATGTTTTCTTTTAGATGAAGTCATTTGGAAGCTTAGTGTGTAAATTAGTGCAAAGGTATACTGAAGCCATAATTTTAGAAGAACCTACTTTGTTACAATAAGGGGTTTAACTCCCCCCACCCATTATCTTGAAGCACACAAAGTGCACCTTTTAGCATAAATCATCTACTATCATGGGGAGTATGATTAAAAATTTATGAATGTTTGAAGTTGAACCTCAAATTTGATCTTAAAGTCCTTAAATCTCGAATGGAGGGGGGGAAAAAGAAAAAAGGTCCAACAGTGAGGGGGAGTGGCACCCCTCCCCCTCCCCCCTGATGTATATATGTATGAATGTAAATATGTATGTGTATGCAGGAAAACTTTCAATAAATGTAAAGACTAAAGCATGGAAATTGCATGTTTTGCAATACATGACATGCTTGCAAAAATGAAGGGGAGGGGGGGGGGGGGGGAATGGTAATATATTTAAGCCTAACCAAAGCTAGAGGGGTTGAGGATGTATGAAAAAAGGAGTGGGAAATTTATTGTACTCGAAAGACCAAAATGGTTAGCAATATTTGAAAACAATGCCTCTCTCTGACAAAGATGGCAGATATTGATGTAAAAGTATTGATAGTGCATGCATGCGTGATTAAGAGAGAAGACTGAGAGTGTTTCTCCATAGATGTACACCCAAGGTCTTCAGCATGTAAGGTCTCAAGAGCAGATAGTCAAGTGATGTGACCACGTTTAGCTAGGCCTAGGATTCCCCCCTCCCCAGTAGGATCTACAATGTTCTTTTCTTTCTTTTTTAACTTTGTGGGACTGTACTGCTTCACTCTGATGTTTCTAAAGCATGATAAACATCTGAGCATGAAGAAATATCTTTGTTTTAGTGCAACAAGAACTCATTTGGCTTCAAGGAAGTCAGATGCAGCCTGCTTAATCAATAATCTATGCTAAAACTATTTGATTGAGACATCAAGTGTTTTTAACCTACTTGTACTAATAAGAATAAACTACCTAGACCTAGCTAAACTCTGTCAAACATTGAAACCCTGCATGCTGAAAATTTTAAGGTATATGTATCAATGAACAAACACTCCCATCTTCTTTCCAGACCAGCGAAGGATTTGATCAATAGATTTCCAATCCTACCTTTATAGCTATCTGTGCAAAGATCTCTGTGCAGTTTTGAACTTTAACATACAAATTCTTACCATAAGATCATCTACTGAGCTATCCAACTAGTTTGCACACCACACGTTCCTACATGGAAGGTCTGACGTGTGGGAGGACTGTCAAACTTGTCCAGGGTTTTTTTGTGTGGACAACCCTTACCAATCAATGCAGTTGGTAAGGGGTCATAATTGATAAAAGTCTGACGTTGATAGAGTGTGCCCTAACGGGTCTGTGGTTGTTAACGTGACCTCTCATCTACTCTTTCTTTCATACCACTGCATATCAAGCTTAGAGCAGTCCAGTGTGTCAATTTGTCTGATGTTAAAGTCTAGCATCACTCAAACTCACTTTTAAAAGAACTAGACCAAATTTGAGCACTGTGTCTATCTACCACCTGCTCACACTTTTAACTTTATTGCCCCCTCAAATTTTCAACTGTTCCCGTGGAGCTAAATATGTACCACCCCCCTTTATTAAGAACCATTGAGTATTACCCAGTTTCAAAAGCATTGACATCCTGAAGCTGTGCCTGGAGACAAGTGGTTGGAAAAAGGAGAAAAAAAGGTGTCAATTTTGTAACACCATAACTATCCCTCCTTTTCCTCCATGCAGTTTTTTTCTGTGGAAAATGTCCTCTTCTGTGTGCTTACAAGTAATATGTTGCTCTATGAGGAATCCTGCTGACTGCAAGTTTTGTCTAGGACTCTTATGCATGATGTGATCTAATGTGCTAATCATTTCGTGTAAAAAGTAAATTTTACTGATCACCATTATTGTATGCACCACAAATGGTGCTAGTTTCGTTTTCCACCTTGAGAAGGAAGTACGGGTATTTTCATATTCATAGTGTTGTTCATGGCAACATATAGCAAGAAGTGTGAATACTGAGCTTCATGCTAGCTACACTCCAGTTAGTGATTAATGCAGTGAAGAAAAAAAATCAGCCTCATTGCAATTGTGCCAGGAGAATAGAATGATGAGCACTTTGACCACTATTCCATGATGAGGTGGAATGGTTATACAAACCTTACTGCTATCCTGAAGTTGACCACTGCCTAGTCTAAACACCCTCAGTCTGCAGCTACAAGGAGATGGTGCTAGTGTCATCAAGTCAAAGAGAACCATTATGCCTCTCATGTTGAACTTGGTCCAGTTCAAGTGCAATGTTGGCCAAAGGGAAGCACATCAATTCTTACATCTCCAAGACTGTGCAGAAATCACTGATGGCCAACTTCATGTCTGCTGTCACCACCTTCAGGCACTCAGACATGACATTGTGTGTGGACCCAAGACCTAAAGGGAATTGGTTCTCCCTGAGTGGTTACTAGATCTCTTCACAGTCGATAGCAGCTCTGCAACCATTGGGACGCAGGAGAGTGTCCTTCCTTGATCCTCAGACAGATGAAGAGATGAAAGCAAATTTCAGAAGATTGGAATTGACTCCTTCCAGGTTAAAATCAGCAACAGATCACAGTGTTCTAATATTTGGGAGCAGGTGAAGCAGTTGTTTGTCCCTTTCGTTCATCCTGCCTGTGCCTCATGGAGAGGGGAATTCAGTGCTGCACTCCTTGCAAGACCAAGCAGAGGCACAGAATGAATGCAGAAGCACAAGGAGACTTGAGGCTGTAGTCCCTGTTCTCCTGGCTACTAAATAAAATTCAGGAATCCCATTAAATGTGACTATGACCAGCTGACTTAACACCTCTCCATACATGTCCTGTCTATGACTATGCTATGTCATACCTCCCCCTCCCCCCCCCCCAAATTGGACCTTTCCAGTGAATCTGTGATGATTTTTCTGGAAAGAAATGAAATAAAATTGCAGTTATTATTTCAAATTATTAATTATTTTATTTAGTCCGAATGTGTGCACATAGTAGGCTACATGTAAGGTTTGGTGAATAACTTGAGAGAATGGTGGGAGGTGTATTTGGGATTTTACCATTGATGTCTTTGAGGCAGTGGGAAAAAGGTCAAAAAATCCATCATGCACAGGTCTCATGAAACCACAATGGAATTCAATTACAGACTTCCCTACCAAAAATATTAAAGGTCAACTTTTCACCAAACACACAAAAACCACATGAGACTAAGTGAGGTGAGTGTTATCTGACCTGCAGGCCTCACCTTCCATGCTGTCCCCATGCAGTCTTCTTTAGACCAGAGTACATGTACTACCAACACCTGACCCAACTACATTACTGAATGAGTGATGTAGACATTCTTAGATGAAGTGGCACTCCAGGACAGTTCCAACTGTTCTCTGCACTTCCCAACACTTCAGGAATTTAACCTCGCATATATCTTCAGCTTTATTGAAGCATCTTTGTGAATCTCTTCTTCTCACTCAAAGTTCAACTTCTCTTTTTTTCTAATTGTAGTACAATTGTTATTAGAATTTCTAATCAAGTAGAGATGGAGATTGTATAAAGCCAATGTAGATATTATCCAGCCATGATTCATCACATAAGTGGCTGTAAACTATTACTTTATTCAACAATATCCAAAATTATCCAGCTATGTATCTATCATTAATGATCAGATCGCATCTGTAGTGGTTGGTTGTATACTGTTAGGATACCGCATTTATAGTTGGTAAACACCGGTTCATAACTGGAGTAGATAATTTTTTGATTGAATTGGTGATGTAAATTCACGGGTAATTTATGAGTTAATTGGTTATGCATCTATAATTAGTTAATAAATCATTGTATGTGTTTTTTTGTTATCACCTCAGTGAGAAGCTAACCTAAGTGGCCAACATTTGGTGACAGCTAGTAATACATGCATATGTATAGATAAGGTCTACACTTTGCTATATATATGACATGCTCCTTAAGCCCTCTTCATTAAGTGCACACACGTACACGCATGCACACACACACACAACACACACACACACACACACACACACACACACTGATGCATAGTGTTGCACAATACATGTGCACTCACTGCTGAAACAGGTGTTCATTAAGGGCTACCTCCAATCATCAGGGAAGCCAGGATTAGTGGCTAAAAAAACTCCACATTATACACACTAAGTATTGCTGACATACTTAAAGTTATCAAATTTAACAAACTTTATTGTATCTTCTGAGGAGAGAGAAGGGAAAAAAAAAACATTTATGCAAAACAATTACAACAAAGTACAAAAGCAAGTCTTAAACATGTAACTGATAAAACTGGCTAACTCAATAAGCACAGTTACAGGCAATGATAAATGTCATACAGCATGTGTGATATTGATATTCTATTTTTGTAATAATATAACCAACATACTTTGGGTTCAGGTGTGTATGGAGAAAGGCCAATTATGACCTTTATGCAAACAGTTATTATGAAAGGTTTTAATTTTTCATGAACCAACATATTGGGTACAGTTGTGTTAGATAAAGGCAACTTAAAACTTTTAAGAGAACAGTTGCTATAATGAACAGGGGAGAAATGGTGATCAAATAAAAGTTACTTTCAGCTGAACTCCACCACACCTTGGTGACTCAGTAGTCACGCTCCCCAATGAATTCATTCCCGGACTTAAAAGTAGTAATGGAGTGAAGAAGATTGGTTGACTCCAGAGGAGATGTAGTAGCTTAAATGTTCGTCCCTTTTAACAGGAAGTACGATTTTCCAGGACCAATCCTGTTTTTGGCCAGTACATTTCCGGCCAGTGATGAGTATAAAAGTTGGTGGAGTATTTCCTGTCGCGTACTTTGCATTCTATAAGATTCAGCATGGTTCTACTACTGGAGGATATCACTTTCCTCACAACTGACGCGCTAACTTCCGCGATCCTATTCCTCCTGGTGGTGGGTGTGACGAGGCCATGGCGCTTGCTGTACTACCTGATGAAAAAATACTTAACGGGAAAATTCTTGCTTCTCAAGTGAGGAGCAAAGTAGCATCAGAACTTCGAGAACTACGCGTAGCTGTCCCAGGTTTCCAACCTCTGCTCAGCATAGTGCAGGTTAGTTGGCGGCTGAATGTAGGGAAGCTATAGATTTGCAAACTGTGGTAATGGTCGTGTCTGGCATTGTTCCACATCAAAAGAATTTGACATCGATTTTAAAAAATAAAATAAAATATAAAATGATAGCTTGCCATTAAAAAAAATTGATTCATATGTGAATAGAATTTGAAATAAATAAATAAAAGAATAATAAAATACTCAAGAGGAGAAGAACATTTAAAATAATTATCTGGAATCATGGAAATTGAGCCATTATGTTAGCTCATCTAGGTAACTATGTAACCCAATAATTTCCTGTTGTATCTTAATCAACCTTCATACCTGGTGACTCCATATGCCACACACTGTACTCTAACCAGCAAGAACCTGAATGAAGCATTGTGAATAAGACATCTTCCCAACCCACTATTAAACTAAACTGTATTATAATTCTTCAAGTTAATTCTGTTGGCCGTCACATCACTTTTTCTTGGCTAACCAAAGCAACACTATTATTCACTGATATTTATGAACAGGTTTATTAGAGGGTTGGAAGTCATGGTATAGTTTAGTCACAGCAGTCATCATCTGAAACTGATTTATGTACTAAAGATTGGAACTTTTATGGGTTAATAATTTTGTATAGATATGAAGACAATTTTTAATGGATACATGTACATATTTAAGGGAAGTGGGTGTGCTCCTCCACATAGTGACCTGTCACCTCTCAGTATAATTTAACTTGATTCGATGTGCCAATATTTCCCATTTTTATTATACCTTCTGCTAGTTATCTAGATTCACTACACTGTGCTTCACAAAGATATCTTCTAAAACTTAATGCTGGGAAGCCATAGAATTGTAAGATTAAACTTCATTTATCGTATGTGCACAGTGCAATAAGTTATTTGTAAGTAAGTTAAATTTTTTGTTCTGAAATATGCAAAAGCAACAAAAATATGAGCCCTCTTTTTCCATTTTTTTAGATTTCTACCAGTACCATATAATAGATGCAAGTTAGCAGGGTGAAGAGATCTGGAAATATTTATCTAAAATTGCTCTGGTTGAAAATGCATTACTAAACTCCTTTAGATGGCATTATTGTCCTTGTATTATCCTTTGGAATGGCTGACTTTACAAGATAGTGTGTGTACTTCTGTGTGTATGCTTTTGTGTGTGAGTGGGTGTTTGATGTATTGAGTGCACAGAGGAATGGTACATGTTTGTAACGTTTGACATAGCCATGTTGTTGCAGAAGTTGTCAGCGGTGTATTGGTAAATGGAGGGAGTGTGGACTTGCACATAATAGTCCAATATGTGTCTGTGGAGAGAGAACATGATGTGGACTAGTGTTCCCTTTCACTATATCTGTATATATATACACACACACTACATACATGAGTAGGCATGTGACAGTGTGTTTGGCAGACTGTGGATAGTTCCTGATCATGCTCAACTTGGTATGCATGCTCAGTGGCCCCAACACTTAGATTATGACACCTTTTAGAAATATACTTGTACATGGAAAATGCCATTTATGGCACATTTAATTTTTTATTAAGTGGTTATTGATGATATCCTGGCAAAAATGGCTGAGGGTCGTTGGGGAATGCCAGTTAATTGGTTGTCACTCCACAATGATCCTCAGCCATTTATATGTGGACTGTTGATGAAGGAAATGCTAGAACTCTGTCTCCCTAGCAATGCATTAGCACATTGCTTGGTAAGTGGTGTAAGTCATGCATGTTGGAATGTAGTGAGGCTGTGTGTGGTTTGTGTTCACAACTCACAATCTTCTCTCCTTTCACAGTCTGGTGAGGTTTAGGGTTTGGCACATGTGCTTCCCCCTCCCCCCAACCTACTATTCTATTCTCAATGTTTTCAAATCACCCTACTACACTTTAATTTTCCCCATTATGCTCAGGAATAATTTTAATTTAATACCAATAGAAGTCACCATAAGATAATATACTATGCAAATGAATGACATGATCAATTGTTATATGCTGTACACAGCACTGATGCAGTCTCTCACATAATCCTCCAGAGTGCTCTTTTGATTCACTATTGAGAACATTTACTATAGTCCATTCCATTCACTTTGCTAGTTGAAAAATCATTACAGATGTCCCAATATTCACTTTTAAAAATACTTCCCTACCTACCAACCAACCGACCCCTGAAGTGGCGTTCTTTCCTATATTATTCCTGCAGCTCTTTAATGAAGAAGCAAGAATTTAGTTGTAAAGTTCAAAAGGAAAGCACAGGAATTCTTCCAACCACACGGAATATAGTGGACAACCTTGCCAACCTGGTAGCAGAAATTCCAGAAGAACTGATGTCTGGCGATGATTAGCTTCTTGTTAGTCGCTGTACAACCAGTGTTCATTTAATAACTACAGAAACACATAAAAATTATTTAGCTAGATAGTAATAAATATCAAAGGATCAACATAAGAACCAGCTAGCATGGCACACTCCTGACAGCTGAGCTGCCTCGAAATTTAGCTGTGAACTTCTTGGATAGCATTTTGTTAATTGTATTGGAGAAACTATGCGTTTTCCCATGTTTCATCTGTGTAGACAGGACTTTGGTTAATTTTGTCGTAGTTTAAGTGTAAATTATAAATATGTATGTCTTCGTTCGACAATGTCATGTTCGTAGATGAATCGCTTGCTATCTTTTGTTTTGTAGGATAACCCCATATTATGAAAAGGTTCCCACGAACAGAAACTGCCTCCATTAATTTTTTTGTCTGTCTTTACCTTCTCCAAAACTGCTGACAATGTCTTTCTTGTATTGCTTCTCTATTGAAGGTGTGTAACGCTTAAGTTTTCATCATTGGCCAAGAACTCTGAATATTTCTGTGATATCTTACAGATGTACCAGTTGCCCTAGAAATCAATTGATTACTTGCATTTTTTTTTTCATTGCTTTTGATCATTCATTTTTTTCTTTTTCAGTAAAAGGGAGAAAAAAGCTCTGACCTTCTCTGCAATGATCTTTGTGCTACAAACTTTACTCATCTCCCATGCATCTTTTCTTCTTCTTTTATAAATGAGATTTGATCCATAGGGTTGTTAAGACTCCTTGGAGCTGCAATTATTTCTTCAACCCATTGCTAAATGCTATTGTTTTATTATGAGAAAAGGTTTTGGATAGGATCATATTGCAAGGTTAAGTCAACAGATTAGTACATCTCTAGTATGAGTCTTGGTAGCAAGGAGCAGAGATAGAGCTATAGCAAAACCGCAGTCACTTTGCACTAAGCTACTACACAAGACATCTTTGCACTAGTGTTAGATCAATGTTCCTCAAAGAATAATATTAAAGGAGAGAGAACTTCAGAAACCGGTCTTGAGTTGCAGCTATCTGGCTTCTAGTGTTTGGCTGTACTCGTACAGAATAGAGTGCATGCATAAATCAGGAAGCCAAAGTTACATATTAAATTAAGAAGTAGGGAGAAAATCTGTCTTATGGGGGGGTAAATCTTCGAGGTAGAACTGAGTTCATCTGCACTTACTGTGCACAGATAACAGATTGTCTCTCAGTATCAGTGCGTCCTTTCTATCGAATTTGAAGTAAGAAGAATAGTGTGTTGCATAAATTGATCTTTATTAGTAAGATGTGCACATTGATAAATAGCATACGTTACTTCAGTTGCTGGGTTGAATTAACTTGGTAAATTATTCTCGTCCATTAGTAGTGTACAATTAAGAATGTTAATAGTATTATAGGAGTAACCCATTTCTCTTTACAAAAAGTCAATAGCTTGCTCTTTTTTTTATTATGGAAGTGTATCAATGCCTCACTGTGGTCTGTCCACCATGTGTGGTGCACATGTAGGTGGGCTCTCGTGCAGACTCCTCCATCTACATCCGCATGAAGGTGAAGGCTGCAGCTGAAGTGGGCATTGAAGTAGGCCATGTTAAGCTACCCAGTGAGGTGAGCACAGTGTGCTACTAGTGTGAGGCGAGCTAATGGTTGTTATATTTGTCACTGAACAATAATCCATACACAATGCCTCACCTACAGGCAATAATAGAGGCTTGTACTAGTAACCAATATAGTTCAGATTGTATTGCAGAGACTCGTGAGATTTTGGAATCAGTGTAGTGGAGATAGGGAATGGAATGGATATCTGGAGTATGTGAGGGTGAGGTGGAGTTATCATTGATTCTTCTGGTCCTTAGAGGGCACTAGATTTAGGATTTCACACCAAGATTAAAACCAACAGTAGAAAAATCTGAAAGAGTCCTACCCTGATAGCTCATATTAATCTTGAGACAGGTTCATAGTAACTGTATTTTATCAAGTTACCACAAGGGTTCCTCTTATGGCTCTGGACATGCTGGATGCTCTCAGCATTGATTTGAAGCAGTCAAGTTGTACATGTAGTGCACTGCATGCACGCCTGCACTATGCTGTGAGTTAGCTGGCACAGTGGTCAGGGCTAGACTGCCCAACTAATTCAATTTCAAAATTATTGGTCAGTATCTCAGTTTAGACTGCCCTACCTTGAGACAGAAGCATGTCGGCGAGAGGAGTAGCTCTGCTGCAACTTTGCTGTGGATGTGTGGGATGCCCTGAGCAAGACACAGTGATTAGTACTGGAGCAGTGTTGGAGGAGGAGGAGGAGGAGGATGCTTGCACTGGCAGCAGCAGCTGTGCACTGTCAGCACTGACTTGAGCACTCTCTATCTTTGTGTGCACTGAAAAAATATGTATGACTCATCCTCCTAATTTCCATGTTCCTGTGTGGTATCTCAGTATTGCCTCTCATGGTACTTTTCCTTTCTCAGTGTTCACAGTAAAAATAACTCGTAGATGATATCAATCCGTGATAGCAATTATCTCCATCTCGTGATTACATCCGTCAGTAGAAGTTGTTCTGTCTATTCTGTAATGTCTGTGTGCAGTGTGTCCCCCTGTGTCCATTTCTTCCTTCTCTCTCAGCTGTTTCTCTCCATTAAAGACTAGGCCCAGTGCTGCTGGCTGGCAGTTCTCTCCGCACAGCTCTAACTGTTTCGTTCAATGTAAATCACTTCCTTCTTCTACAGTCTTACCTATTTGAACATGAGAAACAATCAAACAATGGGCAATATTGTATTGCCAAAAAAAAATTGCTTTACTTGCTCTCATAATCATATTTTTGAATTTCTTATTGTATTATTGAAGCTATCAGATGACTGTCCATAAGCTACCAGATGGCCAACCATGTTTGTGTGATATGTCCACCTCTCCTCTCCAATCTTTGATTTCAGATTACGAAGAATGAGCTGATGGCCACTCTGCACAGACTCAACTGTGATGCCAAGGTCCATGCGGTGCTGCTCCAGCTCCCACTGGATACCACTAAACCCATGGACTGCGACATCTTCACCAATGCAATAGCAGTTGGTAAAGTAAGTTACTCACATTATGCAGGTGGAGAAATGATTGCTAAATGGCTTATAATGAAACTGTCCACATCATAATTGTGTCTATATTAAAGTACTTAGTAGTTGTGTAGTTCTCCATGTCAGTCCTCCACACTCCACAGCTGCAAGCTGTAGTGCTTGGAGATGCACTATTACATGCATGAACATGTGTGATGATCTCATCAGTCATTTCACAATGGAGGCTGCACGGAGAGAGAGAGAGAGTTGTGGAGACTACATTGGAGTACAGTAGAGAAGGTTTACTACTAATCCAATGTATATCTTTTTGAGGATGTTAAAACTTCATGTTTTTACTTGAAAAGAATTGCATATAACATTACCAGTTTTAATACTCTCACTGCAACCAATCTGATCTATCTTCAAGAGAAGTGGTGTCATGCTCATTCAAAGAATTCAGAATCTCGTCATGCAGAACACCATTTGAAATGCAATTGACATGTAATTTTGAATTAGCGTGTTTATGTATGTTGTGATTAAGAAGTGTGAGCACTTGTGGTAATGTTGTGTTAGAACAAGTGAGGTGTGTGTGTGTTGATGTGTGCAGCTCAAGTTGTGCCTATTAATGTGTGCTCCATTGTGTGTGTGCTTGCTTGTGTGGTTGAAGGATGTGGATGGTCTCACTGATGTCAATGCGGGCCGTCTGTCTAATGGAGACGTGTCGCGCTGCATCGTGCCCTGCACTCCTCTGGGCTGTGTGGAGCTCATCAGGAGCACAGGAATGGAGATAGCTGGCCAGAGAGCTGTAGTCATCGGGAGAAGCAAGATTGTGGTTAGTGGTTTAGTTTTACCAGGTAATAATATTTTTGTTTAGTTTGCCCAAGCATATTACTCCCTTTGGTAAGTTCAAATTATAATTGTGGAAACCTATGGCGTTATACCAACCTATCTTTATATTAAAACAAAGAGGCTTGCCGTATTCTACTATAATTCTTGTTTTCATATAGTTTTTGTATACTAATCCAGCAGTGTTAGTGCAGGCTGGGTCAACTTAGAATGATTCCTGCATCTTGGTATAGTGGAGCATACAGCATGCTGCTCTGTTGACTGCTGCATTTCCTTGAATCCTTGCCATGTGGACTGCTATAAGTAGTCCACATGGACTGAGCAAACAACTAAACGAAGGCAGATGCCGCTCCATGACTGACAATGTCTTGACCTTATTCAACTGCAAAGATGTGTAGGCAGGTCTCTTTCAACTGGGCGGGCACCATCAGTGGGTAAGATGGACTGCAGCAGCTGTCTTGCCTTTTCTCTCTTGGCCCTTGTTCTTAGTGATGTTGCCTGATGGCATACCAAGTGTGTGTGAGTACTTGTGGAGGGTGCATTTATTGTTCAAAATTAATAACTGGAAATTAATCAGTTATTATTAAGTACTGTATTACTATAGAGACCAATGTGAGAAGTAGCTGTTGGGGAATCTCTATCTATAGAAACATAAGAGTGTTGTGTGCTTTTGGTTTGACCCATTAGATCAGGAAGAACTAGCAGGTTTCATTAGTTTCAGATGTCTTTTTTGTTGCTGTTGTTGATAAATTATTCAGTGAAATATTCTGTTTCACAAACTTCATCCATATTTTTCTCACAGTTTAAATAGAGTTATGAGACTGCAGTACTATTCCAGGGCTGGTAGTATTTGTAGGTGCCAATATTTGGAGGACATACAACTATAATAGCAATTGTGAATGTTGTGGTGATGTAGGGAGCACCTATGGCAGATCTGCTGCGCTCTCTAGACGCCACAGTTACATGTTGCCACTCCAAGACTGTCAACTTACCCCAGGTGGTTTCCCAAGCAGACATTCTAGTTGTGGCTATTCGGCAGCCCAGGATGATAAAAAAGGAGTGGGTGAAACCTGGAGCTGTGGTCATTGACGCTGGCATTAACTCCATACCAGGTAATGGTGGACCTTGGTAAGCTTCTGTTGGTGTTTCTTGATGATTAAAATAAAATTATAAATATTTACACAGTGGTCGCCTTTGGAGTCAGCTACTCATTATATTTGACGAATCCAACCTGGTTTAGCAGGATAATGTCTGACCTGTTTTAGAAATCTGTCGTGACCTTTTCAATGGAAAAAATACATATCCCGAATTTGTTGCAAAATTAATTTCAAAATAAACTTTTTAGAAGAAAAAATTGTTTACTATAAGAAACCGAAATCTAATAATTTTTTTAATTTTTCATCGAAATTGATCCAATCATCTAGGAGGAGTTCCTGGTTAAACATACACACAGGCAGACATCGGTGAATTTTATTAGGATAAAAAAAATTGTTTATGCAAATGTACACTTAACGTTCCTGCATCGATGATGAAGATTGAAGCCACACAGAAAAACAATAAGCATTATTATCACCAGCATGTCTACACTGTGCCAGCTGCCAGACACCACCAACTAGGAGCACTCTTGAGGCTATTCTTCATGCTCATATGAATTTAGTGGGCAGATCACATGCACCTGTAACTGCAATGCTTAAGTTATTTGTTTGATAAGAATATTGGTAGTTGTCAAGTGAGATGAATTGAGAAGTTGTATTTTGTTTAATATCTTAGCGGACCTGTGCACTCACCCATAATCCCACCCTGTCACTTCCTCATGTCTACGACCATGCCAATATTGGTGTGTGTGTTGTTACAGTCTGTAGTCAATGCTTGGGTACAGCAGAGTGTCCGACAAGAGGACAGTTGGTGGATATGTACAATGCTTTTAGTGGAATTCTTCTTTTTGGTGAATTTCACTGAACTATTTTGCATCTCCTTAATAATAAGTCCTGGAGGTGATTACAATATATTAAATAAGCTTAATTCCAGATTAAACAGGATTGGTGTCATGTCAGTTTGGAGCCTATTTCCAGGACTTCTTTTAATTTTTAAAAGAACTATTTCTTTAATAAATAAAATAAAAAACGACAACAAACAACAACTAAACAAACAACAAAAAACACATTTAAAAAAAAAAACCCACTTCTTATAAGTTTTCACGTGCTCTGAGTAAAGGAAAGGGAGGGAGGGGTTCTAATATTGTGTAATGATTTAGTGATGGTCCAGCTTCCCTCAAATCCAGTCACCTGTCACTTCAACACAGTTTCTCCTGAAGCCACTACAGACATTATCTCATGATACAGCAGATACATGAGCAAAAAATATAGTAGAATGTTCCTTATCCAAAAAAAGAAAGGAAAAAATATATATATATATGTGTATGATAAAATATTTCTGATTATGTGGTAGCAAGAGTTTTTGAAAGGAAATTGTGTCTAAAAACATACTTGATTCACCAAGATTTTTCTACAGTTCATGTATTCCTTAATTTCTGTATGTAAAAAATATATATAAATAAATAAACATCTGGAATTTGTATATTATTTAATCATAGCAGCAGCTAATGCTCCAGGCAGACACTCAGACTAAATTATAGGATAACAAAAGAAAACTGTTTAGGTCTACAAGATGTCTTCCATGTACACACTTGTGGTACTACAGCCCACCTGCAAGGTTTCAGGAGTAGATAAATGTATGAAGTAGAAGAGTGTACATAATAGGGAGAAAAAAATAAAATTTAAAAAATAATAATAAATTTACACACCAAAATAATCGCCTAACAACAAACAAAACAACTACAATAATCCATTTCAATATGACCACACCCATCTTTTCACACTATGAAATATTGCAATGTGACCACACCCATCTCCCCACACTTCATGCAATATTGCAATGTGACCACACCCATCTTCTCACACTTCATGCAATGTCAGTGTGACCACACCCATCTTCTCACACTCATGCAATATTTCAATGTGACCACACCCATCCTCACTCTTCATGCAATATTTCAATGTCACTCAATCAAAAATTTCCCTCTCAAGCAGTCCATGTCTGCCAGTGTTTGCATTGTCGGTGGATGTGTATTGTGGTCATAACTTGAACTTGGTCTGGAAGTGCCTCGTGCTCAGGACAGCAGCTGCTGCAGTGGAGACAAAGTTGCAGCCAGTTCATAGCCAATTTCAAGGGTAGAAAGTGGGTGTGGTTTCTGCAAGTGATGCTCAGTGGTCTGTTATTGCTGTGGTCTTGTAATTTTGTGAGCATCATGAGTGTTGGTGGGAGAGTGATGGGTTGGTAGAAGAGTGTTTGTTCACAGAGAGAGGAAGATTAAAGTTGGGGGAGGGGGGGATGGTGGCAGCCTATATGAGGCAGGAAAAACCGATAATAAAAACTTATTGAATTGTGAGTGCTTCAAGTACACTGATAAAACCCAAATTGAACTATCAAATAATGGACACACTATATAAAAACCATAGCTAAAGTCATTTTATGTTATGTGTTGTTTTTTTGCCCTCCAGATGCCTGCAAGTAAAAACACAGGACAATGGTAAAACATTGCTAAATGAAATAAGTATAAAAATAAAAAAATTGTTTGAATGTCATAATTCAAAATTTAATGCAGAAAATTTTAGAAAAAATATGGGTCTGAGGGGAAAAATAGCACATTCAATGAGTTTATGTCATGGAAACGTTGCAACAACATTTATTTGCTAAGACTTCATACAGGTATGTAACATTTTTGGTATTATTTGAATTTTTGTAGTGATTTTGAATTTTTAGTAAGGGGGGGGGGGGCAGAAAAGTTCAAAAATGAACTGCTTTGTAGTTCACTCATCAGCGCATGCTCGATTTTGATGGTTTCTTTTTCCCTACCATTTTTTTTTTAATTGTTTTGTGGTGGCAGGAGATAGTCACTTTCAAAAAAAGAAATCTTTCCAGGTTTTCAACTGGTGAGTTTTGCGGTGGTGGGGTCAACATTTCAGAGGTGGTATGCTAGCCATTAATGGTGTGCTAATTTTCTAGGCTGGAGGTGAATCTCGGTGATAATTGTGCTTGTTACCTTCCTGCAATAGCTAGCTGTGACTGCTAATCGGCTTCTTATTGGAAATGTCATTATATATTTTTTTATGGCTGCAGACGTGAGCAGGAAAAGTGGTACCCGTATTGTTGGTGACGTGGACTACGAGGGTGTGAAGGAGGTTGCTGGTTGGATCACTCCAGTTCCTGGCGGTGTAGGGCCTATGACAGTGGCTATGCTCATGCAAAATGCTCTCCAGTGTGCCAAAAAGGCTGTTGAGGTAAGAAACCAGTGACCTATTGTGTAGCTAGAGGTCAGAATATTTTTAATTATCCATATGTGACCATTTGTAGTTAGCTGGCTTCCATTGTTGCGTTGACATTCCCCCAGTGTTACCCACCTGCTGTCCTGTCCCTGACTTGGGCATTTTAATTCAAATTGTTGTTTTTTATATTCTTATTTTTCATGTAAATGACTACATTCTAAACTTTTTGTGATCGTATCCTTAAAAGTTGCTATAGAGATTAGTTAAAATTTTTGATACCTCTTAATAATGCTATCAATATATTGTGTATACTGTTGTGGTTTTTGACTCCAAGCCTCGTAAACTATGGTTTGGTATTGTGCCGGCAACAGGTGCTAATTATACCTGATGATTGGAGGTAGCCACACAAACAAAAAAAAAAGAAGAGAAAAACAGATTCAACAGTCTAGACTGAGCACTACTGTGCATGTACACACTTTAAGTAAAGGGTCTTCAGGCACTTGCTTACACTCAGAGTCTGATTTATGCAAATGCCTGAATGCAAATGCCTGAATGCAATTGCCACCACACAGTATTGCCATCAACTTCCTGGACGAGAGTAACTACCATTGAGAATATACAAGTTAAAAAATATAATTATGTTTAATGTAATTAATGCTTCTGCTTGAACATAACTTCACACATTAGAACAACAGACTCAATTATAGAAGGATATCTGTGTGTGCCAGCCATGTCCAAGGTGATCTCAGGCTGACCTTCCTTATCTTCAGTGTTAGAGAGACCACTGTGCCCATGTACGTACTTACTTAGAGTGTGACCTTGCAGATAAGCAATCTGTGATTGTAGAACATACCATCCTTTACCAGACAATGCCATTGGTGTAATGGTATGGAAAATATGAGATAATTGCTGCACCTGCTGCCCACTTAGTGCATAGGACACTTTTCAATGTGAGTCCCTTTCCTGAGCTGCAGACAGAAATACAGACAGTGTGATGTGGTGGTCAAATGTTAGACTCATATTTTTATTTCCCACATGCTCTGGATGCACATACTCTACAATAGCATGCCGCACTAGCCCCACTGCATCTTCTCTCTCCTTGGAGATTAGACCACTAGTTCAGTCCTGGTTAGTCAGCCAGGCTCTATTGGAATGCTAAGAAGCAGAAGGGAAGGAGTTCCCTCCTCCCTAAATTGTGGTAGGTAAAGGGTTGAAAAATAAGTGACAGTAAAAGAAGAAGAGAGCTGACAGGGTTAAGTCAAGCAAGCAAGAAATTGGACAAGGGATAACAAAGAGTAAGAAATTGGTAAAGGTGTGATTAGATGGGGAACTGGAAGTGGTATGACCCATGTATAAGGGCATAACCACAACTCAAAAGTCAGTTATAGCGATGGTCTGTTTAGGAAGAGGCAAGAAGGTTCCCACCCACCCATTTCACTAAGTGGAGATTTTATATATGCCTGACGGGAGGCAGAGAATGAGTGACTTTTTTTTAAGGAGGCGGCGGAAACATTCTTCATGGAGAAGGGGTGGTACATGATAGCAATGAGCAACTCACCAGTGTGGCAGGTGCAGGGTGGAGATCATGTGAGGTTGGAGGCTTACTACCACTCGGATCATGAAAATATGGGTGCTCACTGATTGAGGTTAATTGGCCTGAAAAACAGGGCCAATGTATTTCCAAGCTCAATCCTAGCCATTAGCATGAGGCAGGGGTGTGTCCACCATGAGGCAGGGGTTTATCCACCATGAGGTAGGGGTGTGTCCAGCATATGAGCAGGCTTACCCAGCACTACCTGCAACTCTAAGCAAGTAAATCTAAGTGCAGTAGTAAGATGCATCAGCAAGTTATAGATCTATGCAGGCATGGTTGGGCAGGGTATAGCAGTGAGGTGATAGATGAATGTCCCTGTATTCCTTGTCCAACCTTCCTTCGTCTGTCAGACATGCTCAGCTAGTGATTACTTCTTTGAGTTGCTTCTGTGAGGTACTAGAACCAGTTGAATGGGAGTGGTTTCATGCCCTCTTCATTTCACGTGTAGGAGGATGTACATATAATATGAATCCATTGTAAGGTTGTTGATGCCATAAAGTGGTTTATTTATGGCACAGGTCTTATCTAACAATTATCTGCATGTGGTCTGGGGATGGCTATCTGAAGCTGGTCTGTGGCTGGTGGTTTCTTGCCAGCATTTTGTCCCTCCCCAAGTAATTAGAATAGACCGAACCTGGGGCTATATAGATTTGTGAGCACAAACCAGAGGCTTCCTCATTACATGAGTTTTGTTGTCGTTTTTGTTGGTAATTTCTGTTGTTATTGTTGCTATTATAGTTGAAGCTACTATTATCGTTGTAATTGGTTTTGTTATTATTTAATTTAATTGATTGAATGAACTAGAAAGACATCCTGGCATTGTCATGTTTTAACCAAGCTCTATCTATCTGCAACTCTGGTGCTGTGATTGGTTCATAGCATTAGACTACTAGTAGATGTATCCAATGTTGCCCGGGCTATTAATGACAAGTGTGACCCAGCCAATTTCCTTATCCGAGTCAAGTTGTGTTTGCAACCTCTAGGTCCATGAATTTGACTGGCCACAATTGCCATGAATAGACTGCAACTTTTTTGGCATTTTTTCTGACACACCCACAGGAATAGGTGTGGCCAGATAACCACAACAAAATTAAGTCTCCAGGCTAAGGGTTTGTCTCAAATATTATTTTTGGCATTTCTAGCTGCTACATCCACAAATTAAAATGAAGCCTTCTTGAGAGCATGCAGTGAGGTGCCCTAATCAATCCCTGAAAGTTTTGTGCAGATCCCTCTAGCAATTTGGAGGGAGATAGAGTCTGTACATACGGATAAACAAATTGTGAATTATAGTAAGATAGGTGTGCAGGAATGGTTTTCATGTGTAGTTGACTGCAAAACACGACATTTTGCGGCTGACCAGGTCTGGTGTGTCAATGTTGCTCCTCCTTGACTCTGTTGACCACATCAACAGCTCTAGCCCAAGAATGTCTTTATTCTCCTTTTAAAAATTTTTTGCTTACATATTACATTTATTAATATTATTTTTTCTCTTTCACTAGTAAAACCATTTTTGAACCTGTATACTGACTGACCACCCAGAGGTTTCCTCAATGTTTGCACTCATTCACACTCCTATTAGTTATGTTGCTAGAGATGTTGTGTTAGCCCCATGGTGGGAGAGTTTAGTTCAACCAAGAAGAGAGCTTATATCAGCCAACAGAGTGTTCACAGAGCTGGTAGTAATGATCCTTCCGGTTGAACCAGATCACATGCACCCACCCCCTCTTTTCCTAGGTGTCCTCCAGTGTGTGGAAACTGCGCTGTCTTCCTCTCTCTCCTCTCGATCCTGTTCCGTCGGACATTGAAGTCGCTCGCAGTCAGACCCCAAAGAATATCAGTGAACTGACTCAGGAGGTGGGACTACTGCCCCATGAGGTATGCACACGCACGCACGCACACACACACACACACACACACACACACACACACACACACACACACACACACACACACACACACACACACACACACACACACACACACACACACACACGCACACACACCTGGTGGTGGTGGTTGTGTACCTGGGTGCCCTAGCCCTGGCCATGGTGGCATACACCAGCCAGATGAGGCACTGGGTCACTACCACGGTATGGAATATTATATGACACCACGCACTTGTGCAGCTGTTCTTGTTATTATGTGTAGAAGTGGAAGTGTCAATTTCTACAAGGATTTGCATGGCCTCCATCATGCCCCAGCATTACTTAGTGTTGACTGTTTATCCTCAAGTAGGAGGGGCCAGCTAGCAGTGTATGTAGCCCTGGAGCTGTTTACACCAGCAAAGAAGACATCACTCTGAACAATCACATGGAGTGATGCCAGTTGTAGACAGCACGACAAGACAGCCACACCCACCCACCCACTCAACCTCTGCTCAAGTAGATCCATCCAGCTAGGGCTAGTGTCTTGCTCACACTGGAGCTGTTGTTGGGTTCTCTGTTGAGTCTGTAGCCCGAGATACTGCTGATGAGGAAGGTGTGGATGGTGTGGATGGTGTGGATGGTGTGGATGGTGTGGATGGTGTGGCTGGGGCATTCTGTATTTGCAATAGATAAAATTAATTAATTTAAAGAATGATATTTTTGTTGCTTTCAATTTCCAACTTAAACTCTCTTTTGTCTGAGTAAAAAAAAATTTTTTTTTTCATTATGATTTAATCTTGTAGGTGGAGTTGTATGGATCTTGCAAGGCCAAAGTCTCTCTCTCTGTTCTGGAAAGAATGAAAGATCAACCAAATGGAAGGTAATTGATTATGGATACTTGGCTTCCTTGATATAATGCGATCTGTTCTGATTTTTTATATATATATATATATATTTTTTTTTTTAATTTTGATTTGTTGTATAAATGGAGTACAACTGTAAATTAATTAATTAAATTAAACATCAGTATTGTTGTTTTAGTTACTATTTGTTGTTGTTGTTTGTAGTAAGGATGGGTGAGGTAGTTACAAACACACAAGCCATCCTCTAGTGAGTGAGTGTAGAGGTGCTATTGCTACTGCTTCAGGTATGTGGTGGTGGCCGGAGTGACTCCCACGCCTCTAGGGGAAGGCAAGAGCACGACCACCATTGGCCTCACTCAAGCCATCGGGGCTCATCTCAAGAAGAATGTGTTTGCATGTGTGCGCCAGCCCTCTCAGGGCCCCACTTTTGGAATCAAGGGTTCGTTCAATGCGAATATACAGTATGGTGTATTTACCCTGTGAGATGACAGCAGAATCCTTTATGCACACAGTGAGAGGGGAAGGCTATACAATGCCCCCCCCCCCCCTCTTCCTTTTGTCCTATCCCTTACTATCTGCACTTCTGTTAGTGTTCGTGCTTGAGTAACTGATATGCCTTCAGATCTTTAGCAAGATGGTTTCATTCTGTATTAGATGGCAATAACTCTCCACAGAATTATTAGTGTTTTTGTGGTGAATACGATGTATTACTGCACACACACACACACACACACACACACACACACACACACACACACACACACACACACACACACACACACCAGGTGGGGCTGCAGGAGGAGGCTACTCACAGGTGATTCCCATGGAGGAGTTCAACTTGCACTTGACCGGAGACATCCATGCCATCACGGCTGCCAACAACCTCCTGGCTGCCCAGATTGACGCCAGGATATTCCACGAGAAGACTCAGAAGGATAAGGTGAGGGTTTCTTCTTTCAGGAGTAGTGAATGGTGACCTCTGTCACTTCTTCCTTGGCACTTAACACTGTCACAGGATAAGTAGTTCTCTCTAAGATACATACAACCACATGTGGGTGCTCATCAGTACTAATCACTTTGCTACCATAGCAGATAATGAGGCACTTGCAGCCATATCACCTGGTTACCAATACATGTGGGAGCTGCGCATGGTCCTGTGAACTGTGACCCCCAACATCCATGTTGTCATTTCAGTTTAAACTTACAGTTGTGCTTTTTAGCTGCTCATAAAGTGACTTCAACTGTTAGTTCTCCCCAAATATTCTGAACAATCCTTGAATCCTTTGTTGACGTGGTGTGAAAGTGGTGCGAAAAACCATGCACCTGAGGGGAACCCCATAAGTTCATCCTGAGGATCTTACTATCTGTCTATCTATCCACCTCTGTGTTCTCCCCTGCATTCCTCTGCAGTAGGTTTATCTACTCACAATAATTTTAGTATCAGAAGAGCTCAGTATTTCGAGAGAAAAAAATGGTCACTACTAATCAATCTTTCTTTTCTCTTCAGGTTAACTAAATGTAGTCATTAAAGTGGTAAAGGGTCATCTTCAGCAACTGACCTGCTAAAACTTAGCCAGACCCTTTATCAAATTGCTACGCTGGGAAGGAGTCTGGGGGCATGGCTATATCAAAGTTGTTCTGCTGCCTCATATGAGGCGCTGGTCAATTACATTTAAAAAAAATTAACCACACATTCTAATCTATATATATATATATATATGTGTGTGTATATATATTAGAAGACCTACCTATGTAACTATGTTCGTCCGTTTCTCAAAATCCCTGTTAGATTTTGACCAAACTTTTAAGGATGGAGGAGACCCACCCTGAGATGGTTTTATGCCATGTGGCATGTCTGGGGAAAACAGAATTTGTGTATGTTTGTACCATCATTCTGGCCAAACCGGTAGGTGGATTTCTCTGAAACTCGGCATGATGATAGGTTTTGACCCAACTTAAAACATGGGCTAAAAATGTCACAAATGGTTACTATGGTAACAAGAAAAAGCCAAAAATGATATTTTTGCCACAAAAAAAACAAAAAAAAAAACAACATTGAAGCTAGAGATTTAAAACTTGGTATGAATATACAACTTAACTCTGGGAGTAACATGGGCTGTGTCCCACCTGGCCACACCTCTTCCTTTCTCTGTGTAAGGCTATTAATGCCAAGAATGGTATTTCAGCAAAATTACTTGAACCTTGGGAGTTAAACCAATGAACCCATATATATTTAGAATCAATATAATCTAAGGAATGTTTCAAGTACATTTATATGACCACACCCACTTCTGTTTTCGTGTCAGGCCCAAAAGAGGACAAAAATGGTATTTTGGCCAAACAAACCCTTGGAGCGACAGATTTGATATTTGATTTGTATACTCAACTTTGACTATAATGTTTGATTTGAAATTGGCGGGCAACGCCGGGTATATGCTGCTAGTCTAGGCTATATTACTAATAGCCACTTCCTCATTCCAGCAGTACAACTTTGATACTGCCATATCCCCAGACCCTTGCCGAGGGTAAAGGGTCTGGCTACTTCCTCTTTCCTCCCCCCCTTCTTCTTTTCAAATAACTGGCTGTAAACTTGGCCAGCCTGTGGTCAGGGATGTGACCACACATGAAGGTGTGGGATCATTGGAGGTCCACTCTTGATGTGACATGCACTATTGGAGGTAGAAGAAAGGTGGTTCATAGTTGACCAGGTCTTTAGGTGAGAATTATTTAGGCAAATGCTTGGTTATGGGTGGGGTTACCCTAGGCTATGGGTGGGGTTACCCTCGGGTATGGGTGGGGTCACCCTTGGCTATGGGTGGGGTCACCCTTGACTATACCTCTTCCTGTGACATATCACTGCATCCCGAGCAATGCTGCGTACGTCTGCTATTCATTTATGTTTTATTCAGTAACTACAAATTTGGTGCTTTTAGCTGCTATTTAACCTTCTAAATATTTAACAATTAGTGCATGAACAATTTTTTTTTTTTAAACAAACAAACAAAAAGTTATTAAATTATTTTTTAAAAACGTCTCTTAAGAGGAAAATATTTTTATTTTTAAAAATTGACTATTGATTTTGCATGAAATAAAGCAAATAATACTGTACCCATAAAGGCCACAGGAGTTTGATGACCTTTTACCCATTGTGTTCAAATCATTTACACCAACCATTGTACTGCATGAATTTAGTAAATAATTATAATCTTATTGAAATAGGTAAAGAATCACCTAACCGGTGTTCTACATGATTTCCTTGCTTCCATTATATATGGGGGGGGGGGGGGGGAGAAGTATAAACAGTTGCCGTGAATTTCAGGTTGATATTTGTCTGAGTGTATGCTTGGCATATCCTTCCATTCCACCAGATTAGGGCTAGTGCAGTGTGAATGATGAAGTGTAAGCTGTTATGGTTTACGAGAACTAGCAAAAACACACACAAATGCCACCGCTGCTGCGCCCTATGGGCAGTATTTCAGTCAGCCTCCAGTCTCCTGCAGTAACAAACATGTTTAGCTTGCTTTATGTAATATGTATTGATTATGGACACCAATTTCATTAATCAAACAAACATGATACATTCAATAAGCATGCCAGTTTCATTGAGCTAAAGGGCTGTCCACACTACAAAGGAGTTTGTACCTCTCTCCAGCAACACCCTGTTCCAATTATTTCTTGCGCCCACACTGGCATAGTGCTGAACCCACTCCACGGGATATTTGTTTGTTCATATGCTACTTTATTCTGTCTTTTTCCCTCTGCAATTGGAGAAGAAAAGTGAGAGAGCTGTTAGTAGCTGAACTTCTAGTATCACACATTGACAATAAAGCCATAAGACTGTTAAATATATCTGAGCCACTTCAAATCTACCCTTCTGATGGTTTCAAGTATAACCCATTGGGATTAAACCGGGTGTAGTATGGATGCTTGGAACCCATTCTAGACACAGGTGGAACCGGTTTTAGTGTGCAATGTGGACAGGCCTTTAGTAATTTGTTAGAGTGTTCCATGTCACCAAACCACACCCATAGTCACCCGATTTGAATAAAAATTTCATGAGGATGGGCCGTTATTAATCCCTGAACGTTTTGTGAAGATCCCTCCAGCAGTTTGAAAGGAGTTAAATTGGGCACAAACAGAAGAATGGGAAGTGTACAAGAATGTTGAGGAAATTAGTACACCTGTTGCAGCTTTGTATTGGTGCAGTGGGAAGTGGTATAAATAACTAAAGAAAAATTTGCTGATAGCAGCTTGAATGAAATATGATAGTGCTGTCTGTCATAGTTTTACACTAAAGTTTGTTAGCCAAGCCACACCCATAACCACAAACACAGAAGGGTAGTATCACTCATGGTCACATGTAGTCCACATGACAAATTTCAGCCTCATTGGTCCAGCATGTGACTGGAATGTGTGTTACTCTCCTGTGGGTGTGGCTGTGTATATTTTGGGGGTTCAATTAAATCTTATCCCCTTGATTGCTCTTCTTGACCAATCTGACTGTCTCCATTAGTACTTTATGGGTGTGGCTAGGCACACTCACGGTCACAGAGGTTATTAATACTCTTGTGATCGCATGGAGACCACATGCCAAGTTTCGGTGTGATTGGTTCTTGTCAGTGAAAAGAATTCGGGTAGGTTCAGCCATGGCAAAACCACACCCATTGCCACACCCACATACAGTTTACTTGGAGACCACATGCCAAATTTAGCCTGATTGGTCTTTTTATTAGCTTATGGCAGCCCAATCAACTTTGTGTGGGTGTGGCTATGCCCATTGCCACACCCACATACTGTTAGTAATGCTCAATTGGGTACTTGGAAACCACATACCAAATTTCAGCCTGATTGGTCCAGTGGTTTGGCAGTGAAAAAAATTCGTACACACACACTTAGAACTTAGAAGCTGCCATGGTACGAAGTACCATGATGGCAGTGTCCTGGATGAATCCAATGGCAATAAACTTAGCTTATGATGGCATCACACAGAAATGTTGGTGTCTGGTCAGATCTCCTTGTCTTCGAAATTTCCTTCCACAGGCACAACCTAGTGTTCTTAATTTAGATTGCTTGTTAGCTGAGCAGGTGTTCCATCACCTGGATATTGAAATTTTCTCTACACCATCTAAACACAGATGAAACCACCCCTTCCTGTCCTGGCACAACTCATACCATCTATCATACACACCAATTGCCTGCAAATCCACTTTCAGAACATCCCTCCACCTCTTCTTTGCCTTGTGGCATGGTCTCTTCATGTTAAGCTCCCCAAACAACAATCTATTTGGAAGCCTTTCTTCATCCATGCGACCCACATGACCCAGCCATCTTAAACGCTGCTCCAGAATGATATCAGAGATGGAGTGCTGCAAGCCAAACCTATGTGATAGGCTTTGAGATGTTAATCTTTCATTCCATTGTTGGTACCTCATCACACCCAGGATTGTCTGAATACAACGGTTATGAAAAGAATTCAAATGTCTTGTATGCACAGCCTTCATCGTCCAAGTTTCAGCTCCATACAGTAATACAGCTAGAACAACTGCCCTATACATTGCTCTCTTTGTGGCCAATGAGAGGTCTTTTTTCTTAAATACTGGCACCCTCAAACATCCAAATGCTCTAGCTGCTCTAGCAATTATTCTAGTCACCTCACTAGTGATCTCCCCATCTCTTGAGATGTTAGCACCCAAGTATGTGAAGTCCTGGACTACATCCACAGAGCCACCCTCCACCTGCACTGGTCTGACATCACTCTCATTCAATCCCTCACCAACAACCATCCCTTTTGTCTTCTCAGTACTCACAGTCAGCCCCCCATTCACTTGCCACTTTCACAAACTCTGCTGCTACTGACTCAAAACTATCCCGAGAGGTTGCATACAATGCCACATCATCAGCAAACTGGGACTCAGTTACTCTCATCTCACTCAATCTAGACTTAGCTGTGCGGTCCCCAACCAACTTCCTACCATGCTTGTATAACACACTCACTCCTGCACCACTATTCCTATTGCGCCAATCAGCCACCATAGCACTAAAGTAGATATTAAATAATGTGGGTGCCAGGGTACATCCCTGCCGTAAGCCATTCCGGACCTCAAACCTATCAGTTACAGTCGAACCCACTCTAACCTCAGCATGCATCCCTCATGGAAAGACTTCACAACATTCAACATTTTTTCTGGCACACCATACTTCTCTAGGACCTTCCGTAGGGCTTGCCTGGGCACTGAATCATAAGCCTTCCTCAAGTCTACAAACAACACATACAATGATTCGCCATGTTCCTTCGCTTTCTCCACAAGCTGTCTAGCAACAAAAATCATGCACAACCACGTCCTTTCCTGAACCCACTCTGTGACTCTGGCGAATTTTTTCAGCAATCACACACACACACACACACACACACACACACACACACACACACACACACACACACACACACACACACACACACACACACATACACACACACACACACATACACACACACAGCTCCTATTTATAAGTATATGTCATAAGATGTATGACTCCCAAATGCAACTAAATGTAATTAGCAATCTATAATTATTATTGACTATGTCTTCATTCATGTTGGCTCCATGTGTAGGCTCTTTACAATCGTCTAGTCGCTGTCAAGGGTGGGAAGCAGGCATTCTCAGCTATTCAGGTGAAGAGGTTGACCAAGCTGGGCATCGATAAGACGTGAGCCTCTATTATTAGAGTGTGATATGACTGTGTGATGTGTACATACAGCCAGCACTGTTTGGATGTATTCACTAGCATCAATAATGGATGCTTATCACATACAACATTACACTGCATCAAACAAGATTTATTAAAGTACTTTAGCCCTAAGAGAACTTGGAAGCAATATGAGTGTACATCTTATTGGCTTGAAGAAAGTTGTACACTTCCATTACTCACATGTGGTAAAGATCTAACTCCAGTCGAAAGGGTTCACTACAGAAATAAGGAATAGTCCCGTTATTTAACTGTCCTCACTAGCTACTTCTTTAGCATCTATTTCAAAGTATTGCTGGCATGCAATGATCACTGTTGATGCTGTTTGCACACCTCCACCTGCTCTGCTGTGGCAGTGGCTGTCTGTCCCTTCCTTGACAGGCATCGTCAGTTGCAACACCATCTCAGTACTGATCTCTACCATATATACACTGAAGCTGAGGGATACCCAGTGCTAGTGTGTGTGTAAATACTGTTGATGTGGAAACAAATTTAGGATGAGATTTTTTTGTAGAAATGCTGCACCTGTAGTAGAGGAAGGGAAAGTGGAGCAACATTGCTTGACATCGTTGTGGGCTGGCTGAGTGGACAGTGTGGAGTGTATTTGTGCCTAGCATTAGTGGAGATGTTGACTCTTTACGTTCAGTATTTGGTGTGCAAGGAGTGCCTTACCTGACCTCTCTCCCTCTCCCTCTCTCTCTCTCTCTCTCTCTCTCTCTCTCTCTCTCTCTCTCTCTCTCTCTCTCTCTCTCTCTCTCTCTCTCTCTACTGTGTGTGTTGCCTCCCTCATGATGACTGTGATGATGTAGGGAGCCAGCCAGTCTGACTCCGGAGGAGGTGAGCAGCTTCAGCAGACTGGATATAGACCCGTCCACTATAACCTGGAACAGAGTCATTGACACTAATGATCGCTATCTGCGTCGAGTCATGGTGGGCCTCTCCCCCACAGAGAAGGGCCACAGCCGAGAGGTGAGTGAGTGAGTGAACATGGACGTTTATGGTTCCATATTATGCAGTTGGAGTTAGTTTTGAGCCCTGTGATGCTGTGGCGGGCTACTCTAGGGTCACATCCACAAGCTCTCTCTCCTCCTCCTACTCTATAATGAACAACTTTTGAGTAGAATCTGCTGGCTTGCAATGCACAGCAAGACAATTGCACAGCAAGACACAGAGTCTGTTGCACAGCAAGACATAGAGTCGATTGCACAGCAAGACACAGAGTCTGTTGCACAGCAAGATACAGAGTCTATTGCACAGCAAGACACAGAGTCTGTTGCACAGCAAGACACAGAGTCTGTTGCACAGCAAGACACAGAGTCTGTTGCACAGCAAGACACAGAGTCTGTTGCACAGCAAGACACAGAGTCTGTTGCACAGCAAGACACAGAGTCTGTTGCACAGCAAGACACAGAGTCTATTGCACAACAAGATACAGAGTCTGTTGCACAGCAAGACACAGAGTCTGTTGCACAGCAAGACACAGAGTCTATTGCACAGCAAGACACAGAGTCTATTGCACAGCAAGACACCGAGTCTGTTGCACAGCAAGACACAGAGTCTGTTGCACAGCAAGACATAGAGTCTGTTGCACAGCTCCATGCACTACTTCAATGCCTGATGAAAGAGATGCTCAATGCATTTTACCCTACAAATTCCTCTATATTTTTTAAAATAAGCTCACTTTGCATATGCTTTGAAGTTAAAAATTGCATGAGGATTGGGGGGGGGGGGGGGGGGGTGAATTTTTTTACACTCCCAAGAAACTGTTGGAAATTTGCACTCCGGACAGTATCAATATTTCTGTATTCAGTTGTACATTGATGTGACTGCTATCGGTGGATGTACAGTGGGTGTACAAATTCCCTGTTTCTCTGTTGCATCACGTGTGACAGACTATCTGTGATTTTTCCCTTTGTAGATAGATATCCTTCATTTACTATAATAAAAAATATAAAAAAAATTGGCTCTCTTGCATCAACAAATAAAAATGCATAAAGTTCAATATAGTTTTTTTTTTTTTTTTTTTTTTTTTTTTTTTTTTTTTTTTTTTTTTTTTTAATGATAACAAGGCTACCCTTCACATATAGAAGAAAGAAGAAAAGGTTTCATGAGCTTGACTGCATTGTTGCTCATTAATGTATTCACAACTTCCAAACAATGATCCAAGGTGAGCCAAGTGCTAGAATAGTTCTATAACAACTATCCTGTGTTGCTTGTCTCTGAAATGGCTTCATACTGTGTGGAATGAAGGTTGGATAAGAAATTCAAGCATATAAAAGAGACACTCACACTATATAAGTTGGGATTTTTCTGTGTTGGAGTGTGCTTCTTGAAAATATCCATCCTGCAGCTGAAGTAACAGGCGCATGTAAAAAGAAATCAACAGCAATTCTTATCTCCACACTAATTTACTATTAGTAGAGATGACAGTGATGTGGAGTGACCAAAAAAAAAAGTGTTATAAAAAAGTGTTATAAAATAGTTTGGTTAGGAAAATAAAGAAAAGGAAAGTGGGTTAAATCGGAGAGAAGACAGGTGAGACTACTTCTGGTTGATCTGCCAAATCACAGAAAGTGAACTTCAACTCTGTAACTGAAGTTGTTTAGCACACAAAGACTAATTTTAGAAAACACATACACACCTACACGTAGCTTCTCAACCACCGGGAGGCTCTGGCAGAAGTAGCAAGGAGTAGAAGCTGAGTCATTCCCTCGATAATAATGGAGTTGGGGGGGGGGGGGTGTGTGTAGCTATTTATGGTTCCTACCGGGGTGTGCCCTTTCTTTCTTGGACCCCTCCCCCCCCCCCTCACCAAAAGGTATGGATCCATCCCTGTTGCCTGTTAAGTGTTTTAAACCACAAGATTGTTGGACTTCCTATAATGGAACAGATAGTTAGTAAGAGCATTTATCTATACCCCAAGGTTGTAAAAACAATTATTGAATTATCCAAGAATGTAACTGAATTGGGTAGTGGTATTCAGTTCTATGTTTAGATGGGCAAGGATGAGGTTGAAATCTATGCTATCAGACATACCTGGTGTTGCCCGGGATATAATCCCATGCCCACAGGAAGAGAAATGGCCACCTTGTGCAAGGGTTTGGCCTCACTAACATTTTTGACATTTTTAGCCTGACATGCCCAAAACCAGTAGAAGACTCTTCTATGAAAGTTGTTTTGATACCAAAGCAACTGTACATAGTAAATAACCAAGCAACTGTAAGTATAGAGGTGATTGCAAGTGTATGCACTGCCAAGCCATACTATATGCAATGAACTATTAATAAGTAATTAATGGTGACATCCTGATAGCATGGATGTGTGACCTCTAATCTGCTCCAATAGAGTGTACATCTTGTGCAATCCTACCTTGCTCTGATCAAGAAGTGTGCCTATATGGTAGTGGGTCCTTGTCCACTCTTAATTGGCCATCCACTCACTGTTGTGTGGTGTAGCAGGTCAGCTGGGCTGGTTGACCTTACCTAGTGATGCCATTGGAATGCCTGGGGTGGAATGCCAGGGCATGCCTGGGGGGTGTGATCAGCACAGTGGGCAGGAGAGATGTGCACTGGTGGAGTGGACCAACTGAGTGCTCAAATAGGGCGACCATATTTGAAGATTTTAAAACAGAGAGGACAATTTAGGGAGGATTATTACATTCTACTAGTGAACTTTTTAGTGTGAAAGAGCACCAATAATGAAATGGTAATGAGGAAATATAAACAAAGAGAAAGACAATTCTCAAGGGCCGCATTTCTATTCACCAAAGCAGAAGCAGCTCGATCTCTAACCCACTACCTGACTAGAACAATAAAATATTCATATCATCAATTTAATGTAAGAAAATCTACTTGTTAGAATTGAAACAATGTCTCCTTCATTCACTCTTTAAATATGTTTGGTCAACAAGACAGACGTGCAATCCATTGATTTGTAATTCTGATGATGCTTCAGTGTGTCATACAAACATTCGCTCTGCTGCACTAACTGCATCTATAGCTTTGTTACCTGATCTCACACAAACACACTCAATTTGGTTGATGAGTTCTCTTCTTGAATCACTTTGGGAGGGGGGGTGCTTTTCTGAGTTCATATGTGAGTGTAAATTAATGGCACCTTTACTTGCCAATGAGACAAGAGAGCTCTAGCTCTGCACACCAAACTCTCGTCTCCTCATTCCTCTCCTCCATTCATAAGAAATGAAAGATTTGGTTTTCACTTCTGGAGTGGATTAGCACATACATTTGGGCATTGTGGACCTTTAAAGAAAAATTAACCAACTCAATAATTCACCCTTCTAAGGAGAAGTCAGTAGGACCTATGATGGCACATGGCTGAGTGCATAGCACATTTTCTCACAATAATTTGAGAAAATAGAAATATATACTTTGGCTGACTTGGAATTATTTTTGTTGTGGTCATGGCATATGGGCAGAGAAAACATACCAACTTTAGTGTTTCTTTTTGTTTTGTTTTGTTTTGTTTTTCCAGACCATCTCACTGTGCAAATATCATTCCCAGCTGTGTACATCCTAATAATATAATGCATAATTTAATTACTGGCTCTTGTCTTGTTTAACTAAGATGCTGATTAATGATGGAAGGTTTATGATGATAGGCATAAACAATGCACCCGGGAAGTGTGTCAATCTGGTCTGAAGACCTAGAGAAGGTGAAATGTTTGAAAACTTAGTGATGAGTTGTATAAATTTGTTCTTAATTTAATTTCTCGCAATAGTTCCTTTTGTATGAAACCTTATGCCGCACATAGAGTATGTGGGGCAATTGCATGAAGACAATGGCTGTGTGTGTGCAGATACAACATGCAGTGAGCACATACGTCACTAACGTCACTGCATGTGCGTCACCTGTGACAGAAGAGGATGTAGGTGGTATCCATGGCAACATACAGAGACATGCATTGGTATGTGTGGAGAGACACCTACTAGTGCATCACTCACTCTGTGTGTGTGTGTGTGTGTGTGTGTGTGTGTGTGTGTGTGTGTGTGTGTGTGTGTGTGCGCGCGCGCGCGCGCGCATTGACACCTGACACCAGTCTTGATGCATCCTGTGTAACTTACTTGAGGTTGCTCTTCCCAAGCCTTCAGCACTGCCTTGACCTTCTTGGAGTGCCCTAGTTCACAGCCTGTCCTCTCCTGCTCTGAGCTCCGCCTGCTTCCTCTGGTGGCCATGTTTGCTTGGCATCCTGCTTCAACGTAACCGTGCACTATTTGAGCCCAAGCATTTTCGCCTGTTTCTATCCTTGCCTTGGTAACTATTTGTGGGTCGTGTGTGCCCACCCACTTTGATCATATCATGATATGACCAGGTCATCAAGGTGTTGGTGTCTTCTTGTGCATGTTAAGTTTATTCTCCTGGATAATGTTACCTTATTCCGTCTTGTTTGGCCAGCCCCAGCACAGGTTCAGACAAGAACAACAGGTCAGTGAGGAAAGGAAGGAGAGTTAAAAGGGCATCAGGACTGCAGGAACCCGATTTACAAGTCCTTGGGGGGAGGGGGGGCAGGTGCAGAAGAGCAAGTAACTAAATCAAAGGATAAATTTAGTGGTAGGCATCCACCAATATCTTGGGGGTGGGGTACATACTCACAGGTGCCTGTTGTGTCTAGATATGCATGTTTCTGTGTATCTATGTATGTTTGTAGTGTCTTTTTTGAAAGCTAAAGTACAATTCTCAAATTTCTAACCAGCTACATGTAAAGTACCTCTTCCTCCTGGAGATTCACTTGAAGAATGATATTTCTGTCAAAACATGTCCAGGATGGTGTGGGTTGGGACACATCTATATTGCAAGACTGGCAGAAGAATGACATGTCAGAGCCACTATGTAGTTCTTGTGGCTGTCAGAATTTTTTCCCTCTCACATAATGCAGACAACAATGTTGTTTCAAGCATACTTACGTGCAGACAGAATGAGTAAGAGAGTTGGAATATTGTGCTGTGTTCAGTAACTACTTGAGAAGTGAGATGTCCTGCGTGGTGGCAGGTACAGTCTGCATCATGTGTTGTGTTGGGCGATTCACACCTTTTTTGTATTTTCTGGTCAAAAAGTGAAGGTCAAGGTTGTCCCAGGAACCAAGCCAGCTAGGAAGGGCAGTGTCCAGTGATCCTGTTTCTACAAGTAGATCTGTTAACCTCACTCAAGTTGGTTTCCTCTCAAAGTGGATTCAGTCAGATACTCGCTATGACCTGTTTACTCTGTAGTGGATGCATTCAGATTATAATGCCTGCTTCCTGTCCAGGCTGATGATACTTACTATGCTTGCTTACTATACAAGTCTACACCACACTCCATTCCTGCTGGCTATACAAGTCCAGTTTCAAGTCGTATATTTTCCCATATGGTCATAACTTTGTGGTTGCTTGGTAACAGCATTCACATAAACAGTTGATTTGCATTAGACCAAATCCAGTCAGTAATTAATTTATAGTTTATATTATGTATGGTGATGTGGAGACATTAGTGACTATTAGTTTCACTTGCCAGTGTATATTTGGTGTTCATTTGCATTGTCCTGACTATGTGTGTGCGCGTGTGTGTGTAGACACAGTTTGACATCTCTGTGGGCAGTGAGATCATGGCCATTCTGGCACTCACCACAAGTCTGGGTGACCTGAAGAAGAGGCTTGGTCGGATTGTCATAGGCAACAGCTATAAGGGAGAGCCTGTGACTGCAGACGACCTTGGGGTGACTGGAGCTCTGGCTGTGCTCATGAAGGACTCCATCAAGCCCAACATTATGCAGACATTAGGTGAGTCAACACAATGGAAAATAGGGAGAACAGTTCCAGCTGCACCTTAAACACCCACTTATAATTACTGCTGCTTCTTTATGTGTTATGTATGGATGTTATAAGATAATTCATTTTCCTCGATGTAATTAATTCTGATCAAATTAATTTGATGAGATATGCATTATATGTGTGCGACCAGATTTAGGAAAACTAAACCTAATGTAGTGAAGTTGGAATATGAATCATATCTAACTAGCACAGCATCTTACAGTTCTATTTTAGATTGCAGTTGAGGGCGCCGTGGGTATGTCTGCATCTGTTTATTTAGCTGGAGAGGGTTCAGGGGGTGTACTCCACTGCTCCTGATTGACTGTATCAGGAGCAGTAGTTAGTTCCTGTGGGAACAGACCCAGATCTTTAGTTTACCTACCAAAAGGGATCTTGTAGAAATTCATTAGCTTTATCTTAAGGAATGTTTAAACAGCATGACTTATTATAGGCCTGTTGATAGTACAGATAGCAGATGAACACACTGCAAATGGCCGTGTTTGGCCCATCTGACCTCCAATGACTTATGGTGACACAGCAACACCATCCCTGCTAATAATTGCAGGGCCCTGAGTTAATGAATGCTGTGCAGAAGGTGGACCACTCATGTTGTTGGTACATCAGCTGTGCCAGCCTCAGGGACGCATGGTACTGATGAGAGTGGCACAGTTCATCAGGTCAACTCTTATTTAATCCCCACTGTTGGAGGTAATTATACTAGAGAGTATTTCAGGCATTTCCATGTATCTGTCTGTTCACTGACTCCCCCGACAGTTTGGGACCGATTTAAATGGAAAAAAATTTTGGACATGTGTAGCTAAAGCCTGCCGATATAGTAGGACCAAAAAAATTTCCCGAAAGTGGCACCCCTGGTGGGGAAAAAAGAAATTAAATTTTTTTAAACATAAAAAAGGCTACCAAAATTACAGCCCAATGATTAAGGCACTGTAAGCAGAAATCTTGGGTTTAATTCAGGTCTGGGGCCCTTCTTTTTCTTTTCTTTGTTCTTCATTGAGTTAGTTTGATGTCTTCAGCTAGTTAGTGTTCTTCATTGAGTTAGTTTGATGTCTTCAGCTAGTTAGTGTTCTTCATTGAGTTAGTATGTCTTCAGCTAGTTAGTGTTCTTCATTGTGTTAGTTTGATGTCTTCAGCTAGTTAGTGTTCTTCATTGAGTTAGTATGTCTTCAGCTAGTTAGTGTTCTTCATTGTGTTAGTGTGATGTCTTCAGCTAGTTAGTGTTCTTCATTGAGTTAGTTTGATGTCTTCAGCTAGTTAGTGTTCTTCATTGAGTTAGTATGTCTTCAGCTAGTTAGTGTTCTTCATTGTGTTAGTGTGATGTCTTCAGCTAGTTAGTGTTCTTCATTGAGTTAATTTGATGTCTTCAGCTAGTTAGTGTTCTTCATTGTGTTAGTGTGATGTCTTCAGCTAGTTAGTGTTCTTCATTGAGTTAGTTTGATGTCTTCAGCTAGTTAGTGTTCTTCATTGAGTTAGTATGTCTTCAGCTAGTTAGTGTTCTTCATTGTGTTAGTGTGATGTCTTCAGCTAGTTAGTGTTCTTCATTGAGTTAATTTGATGTCTTCAGCTAGTTAGTGTTCTTCATTGAGTTAGTGTGATGTCTTCAGCTAGTTAGTGTTCTTCATTGTGTTAGTGTGATGTCTTCAGCTAGCTACTAAGATGACCACATGTTTGGGGTCAATGTGTTTCCTTCCATGAAACAAACAACAATTGAACTGTGCTCTGTGGGTTCATGATGTCTTGTCTCCATGGAGAAGGTTGTGGAATGTTTGTGGTGGTGGTTAGTTGCTGACGTTGGCAGTGAGGTTCAAGATGTGAGTCAAGTTCTGGTTGTCCCCGACATGACTTGTTGGTTGTGAGGATGATGCAGGTGAAGTGGCCAGCTAGTGCCTGTCCATCCTGTAGGAAGATTGGACTTCAAAGGCCCACGGGCACATGTAATTGATATGGTGGAGTACTGGAGTAGCCCTGAGAGAATTCATATCAATAGCTTTTTGCTGCAAAGTGACTTGTCTCTAGCTAATGCCACTGCCAGAAACATGCCAAGCCAGCCTTGACTGCTTCACTAGGGCAGTAAATAGGCTGTGTGGAAAACTATCAAAATATGAAGGAACTGATATTCAATTTCCAAGCATCTATCTACTTCTGTTCCCCCCCCCCCCCCCCCCCCCCCCCCACAAAACTCACTTACAATGCTCCACTCATACTACCTTTAATATCCTTAGAGTACTTGAACTAATTTTGTTTCTTGGTTTAGTGAAATGGAATGTGGAATGGGCTTGTAAAAAGTGGAAAGAATTGTCTAACTGTAATATTCGTAGATGATATATGTAATTGAATATTTTGAACTAGTGCAGATGGTGATGGTGTAACATAGAGTGACCATATTGATATCAATTGTACGAAGCATGGGAAGAATTATTTTAAATGAAGAGAAAAAAGTAATGTCTTGGAAAATCGGGGGGGGGGGGGGGGGATTTTTAACAGAAGAAATCAACAAATAAAACAAAAAAGTAAAAGCAAAGCAGCACAACAGCATGGGATTGGTCTGAATGTGCAAGACTCTGCCCATGTGATCCACAAGTTGACTATTTTTCTAATTCTAATCAAATCGCTAATTAATTTACTGTATGAGATCAGTAAATGGTTCGTGTTTCTGATTTGAGTTGGCAATGGGTATCTATTGTAGGCTACATGGCTAGTCCCATTCCATTGCTTTCCTAAGCATTCTCAATTAAATACAGTCTTTTCTTTTTTAATATAAAACTTTTTTTTCTTTGTTCTTGTTTACTTGCATTATGACTGTGCTGCCATTACTCATTGTGGAGTAAGTAGATTGTTTTAGTGAGTGGATGTCCTTATTAGCTCTCTTCAACAGCAATTTCCTTCCTCCTCCAAATGAACAAACAAACACAATTTTTCTTTTTCAGAACTCTCATCTGTAGCAGACACCACCTGCACCCTTTACCGTGGCTTTCTGGGCAGTGGGTATAGGACACCAGAGGCAACAGGAAGGGAAGACTTTTCTTGCAGCTCCACCCCCCTCCCACACACACACACACACACACACACACACACACACACACACACACACACACACACTTAATCTCCATTTCCAAGGGGTTAAAGGTGGAGTAGTCCTGCTGTTTGGGCTTGTACAGCCTTCTATTAGCATTTCAATGCCTCTGGCTGCACAATGTCCAAAGAAGGACATTTCTGTGTAGGGACCGACATCATGCAGATAACAGAACTATTCCGTGTGCCATTTCCATAGAGAAGACTCCAACCTGTTGATGGGCATCTGTACATTTGGTTATTGCTATGTGTTTATTTCCACTCCCATAATGCTGGACATGGAGAAGCTGTTTAGGTTCTATAGTTAACTCCATAAGGATCTTGTCAGACATCTTAAAATGGACGTAAGGAAGGAAACTTCTTAAATGTTAGTTTGGTTCCTTTATTGAGTTGTATGAACCTTGCTATGTATGTTTTATACAATGTTGTGAATTTTTGTACAAAACTTCTCCCTCTCTCTGGTGGTGCTCACATTCACAATGGTTCACCCACTTAGCCTCTCCGTCTCTATGCTTCTGGTCATATATTGTGGTGGTCACACTTTGGATGCCTCTAAATTCTGAATATTCACAACAACAACAAAAAAAAAAAGCATCACATTACAGTTTGTTAGTCATCTTAATATTATGTACTTAACTGTTTGTTTTTCTGGCACATTCTTCCAGGGGCTAATTCAATCGAGCTAAGGTTTTGCAGAGTGAGTGGGTGAGTCAGTGTGGTGCGCCCATGTGCAGGCCTTAACACTTCCTAATGCTCTTGTTAACTTTTTTTTATCATACTAGCGTGGGAAAAATTGCCTGATGGGCAGTTCTTCAGTCCACCTTTGACCTTCTGCACTAACAAACCTTTTCATTTTTCTTTAAGGGAAATGGGGAAATGTCGCAATCCTGAATGCAAACCTCCAACTTCAAGTTTGAAATACCCACATGTAATTGATTGGCCATGGTGTCTTAGGCTTTTTTGTATTAGGGACAATTTGAATACTGTATTTCTTTTCTTACAGGGTATTCCCCATGATGAAACTTAATCAATGCACTCCCAGCGATTCCCCAATAGAATGTAAAAATTTTGGTGGTGATTCGAATTTCTATTTAGGAGGAGTGGTATTACTTATGGACAGACAGACACTTGCAAACTATATATAGTGGGATATTTGGTATGTTCAAAGAAAATGCCATTGGGAGATCCTAGTCCATTAGTTTAATCACCGGGAATGTTTTCAAACACAAAACTTCACATTGGCAAACCTGCACTAATTATATCACTCAGCAATTTCCTAGAATGCAGAGTTTACAAATTGGTCCATCACATTGGAAGTTGTTTTTATTATGCTTTTTTTTTTTTGCTTTATTTTTTCTTCCCCCCCCCCCCCCCCCCCCTCCTGTATGGCAGCATAGCTAAGAAATATCTGCTCCCTCTCTCTCTATATATATATATGTATAGTTGTAAATGGAGTATTACTCTGCATATGTGCGATGCGGAAGTGCTGTTAGGGCAGGTGCGCCAAAGAAGGACAGATGAATGAGGAGAATTGTCCAGTGGAGGTTTTATTTGCCATGCTCATTGCATAGCTCTGTGGACTGGATGTGTAACTCTAGGGATTCCACTGACCACACTATTGGACTTTTAGTGCTCATGCCTTAATACAGAGATCAGAATGCACAACAGTCCTTGATCGTTCTTAAGCCACTGGACAGGAATTTCAATTCTTAAATCAATTATGCACATTAAATTTAATTTGAAACATATTCCATTAAATTTATTTTTGGAGTGAATTAATGAATGGCTTAAAACAAGAGCTTTAAAAAGCCTCAAGCTAACATGGGCAATTTCTGTTTCCTGTTTAATGCACTTATCAATGATGTCATTACTAGAGAAGTCTTCGTTATTACTGTCTAAAATATATTGCCCCAGATAATACAACCTTGACACGTTCTATCTGCAATGCCTTTTTTTTTTTATGGTACTGCATTTAGATGTTTGTGTGTCTTTAGGAGAAACAATTACTATGGTGATTAGTTAATTTCATTTAGAATGAGAATATTGTTGTCCTGTCTCTCCACCCTCCCCTCCTTCCCCACTCTCACCATCCACCCCTCTCCCATGCAGAGGGAACTCCTGTGTTTGTTCATGCCGGTCCCTTTGCCAACATTGCTCATGGCAATTCCTCCATCCTTGCTGACAAGATAGCCCTCAAGTTGGTCGGCAGTGACGGGTTCGTCGTTACTGAGGCTGGATTTGGGGCCGACATTGGGATGGAGAAATTCTTCAACATCAAGTGCAGATATAGTGGTGAGGCAGTTGTGCATACTGTAGTGTGTGTGTGGCTGTCTCTCTCTGTCTGTCTCATTAGCCTGAGGCAAGGGAAAGGTTTCAGTCAAGTATTTGATGTGGAACAAATGATGTGTGTGGAATTCACTTGCCTGCTGTGTTGGTGTTGATAGAGAATATCACCTGCTATAACTATAGCGCTAGTGTATATCGCCATCAGTCTACTCATTGAATAGGACACTGCCCTGACCTTATAGTTCCTGCATAGATATCTTCAAAAACAAAGACCCAAAAAGAATGAGAAAAGAGAAATAGCAGTGGGAGATATTTTTAATGAGAAATCTTAACACTGGCCTTAAAAAAAAATCTGATCACATGAAAATGCAACCTTGACAAATTCTCTCTGCAAGAGCTTTTCTTTCTTTATCATAATAATACTATATTTAGAATTTTGTGATTTTTTTTGAGAGAAATGATTGCTATAGTGATTGATGAACCCATATTCTATTGAAACAGGGAAGAGTGAGTGCTACTGTGGTTGAGCTATTTGACGGACATATGAGCTGGTGGTGCACAAGAGATCATAATGTCTTACTTCATATTGCCTTTCTTCTTTTGAACTGCTAGATTTAATAATTTCCTTTGCAGTTCCACCTTTCTTGCTCATCTAAAATGAATGTCCTTCAACATGATTCATTTCCTAAGTCAAATATTTCAGTATTGCCTTTATGCATGAGTCATCACCTGGAAAATGACTGACCTGCCCACCACTAATAGTCAGACAGGTAGACAGACAGACAGACAGGTGCACATCAAGCCCCTCACACTGGGCATGCTGCATTCTTGTCATTCCTTCCCCTCTGTAATTAAAAGTACACTCAATGGACTTTGTGCTCTGTTCAGCATCTGTCGTTCAAGTGATGTGTTGTTACTAAAAATTCCTTACCCAATGCTAGGACCCACAGTGCTTAGGGTTGTACATTTTTACCCCCCCCCCCCCCCCCCCCCCCCCATAATAATAAACACGGACAAATTAAAACAAACCAGAACCCTTCCCTTTACCTTCTTTTGTTTGAGATAGCACAGTAGATTCATGTCTGCTACAGCCTCAGCTAGGTTTCCTTGACTGCACGATGTGTATTGTTTTTCCATGCACTATTAGCATGAAGCTTCCTGGGGGAAGCCTTCTGCTGTGCTCAGAGCAGTTCATGCACAATCTGCATGTCTTTTGAAGAGTAAAGGAACAGAAAACATGTCAAACTAAACGTATTTCCATATTTTGGCATTTCCTATTTTTGTTGTGTATATATGTAATGCATTACTAATGCTATAATTTGCAATATCCTATTGACCAAATATTGCAGTTGTTAACAATTGAACAATTATCAAATTAGAATTAGTGTGTGTTTGTGTGGATCTGCTGCTCACTGCACTTGTGTTGTCCTCCAGTGGTTCCTTGTAGTTCAGAGTGTGTAAGGTGATATGCCTGTGGCAGTCAGAGCTTCCTCTGCCCACACATCCTCTCCTTGCTGGTCGGACACTTCAGATTTCTATTGACACTGAGTTAAGGTCATGTTATTATGTTGATTGTCCTCAGTCAACCAGCTGATATTAATGTGGTGGAAAATCAGTGGAAGAAATAAATAAGAGATGTGTAGTTAGCAAATGAACATTGCTAGAATTATGGAGTGGCTGGCCCTACATACCAAGGGCTGGCCACAGGCAGTGCTGGCCACAGGCAGTGCTGCTGTATCGTCCTTTAAGTCAGTAAAGGTGTGAAAACTGACTGCATAGTTTGCGAGGGAGGAAGCGGGGCAGCTGGAATGAAGAACGTGTGGAATATTTTGTTGTTGTTTTTTTGTTTTACTCCTAGTATAAGCATAGAGATGTCTGTCTGTCTGTCTGTCTGTCTGTCTGTCTGTCTGTCTGTCTGTCTGTCTGTCTGTCTGTCTGTCTGTCTGTCTGTCTAGTGGTGAGTCTGACATCTCCCAGGGGTTCATCCAGTAGGTCAAGCTAAGGTCATGTGACGCTGCACCACCTTGAGATTTTGCAGGGAGAGTGGTGATGACCAGCCCTGAGCATGAGCAAACATTTATGAATTTGCTTTTTTGACTTATTGCTAGTTTGTTTAAAAGCAGAATGGCATTTGTTGACATGTCCACAGTCTCAGCAATACATTATCTTCATCGCAGGAAATGTTTCAGACAAAAATCTTCACCGCACACACACACACACACACACACACACACACACACACACACACACACACACACACACACACACCAGCAAGATTGTGTGGAACCATCTGGTGTGGGTATTGGGTGAACCTGCATTGTGATGTTCTAGTGGCATCAGTTGCCTGCCAGAGCACTATGTCTCGGTTAGACTATGCTTGGGACCTCATCTGTATGCCTCCTATAGACAGTGGGTTATGGACTTGGTGTAATCCTTATTTAGTTTTTAAAACATTCAAGTAGTTTTACTTCTGATGAGTCATTTTGAGTCAAAATGTGACTTAGTTTCCTTCAAAACTGTTTGGATTCATGGTAACCATGTCCATATAAGGAAAGAAACAGACTGATGAAATTTTTTTTAAATCTGTAACATTTTGCTAATCCTAATGTAAATCAGTTTGCCATGGAAAATGCATATTTGGATAATAGCTAATTGGAGTCATTACATTTAAGCTTTCATGTATAGAAAGGTATGTGATCTCTATGTGCTAGTTCTAATTGATGCTGTTGCCATGACAGGTAATTATTTGCTATGATATGTACACCCGAATATCTATGGATAAAATTATGATAAATGATATAGTCTAAATGTCTAAAATTGAACATATATTTTTTTAGGCTTACTGCTGGCTTTTTTTCTTTTAAGAAATAAATCCTTAGCATTGTCACGTGTGCATATCCTTTTCTTCCTCTTTTGCAACTACAGTGCATTATCCCATAACAGCTTAAATTTGCACATAAACTGTCGGGTGGTAACCAAGGGCTTTATCAGCAGCTGCATGACTGCTTTATCATTTGCAAAACCAGCATGTGATTACTTTCAATTGAACTTTTACAATGATCTCAAGCCCCTTTATTTTTATTCTGCCAGGGTGTGTGAACGTAAACCTACCAGTAGTGATATTGAAGATTTAAAAGTCTTCCTATTTTTCACTCAACTCTTTGGGGATAATTTGAAAGCTGAGGTACCAATGTATTTATCCCAAGCTGTGGGTGTGCCTACTGAGGTTTTGAAAGTACAGTGGTGGCAGAAACACAAGGTTGAACTAACAAGGTGGTCCAGAGTTGGCAAGCAAGTGATTTTAGAACAGCCATCGTCAGCTGCAGCTGTAGGATACTCAACTATTTTTTCAATGAAAGACAGCTGTTCTTTGGAAAATTGCTGATTACTTTTTGCATTTTTCTTTTTCCTTTTTTGTTGGCACTTTATGATTTTGGTTTGAAATGAATATTTTGTGTACCTTATAAATTTGACGATCTATATGTAGGAATAATTACTTAAATTTGGAAGCATAATTAGTACCTTTAGAAGCATAATTGATGAAAAATGCAGCATAAAGGAATAGCATAGTTGGTCCCAAAATTAGCATAATTGGGAAAGTGTGCTGATGGGGTACTAACCACAATGTGGTCAATTGTGTGGCTAATCATTTCCTAGACTGCTTTACCACCTGCTATGGCTTTCAGAATGCACAGCCCTCACTCTCTCACCTCCACTTTCTTAAAACGGTGCATCCAATTGTCCCAGCAGAAACTAACTTTTGACTGATTGTGATTAATACCTTCTAACTAAGGTAGTAAAAATAGTTTCCAGGAGGTACATGTGGAATGAGCATGTCAAGGTGACTGTTAGAACTGTTTCAACAGCTAATGTGCAGAGAGAGCTTCAGGTGAACATCTGCTGACAGAGGTACTCTCTGACCGTAGCTGGTGCCCACACTCAGGCAACTGCCCACATCTCCACGACAGCTGCCTGGCAGACAGAGGCCAAACCAGGGCCTGTCCCACTGCTGAAAGGTTCCATGAGCAAGCCCCTCCCACGAATGACCTGCATCAAACCATGCAACCAAACTGTTGCCTAGCCCGGAGCCTGATTGTCTCTGGGACAATGGGCTGTTGTTAAATTACCAAAATTAAAGATTGGTAATATTACTACTATTATTATTTTAATTTCATGGATTGAGTAAAACTGAGCTTGACTTCAGTTTAGTCAAATGTTTAGTATATTAAATCAAGTTAATTAACAATTAAAATTGCTAGAGTAAACTTCAGTAGCTGCTGAGTGTTGCTATGCCAGGCCTGTGTTGCTATGCCAGGCCTGTGTTGCTATGCCAGGCCTGTGTTGCCATTGTTGTTTGGAAGGTTAGCTAGGACATGAGGTGGAGACTAAGTTATTTTTAATTCAGTTCTCTTAACTTTGCATATTTTCCTTCACCTTTGGTATGGCCTTGGGATACAAGTATCTGGTAAGATTATATTCAGAGCTGTGGATACTGTACTGTACTGTTGTATGCTACAGTCATGTCAAGTATTACACATGTTTGAGACTTCAGAAATGGTGTTTGAATGCTTTCTACATGGATGTTGACCACTACACATTCTAACTGCTGTACTGAGACATCAAACAACTGAATTTCTTCATTCCAGCTGTCAAAAATCTTTGGAAGCACATAAAAGTGTAAACTCAAAAGAACTGCACACTATTGCACTAATGCTGAACCACAAGCATGTTACCGCACATGCATCAGGCCACTCCTCTCAGATTAGCTATGGGCTATTTATGCTGCACCAAGCACATGCTGTCTGTTTATAAGTTGTCTAGCCAAGCAGCAAACCACTGGAGCATGTGGTTGAGCTAAACCACTGCCCTGTGGTTTGTGTCCCTGAGGTTTACAACAATCTGCCCACACAATGCATCATTTCACTGTAGCATGAGATGAGTTCATTACTTGTTCATGCAGTAATTTCACTAAGCATGGTTGAAGGAGTCTTCTTCCTCCTGTGCTATATACAATGTCTACTATGTCTACTATAGGCTGTGAAATGTGGAGAGATGTGTGTCACACACATCTGCTCCAGTCTTATGTCATAGAGCTGGCAGCCCAACTGGCTAGTTCACTCCCTTTGATTACAGTGAATGTCTCTGTGTGGGGACTTATTTGTTGAGTGCAGTTAGTGACAGGTCCATCAGACAATAGCCCTTGAGCCTGTCATGGCTTGTCATGGGGAGAGAGGCATGGACACAGTCAGTGGCCACTACCACACATGGTGTGTTCTGGAGGCCATCCCATCTCACTGGAGGAAGTCTTAGTACTGATGACCCATAATCATTGTGGATGACGATGGCTTTATGCATGCTCCTAAATGAGTCTGTCATACAGCTGATGTATATTATGATCTACATGTTTATCCTGGATGTGTGCACATTCTTAGGATCCATTTCTGTTTGCCTGGAAACCAATGGTAATGTTTTTGTGACTATGTTGGAAGGTTCTCAAAGAAATGCTGGGATAGTGTTGAACAAATATCCCTAAGTGCTTCGTGCTGCTCAATCACTTATAAAAAATACTTGAATAGGAAAAGAGAACAAATTTATTCAATCATAAAGTGCATGATGTATTAGATCATCCACGTCTGTTGTGTGTAATAAAGTTAGCATAGATTCTTGTTCACTGTCGAAGCAAGTGTTAGATGTTTGCTAAGCACATACATGCATGCAGGTTGGTGGGAGCTCGGTCATCCAGTCCTTCCTTGTGTGTGCGTATTAGTTGAAAGTGGGACTGAACCTATTCTGTGGGTGTGTGTATCATAAAATATTTCATAACTTAAAGGCTGATAAAATATCTCTAACTTAGTGCCTTGACAACCAGCCAGTCTTATGCAGTTTCCCTCCACATTCCTCCATCAGAGTTACCTTCAGGTCTTCCTAGTCCTTCGGTCAAGCTTCATTTCTTCTTGTTTCAAGTGCACAATTAATTCTCAATTATGAAGTGATTACATATCTTGCTGTTCATCTTTGCCTCTTCTGGATGCAGCTGTTTCTTATGCCTGCTGGTGTCTTCCCTCATGCAAACACAATAAGCATAAAGGAACTGTATTAGAGAGTTTTCTTACTTCCTTGAATGCATCTTTTTCTTCTTTTTTTTTTTGTGCGTGTGTATGTGCGTGTTTGCATGTGTGCATATGTGCATCTGCAAATTACAAATATGTTACATTCTCTTAGAACTGGATACATCCTTGCATGCAAGTTGAGACCCATTCACTTCCTATTGTCTGTGCTGATGTGTTTCTATGATGATTTCTTGCAGGACTTGTTCCAGATTGTGTGGTTCTAGTGGCAACCATTCGCTCTCTGAAGATGCATGGAGGAGGACCTGCAGTCCTATCGGGACAGCCATTGGACCCTGCCTATACCCAGGTTGGTTCCTCCACATTCTAGTTGTTTGCTCTTTTCCCCTTCTTTTTTCCCCCCTCCCCCTCCTCCTCCTTTTTTTTGTTGCTGTTTGTATGTCTAATTGTTGTGATGATATATGTAATTATGATTGTAGGAGAACTGTGAGCTTGTTGAAGCTGGTTTTGTTAACCTGAAGAAGCACATTGAGAACGTGCAGCTGTTTGGTGTACCAGTAGTGGTTGCTATCAATTCCTTTGTCACTGATACGGAGAGTGAGTGTGAACTAGTTCAGAAGCTCAGCAAACAGGCCGGGGCCTTTGACGCAGTCATCTGTGACCACTGGCGTCTTGGAGGTGAGGAGAACACAACTTGTAGCATAACGCAAATGTGTTTATAATAGAACATAATGGATGAATGACTTAATAATATATGAACAAAACTGAAGCATTATTAATGCTCTCCTTTTACCTGTGACACGCAGGTCTACGAACACAACACTTGGAATGGGGGTGGGGGGGTGGATACAGCCACAAGTTTTGCTCAAGAATAGATTTCTAACTAATTGTTTACTATTTGGAAACACCAATGTTTGTTGTTACAACTAATTAGTTACAACTATGTGCTTGACTGAATGGAAACCCTGCGATAACAACTGAGTACTTTTTGCTGTATAGAAATCCAAAAGTTGTAAATTTTAACACTCCTAAATGATAAATATTATAGTAATTATTTGCCACAGGTCTTAGTGAGGGACCGCTCTTGTTTTCTGTTAGTGATTATTATTTCTTTCCACATATATATATATATATATATATGTGTGTGTGTGTGGGGGGGGGGGGGGGGGGGGTGGGAAAGAGAGAGAAGGAGAAGGGTTGTCTATTGAATTCAACTGGATACAATTCTGTAATTTTACGGCTATATTTTGTTTATTTTAGGAAGTGGAGCTGTGTGTCTTGCTGAAGCTGTCAAGATGGCTTCAGAATCGAAGTCTGACTTCCAATTTCTCTATGACATGGAGCTTTCATTGGTAGACAAGATCAGGTCGATTGCCTGCCAAGTGTATGGTGCCGATGACATCTCCCTGTCAGACGAGGCCAAGAAGAAATTGGAGAACTATGAGTCTCTAGGGTATGGCAGTCTTCCCATTTGCATGGCCAAGACTCATCTCTCACTATCACACGATCCATCTCTCAAAGGAAGGCCCACTGAATTTACTGTTCCCATTCGAGATGTGCGTGCAAGTATTGGGGCAGGCTTTATATATCCTCTGGTGGGTTCCATCAGCACTATGCCAGGTCTCTCTACCCGACCCTGCTTCTTTGACATTGACATTGATGCTGACACAGAGGAGATCACCGGCCTCTTCTAAACTGTGGAGTTCATTAATGAGGCTCTGTGTAGACGTAGTGTGCTAATTGTTATATGCACATATGATACATAGCAAGTATTTATCTTATTACCAAGTGCTCCGTTTATAATTGGAAACTGAGGATAATTATGCAAGATACAGTAATACACAGTATGTCAAAAAGCGTACACTATCTCTGTTGGGTTCATTGATACTGCAGCAATAGAACTTCATAATTCCTAATTGAATGTACAATTTAGATTACAGAGAAGCTGCAACTACACGTAAAAATATAATTTAGACACAAAAACAACAACAAAGGTTAACAATCCAAACAAAAACAACAAACTTTTACCTACAAATGTGCACTTAACTACGTTGAAATGTAGATCACCCATAGCATTATAATGTTGCAAGTTCTAGTTTGAAAGGGTGGGAGTCGTTTCACCTGCAGATAGCAGCTGTATTTGTGCATTTTTGGTGTTTTTTAAATTATTATTCTAGGTATAAGAGAGGACTCCACTTTTATGTTGTGTACTGTTATTGTCAATTTTGATATTTAGTGGTGGAAACTGATAGTTTGTACTCCATGGAGTTGTTACAAGAAGTGACAATGTTGATTTTAGTTGTATACCAAAGGCAACAAACCAAAACACCTCTTCTTAATCTACGATCAACCTCGGCCATAATCAACCTCAGTCCTCCAATGTGGTTACTGCACATTATCAACTTGGTTTGGTGACCTGATATGATCTGGGCGGCAAAATAGTGATAAGTCACCACTAGCATGTGTTGTAATGGATGATCCACTTTCATGGATTGCTGCCAAAATCTGCAGCTCCTCTGCCTACAAGTAGTTCAACTTTGGCTGCAAACTGGGCATTAAAAGTTTCACATTTTGTTAACATGGATAACCACTCAATGCAATAGCATATCAAACTTGCTGGAGTGCTTCAGAATTTTTTTAATTCTTTTATCAATAACGAATCTTACTGTAGTCTGCCATTTGTTTGTTTTTGTTTGCTATCTCCTCCAAGCCACCTGAATCTATAGGGCTCAAATTTTCAGGGGTTGACCGTGGCTACCCAAGGATGGTAGTAGGTAAGTTTGGTGAAGATAGGTTGTAAAACCCTAGCTGTTTAACTGATTTTTTTTTCTTCAGAATTTCCTGGGGGGGGAGCAGGGCTCAATTTCATGCATGAGTAACCACCAAGCTGTATTACAACTAGAGTACTGCAAACCACAATATGTAAGCATGGTAAGTGAGGTCAGAAAAATTGCTTAACTTCCTTTACTTCTTACTATTTATTTTCTATTTTTCTTGTTTTGGTTAGTGTGAAAAAGAATTGATAACAAACCCACCAACTTGTGCAAATCCTTATAAAATGTTATGTAGTCTGTGCATAATGCCTCTCCTCCCAGGAGTTGCACACATGACCACTGGCCAGGTTGGGGAGAATGTGGCTAGGCTAGGGTGTAGGTCCATTAAATATACTTTTCTTATTCATAGAGAACCACAAGTTGTAATCTGAAGTGCTATTCAAAAGGACCACTCTAGAGAAAGTTGTGTTGATGGACCACACAGGAAGTTTAAAAAGATACTAATTACTAAACATGCATTCAAAATATTTACTTGAGAAATGGGGCAGTGCCCTGCAAACACCCCTCCCCTCCCCATGTATGACAGCAAGAATTATTACCCAGGTGAGTTCAGAATGGCACTAATTACTGGAGGTGCATTCATAATATTTCAGAAATGCCCCACAAGCCCTAACAACCCACACCCTACATAAAACATTAAGCAAATTCAATAAGTTTGTAACTACCTGAGGCCTAGGTTTTTCACCAGTCAGGATTATTTCTGCAGGGTGGATGTCCTTATAGTCTAGCTTTTGTTAACCAGCAAAGTGTCCATCCAAGTAAGTACCCATACTACCAATAAAATCAACAAAGACATCTTACTACAATTCTGAAATGGTTTCATGCATAATTTGGCTGATCTCACAAGAGAGTGTTTACATAATTGTGGTTGGTAGTACTCTTGTAAATACAACTTGATTGTCAACACAAGAATTAAGTAGCCACCCCCAAGGGCTGACAGATTAGTCTGACATGAGAATGCCAAATTCAGGGTGCCAAATCCCTGAAATATATTCCAAATTATCTTGGCCTCATTATTCCATCTTACAAACTAAACATGCTGCTTTCGATACACTTTCCTTTTTTTCTTCCTATATTGAAAGTCCTTTAATACAATTGATCTAAAACAAAGGAGGAAGTGCAATGAGCCACAATGAGATATAGCTGACAAAAAAAAAAATTTTTTTTTTAACATCAAACAAGACCCTAACATGCTGAAGCTCTTGCTGGTAACTTTGAATGAATTATAATGAATTGTTCGGAATCATACTTCTGAAATTGAAACATTTATGCGGTGTAATTTATTAATCATGAATATCAGTAATAATTCCATTAATATTGTTAGAGAAAAACCCGCTCCATGGACTGTTTTTTAGCCCACCTTTGGTGGGATGTAGTCACAAGTGACTGCTTTGAAGACATGTAGACTTTTAAAAAAAATGAAAATGTGATCTAAAGTGTTTCCATAAGTATCATTTAGGACAATTTTAACCTTACACACGAAGAGGAAGAGGTGTGGCCAGATGAGACCCACTCCATATTATTTGCATAGTCAAGCTGTGTCTGCATGCCAACGTTTTAGGCCTGAAGCTCCATTCTATTTTCTGGCAAAAGTACCCTTTTTGGCTTTTTTAGATACAGGAAGGGGTGTGGCCATATAGGTATGTTTATGACATTCTCCTAGTGGCACTGATTCTAAATATTTGGGTCTGTGGGTCTAACTTCAACCGTTCGAGCTTGAATCAAGGTTAGACAGACAGACTATTTGTACTTCATAGTATAGATACAATTATTACATGCTTTCAATGACTAACAAACATCTTTTTTTTTTATTTAACTTTTAAATGCAATTAGCATAGTAAAACACAGGGATCATTGTCTGGCCACTCGATTAAAAAAATTTTTTAAAATAGATAAAGAGCTGTTTTTACAGCTAGGATATGCAAGACATGATGAAATTTCCTGGAAACAGTAGACATATGGATGACTAATCTATCTATCTATCACAAAAAACGTCCTCATCATAACTAATCCCAGTTGCCTTCCTCCACCCCTAACTTGGCCATGCCCATATTTATGCAATTTGTGCATTCATTTGAATCCATCTATTGGCAATATGGAGGGGGGAATATAGTACACTAAGTTGGGATCACATGACCAGATCAAGCCTTATATTAGGCTAGTAATGCCAAACTTAAATTAAAATGCTTAAGTTCTCCTGAAACTGCCACAAAAAAAGAAGTCAAAATGCCAAACTTATTTTCCCCTTGCCCTGGGACATATAAACCAACAGGTAACAAATTACATAGCAAGAAAAGCAATATAACTATTTTCATATTTGCCTGAATGGATTTGATGAAACTTTGCAGAATATGGCTACATTGCTACATTAAAAAATAATAATAAAAAAATGTTTAAAAATTTTTAAAAAAAGAGAGAGAGAAAAGAGAAAAGAATGCTCAAGTGCCACACCTGGTGAAAAAAAGGAGTTCAAATCATAATAGGTATTTTTCTTTCCAAATTCCTCCCCTCTCTTTTCCTTCATCTTTCTTTTTCTCTCTCTCTTTTTTCCCCTCCCCAATACCTGATAAAAGGACTTGTTGAGCCATCTTGACCAAATTTTCAGGACTGGTGAGATAACCTGGGGATGTTCCTGGCAAAATTAAATTTCCATGAAATAAAGGCATAAAAAATTAAAAGAAAGAAGAAAAAAAAGAGGAGGGTTAAGAATTTTTTTTTTTTTTTTTTTTTTTTTTTTTTTTTTTTTTTTTTTTTAATATCGCATCAAGGCTGATAAATGTTAGTAGTTGTATTGTGTTTGTGTAACTGTATTAATCTGTGTTCAGTTTAGTATTCATCTGTGTGCATCTCAAGTCTGCTCCAGCAAGAATTTTCACTTATATTTTCAGATGGCAAAAGCACTAGCATAGTCTACAAACTGCTTCAAACCCTTATTTAAATACACTTTGACTATACTGTATCGAAAACAAAATAATGTGATATCTTTAAATATAACCATTAGTGCTGTGAAAGCCCCCCCCCCCCCCCCCCCCTACAAATTGTAACCAGATAAAATCTGGATACTTCTGCTTTTTTGTGTATACATTTAAGTGCCAAATACAGACACAAACCTTGATAGAATTCGGTATATTCTTATGCATTGAACAATTATGTCAAATAACTTTGCTGAGTGGGTGTCTACTCTTATTTTGACACAGAATTGAACTGTTGGTTATTATTAAGTAAATCAGTCTGTTGAGATGATTAGGAGGAAATATCAATTGATCACATCACTGATATTTTGCATCCTCACCTGTGGGAGCAGTACAGTTCTATCTACCTCTGGTAGTAAATACAAATAAACCAAGATTAAATTTTTAGGGTTTTTTTTATTTTTATTTTATTTTTTTTTTATGTCCTGGTTGATAAGTACTTTTTTTTTTCTTTATAGGAATTATCTAATTCACTGATAAATAATGTTCATACATATCAACATTTTTGGCAAGCAATTGGTTGATTTACACTTATTGTAGTACTAAAAAGTATAAACTTTTCATTTCTTGTTGAATATCAGTAATAGTACCAGCTATTTTTTCCAGATAGAAGTTGAGTGCAACAAAATTTTTATCCAGGTTGGAACTTGAAGGTTCCACAACTTAGGTGAGAGCTGTTTCAGTTCGTTTGTTTACTAAACTAAACAATTTATACACATTAAGCTATTAACTAAATCGTACAACTTCAGTCAGCAGTTTTCTACTGTGAGTGATTGGTTTTAGAGTTCAAACCAGCAATTTCGCTTCACTATACCGACAAAAATCTTCATATTTTTGAGGTACTGTAGGTTTTAAAACTGGATGCAGCACTCATCACAAACTGGCCATTGTTATTTCCAGGGACAAACCGAGAATTTCAATCCTGCAGAAGCAGGAAGTCCAAGTTATTCCAACCCAATCAAAGTTTATCCAGCTATTAACCGACCAAAAAAAAAGTCTGACCCTTGTTTTTCTGTGTTTTTTTTGTGTCATCGCTGTCAATTAAAAATTTTTTTTTTAATTAACAACAGCAATTATGACATCTGAAGAGCCAATTACGGATCGAAGATTATGGCTTCCCTCCTGTAGAGCGTGCAATTGTATTTCAGCTATAAAAAGGATCTCTGACAGAAGTAGACATCAAAATCAAAAGAAACTGAAGGAGGCAACCGAGAAAAAGAAGTGAAAAGAAGTTATCATCATGCCAGCTATTCCAGCATACCTGCCCTTTGCCCTCACTTTCTTCTTCAATATTAAATTTGATCTCTTCTACTCAGAAGACCTCAGCAACAACTTCAATCTTTTCATCTCACCAAGAGAAGGTACTTATTTATATTTGCAGACAGTAGATTAGAACAGATAATGACATTATTGCTGTTTGTCCTATAGGCTATGAGGCTAAAACATTGTATGCTGAGATGCAAACAGACATCCATTCCCCTAAGAATACGAACAACAGTTTGAATATTGTAATGGATCATGTTAAGATATTTTGGGATGGAGCAAATGAAAGAAATTACTTCAGATTGGATGAGGAGCTGGAAATGTTGAAGACCACAACTAGTAGCAGTGAAGCATCAATGTTTTCATTAGTAACCACCCCAGAACTCCATGCTGATGGCCAGTTCAGAATAGAATACACTACCACTAATGTTACAGAAGCCTCCTCTTTAGAGACTAACACAACATATGACATAGTGTTGCAACTAAATTCTGGACCAGGAGTCAGCCAGTATGGACCCTATCATCTTGGTCTTCATGAAAGGACTTCTGATCATACTCGGCTATCTTTTGAACTTCGAGGCAGCAGCTCCACATTACCAGAACTAAAACCCTGAACACATGCTCAGAGAGAGAAGAACGTCATATGAAGTAAGAATGCAGCAACTACAACAAGAAAAGGAACTGGAAAGGAGTCACCCATGGATCTTTGGAGCATTGAAGTAGCGATTCCACATTTCCTGATATAAAAACAACAACTGAACATGTACTCTGGAGAGATATATTATATTGGAATATAAAGTTTAAAAAGTCACTCAATTATGAATCTCATCAACTTGTGAGCTATGGTCATCTCTGGCTAATTTTTACACTCTGAAGCAGTAACTCCACATTTCATGAAAATTAAATTCTGAACACTCATTCATATATTCCATTTAAATTATTTCATAGATTCACATTTCAGCATTATATCAATTTCAACCTTATATGAATTTTATTGTATATACATGTGATGACACAAAATATATTATTAATTTGGTTGGGATCCAACAATAGTTTGTGAATAATTTTAGTATTCTTTTATCTATCTATCTATCTATCTATCTATCTATATACCAAAGGATATATATATATATATATATATATATATATATATATACATGTATATACATATATGTAGCTATAGCTAATGTAGGATGTAGCTAGTATGTTTAACTATTAACTGTCTGAGTTACAGGATTTTGAAAACTTCTGGGCCGATAAGGATGAAATTAGGCATGAGTACTTGGTGTGGGATGGTTTTTTTACATGATAAAATTGTGGAGTTGTATTTTTTTTTATCTGTGGGATACAAGTTTAGGAACATTTGGAATAGGGAGGGGGGGAGCATATGTACACAAGTTTTGCTCAAGACTGGATTTTTAACTTTGCTGGTGACAAACCCTCGGATCTACAAACCTGAACCTTGGTATGCATGCATGACCTGAATTAGTTGCAACATGGGTGGGTCCCATTTGGCCACACCTCTTTCTTGGTGTGTAAGACTTAAAATGCCAAAATTGCACTACGGAAAACACTGGGACCTAACAATCATAAGTATATGTGCACAGCATGACCCTGGGAGCAAGATGGGCTGGGTTCCACCTGGTCATACCTTTTGGGTGTGTAAGGGTAAAAATAGTTTGAATGTGTACATACATATGTTAATGTGTTGCCACTTCCTGCTAAACCACAGTGACGAATAAAACTTGCTCTTTTGAGTGGATTATCCTATATCAAGGCTAGACTACAGCCCCAAAACATTGGGTCACCTAGCTACATCTCCTTTTGTGGGTGTGTGAGGCTAAAAATGCCAAAAATGGTATTTCAGATAATATGTGGACCTAGAATCCTAAGAAAAAAAGAAATTTTTACATATGCGTACATGATAGTGTATATTCACTTTATCATCACCATAGAAATGAAATCCACTCATATATATTAATTTATATGTGTGTGTGTGTGTGTATATATATATATAATATATATAATATATATATATTATACTATCAGCAAATTCCCATCGTTGCCCGGCCAATGTCAACATGAAAAATTATACAAGCCACTCATATTTTGGCCTGGTTGGTCATTTAATTAGCTTTTTGGTCTATAAATTTGCTTTTGGTAGCCAAAAAAAAATCCTGTGGATGTGGCTCTGATAAAACCACACCCACACATGCTTAATAACACTCACCCAGTTCCTTAGAAACTACGTGCCAAATTTCAGCCTAGTTGGTCCTTTGATTACCTTTTGATAGCAAAAAAAAATTTTTTTTTCCTGTGGGTATGGCTATAGCAAAAGCACACCCAATGTGGTCAATAATGTTTGCCCACTTACTTGGAGACAACATGCCAAATTTTGGCTGGATTTGTACATAAATTAGCTTTTAGCAGCCAAAACAACTTCCTGTGGGTGTGGCCATAATAAAACCACACCCACACATAATTAATAACACTCACCCAGTTTCTTGGAAACTACATGCCAAATCTAAGCCTTGTTGGTCCTTTGATTAGCTTTTTATAGCAAAACAACTTCCTATGGGTGTGGCTATAGCCAAACCACACCCAATGTTATATCATTATCAAATTTCAGCATGATTGATATATTAATTAGTTTTTGGCAGCCAAAATAACTTCCTATGGGTGTGGCCATGACCAAACCACACCCACCATTGCCACACCTACATATGCTTAATAATTGCCACCCAATTCTTTGGAAACCACATGCCAAATTTCAGCCTGGTTGGCCTTTTGATTAGCTTTTGATAGTAAAACAACTTCATATGAGTGTGGCTATAGCCAAACCACACCCAATGCAGTTAATAATGCTTACCCGGGTACTTGGAGACCACACTACAAATTTTGGCCTGATTTGCCCTTTAATTGGCTTTTGATCACCAAAACAATTCTGGTAGGTGTGGCTAAGACTAAAGCTGCACCCACTACCACATCTATATGCCACTATTAACGCTCACCCAGTTACTTGGAGACCACTTGCCAAATTTCGGCCTTTTTGGTCGAAGGATTTGGCCGTGATGCACGCACACACATACTTGTAAACCAAAATATATAATAGATATTTTGGTTTGTAAGTATGTTTGTGTAGGTCAGCTTAGGTTTGTTTGAAATTAGAACTCCACCTATTTAACTTTGACCTGCATGGCCAACTTTTTAATCAATGGTAACAGTACCATTTTTGGCTTTTTATAATATGAAAGTGGTGTGGCCATATAGACATGCTCATGACGTTCCCCTAGTGACATAGATTCTAAATATATATATGAGTTTGTGGATCAAGCTCCATTCTTTTTTATGGAAAAAGTATCATTTTTGGCTTTGTTTGAATACGGAAATCGGTGTGGTTATATAGATATGCTCATGACGTTCCTCTGATGACACCGTTCTAAATAAATATGGGTTCATGGATATAACTTCAAGCGTGAAGTGCGGACACACAGACAGACAAATGGACGAACTATTTGCACTTTATAGTATATATATATATTGGTTTGTGGGTTAACTTGCAAACTGTAAGTGCTCTACGGGAAGACATACGAAATACCAGTGATTACAACTTTATATATACTAGAGAAAGTACCCTGCTACACACAGAATCCCATTTCACTATATATTTTTTTAAACCCTGGTATGTATTAAATTCTAAAATTATGTTTTAGTTTTAAAACAATACTGGAAATTTCCAGCCCCCCCCCCCAAAAAAAAAGGGGGGGGGGGGGGGGGGGGAAAGGAAAAAAAAAACAATTTAACCATGACCAGGAGTTGAACCTGGGACCTTAGCACTGGCTGGAGGAAGTTTCAAAAGAACAGGATTCCCAAGAAAGTAATGTTTAGACTGCAAATTTTAACAAGTTTGCAGGTAAAAAGAACATCCTTGGTGTAGGATGTGTCTATCCTGAAGAGTGGGTTCACATGTTGCTTTGAAAATGAAATAAAGTGCATACAAAGATGCATATATGTGAACAAACTCTTTTAGCCTGACATGCACAGAGAATGAGGTGCGGCCAGGTGGGTCCCAGCCCATGTCGCTTCCAGAATTTAGTTGTGTATGCATACCAAGTTGGTCCACAGCTCCAAGGGTTTATCTGGCCAAAGCACCATACATGGATTTTTTTTTTTTTGGTGGCCAACATGAACATAGGATTGGGTGTGGCCATATAGACATATTTAAACGGTTCCTGGTGGCACTGATTCAAGTATGTATGAGTTAGTGGGTCAACTTCACCCTCTCAAGCGTGAATAGCAGACACACGGACATAGACTACTTGATCTCTATAGTATAGATAGATAATTAGATATTATTCAATAACAATAGGTGAGACACACAGAATACAACTGTCAGTTGCAGTTATGATTGGCATTCGTTTCATCACCATGTCTTACATTAGCATACTCAATTAGTTGCTCATTAGCATTTCCATTTTTCTTTAAATTAGATATCTAATATAATTAAACCTTATAATATGTTTATAGAGTCCAGTAAGAATCAATTTGATAAGGTTAATATGACATGTACACCAAAATAAGTACCATGGCGATCACATAACAAGTAGCTAAGTGGTTACAACAAAAGAAGAAAGAAAAACGAAAGAGTAATTAAACATTATAATTTGTTTATGGGGTCCAGTATGAATCAATGTGATAAAGTAATATGACATGCACACCAAAATAATACCATGGTGATCACATAACAAGTATCTAAGTGGTTATAACGAATACTTGCAGATTCCTGCATCATCTTTCGGCAGACACTTTCTGCACCCTCTTCCACCCACTCCTTCAGCACATTGGACAGAGCTACTCTTGCTCTTAGAATTTGGAATACTCTGAGTCAGAAAGAACAGAGAACAGATAGCCATAATGGTGCAGAATTTTTTTTTTTTTTTAACAAAAAGGAAAAGTACTCCAAGTAAGGATAGGTCAAGATGTGTATTGAGATGTTAATGAATAAACAGACAACTGCAATAGTTTAGAATAAATGAAGTGGAATAAAGCATCTATGGTACTTTACACATTCAGTTGTGTAGTTTAAATTAGATTAGCATTGTCCTCTAACCTTGTGCTTGCAAATAAGGACACTTCCAAGGCCCCAGGGGAATCCTGTATGTCCATGACAAGAGAAAGTAATTTTTTAATGAGGCAAGCAACAAAACACACAAAAAATTATGATCGACGTTTTGTGCACACTTAGTTACAGGAAAAAATTATGATAGACTCAGCCAATGTAGATAACAATTTGGTGTAATGGCGAATTATATGGTCATGCAGTGGATTAGTACCTGCTGAAAGCATGGTTGAGGCAGCGCTTGTGGAAATTTTTAGGACAGACAGCACAGAAGAGCTGGATACCACATGTGCTCTTGCAGACGTGGCAAGGCTTGAGTGTGCAATGACTCAGGAGACACTCGCGACAATACCATATAATCCAGCAGGAATGCAACTCAACTGGGGCTGAAGGAGAAAGACGATGAAGGGGAGGGAAGGGGAGGGGAGGAGAGGGGAAGGAAGGGGAGGGAAGGGGAAGGAAGGGGAGGGAAAGGGAGGGAAGGGGAGGGGAGGGAAGGGGAGGGGAGGGGAGGGGAGGGGAGGGGAGAAAGTTTTATGAGGGAGGAACATGTACAGAAAGAGAGGAACAGGAAATAGATAATGATCTAATCAAGCTGGAGATCTAAAAGGGTTATTTTGTAAGATATTCTTTCATGACTGAGTGGTGGCAGATTTTACATACAAACAGTAGGATCCACCATAATATTGACATGCAACGGGTGATGGGTGTGTGGGATTGGTATCACTGATGGACTCTACAAAGAACAGCAAACCTTGCAGACGCATATTGCGTGTGTTCCTCTTTCACAGCCATCACATAAAAACATCATCAATCCATTGTCACCTTTATGGCACTCCTGACAGAACTGTGAATGCAGAGAGAGGGACACGTGGTGTGAAGTTGGGGGGGGGGGGGTTAAATAAAGTGAACGGAACAGATTACTGGATTAAGAACATAAGTACCACATTTGAAAGATGGAAAGATGTTGTGTGTGTGTGTGTGTGTGTGTGTGCGTGTGTGTGTGTGCGTGTGTGTGCGCAGTGGGGAAGCATAACGAAGAATGCATTGTTCTTGTTGTAGTTTAGTATTCGATAGGCTGGATTATCCTAAATCTGATAGTAAACACAATGTGGAGACTCCTTACCACAACAGAGCTGGATTTCTCCCATGTGATGCATCTCTCAAGCTCACTCAGACAAACAGCTAACTGGCTGGCAGATGTGGCCACTTCAACTGCACTACGCCACTTAAGGAGTTCCTCAGACGGCAGCTCAATGGCTGGGGCTTCACAATAAGACACTTCTGCAGACCTGTCCCTACCTCCTTTGCACTTAGATGTCTTTTCTTTCAGGTTTTGTTATGAAATATTTTCCTGTTAGAATTTGAAATATATCTCAATGCAATTGTACATAGCAAATAACGTTGAAAGGAAGAATTTTTAGGGGAAATGAAGTGGAAGGGGAGGCAGGAAGGGTTGAGGCAATAGGAAGGAATCGGTTGATGAAGTGGAGGAGTGGGGAAGGGTATTTGACAAGGAATGAAAGGGGGGGGAAAGGTAAGTTACCTACCGATCTCAGAGGTGGTGTGAGGTATCATCTAATTATGGAGAGTTCCAGGAAAATGAGTCTCTTGGAGATTATGGGGAGGATTGGCCCAACCTCCCCCTCTGTCCTCAGGGTCATAGAGAGCTTAGGCAACTGAGAGCTATTCTAGAGAGAGAGGAAGTAGTGGGTAAAGGAGGACATGTCTACCCATGGATCTAGAGAATATGAGACCGGTGCATGCACACCATCCCTACTGCAACCACAAATTGTCATACCAGTACTTTAGTCATTCTTTTAGACTTATTTATTTAGGCAAAGGCACTTGCATAAAAAGCCCACAACTTACTTGCCCAACCACTATTCCTACACTTCTCACCTCTTGCTGGAGTTGGGCAGTGAAGAGTCTGTCCGCTACTTCTTCTACATTCTCCAGAACACTCAATGCAAATTGATTAGCCAGCTCAGAAAAGAGTGGGTCGAAAATACCGGACTCAGGGACGCAATGTGATAAGCAGAGAGAAATGGATGTCTTATTCGGGTGATGGAATGTGGAGACACTCTCTCTCTGTTGGATGGCTGAAGAGATGTGACTTGGTTTGGGGGGCTTTGTTTTTACGCATTCCAGATTGTGTATGTTATTCCCCCCCCCCCCCCTGAGATGAATTAGGGTTGGGAGAACTGAGGGAAGAGGGGCTCCTATTGGAATCAGACTTCCCCTCTGGCATCTCACCTTAGCAGACATCTCTCCATTCGCCTGATCATTTTTGCTACTGCTAGAACTACTGCTGCTACTACTTCTCCCTTTACGGTTTGAATTGCATTCCAGTTCACATCTCTCCCCAGGCCCCACACTCATATCTTCAATTCCATCAGCATCAGGTTTGAAAGTGTTGTACTTACTGTCTAGCTGGGACAGCAAGTTATTGAATGATGAATTACACTTTTGGAGACTCGTGGGGTCAAAGACTCGGCTAATCATAGCTTTGTTTTTCTGCAGCGCCTCGAACAGATTATTTTCCCGGAATCCCCTGAGGCAGAATGATTGTAGGAGTTTCTCAATGAAGAAGATATCTGTCACACTCCACCAGCCATGAGTAAGGTCTGCATAAGAAAAAGAACATCACTTAAGATGAGCATATACACTAAATAGTTACATGTTGATATGTAGCATATAGAGAAATCTGCATATTAGTCAGATTAAAATAATAAACTAAATCAATGGATTCCCATCAAATTTTTTACAACCCCTTCAATACATACAGAAACATTACAATAATTAACTTATGAAAATTCATAAATTGTTTCTTACATTTCCCTCTAATGACTGGAATTATTGTCTATTGTTAATTAATTAATTATTACAGTAGATTATACTCAGAAAAAATTTTATAACAAAATAATATGAATTAATTTAAAAAATTTTTTAAAAAATGACAAGAATATTTATTAGATAAAAATAATTCATGAAGATTTATTTTGAAAAAAGGAAAAAAAATATATAGAAAATGATAATTAAAAAAACAAACACCTCTCCCCCCCCCCCCCCCCCCCCCCCCCCCAGTAATGAAATTAATAAATAAGTAAATAAACACATGGGGAAAAAAGTAAGAGTTGTTCCGAACTAAAACCTGTGGCAAATAATTACTATAATATTTATTAAAAAGTAATGTTTTAGACCAGGCAAATAATTATTTAGACATAAAATGAGGTTAAAGTAGTGGTGAGATTTACAATTTTTTGGCCTCTATATAGTAAAAATGTAATTAATTGCAACCTCAGGGTTTCCATTATGTAAAAGCACTTAGTTGTAACCAATTAGTTGTAACAACAAAATTTAGTGTTTCCAGACAGTAAACAATTAGTTAAAAATCCATTCTTGATCAAGATTTGTGGATGTGTGCTGCACCTGCCCTACAATTCCAAGTGTTCCTAGACCTGTGAGCCACAGGTAAAATGAGAGATTTTTTTTTGGAAGGGGGGGAGGGGGGGTAGGAAGATAAATAATGGGTGTGTTTGGGTGTGGCCATCTTCATCTTTATAATTATGCCATCATTTGTATAAACAGTTCATGTCACACACATAAATGTATATTTTCATAGCTTTAGTAACATGGATTTATGCACACATTATTGTCCGTGTGGTTGACCACCATTGCCATGACAACATCCAACTCACCAACATCCTGCTCTTCCAATAGCTCCCTTAAGCTCTTCTCATTCTTCTGCCTCACAAGATCTCTCCCGACCACACCTCTTTGCTCCACATCCACAGTGCCACTGGACAACTGATAGAAAGGTGCACTGGCATCTTGCGTGTACATCAGGGAAATGTCCACCATCCACGGGTCTCCCTCAGCACCATTGCACATTAGAGTCTGAGGGGGCGTCTTGAAGGTAGCCAACACTGTGGATGCATTACCAGTAATGGCAGTGTGGGTGTGGTCTCCTGTCTTCATTTGGAAGAAAGAGGTGACAGTTGATG
>OZ017789.1:6380238-6419273 GCA_963969325.1 Lycopodina hypogea | reverse complement strand
TCCAAAAGCAGAATTGAAAAAAGGTGTAAAATTCATTAGAAATAATGGTAATGCAAAACCTGTAATTGACTTAATAACATCAATAAAGAAGCAACATTCAGTAAACACTAAGCAACTATTAATGCATGTCAGTCTGCCTCCCTCCACCTACAATGTGACTACGCCCACACTCCATCACCACACTCACATCCATACAACCACTCTAAATATGTACCATCATTATCAGCACTGGAATGGTCCATCATCACGATTTTCCTCGACCCATCTGCCTGCTGTAACACAGCATAGGATCACTGACTGCTCAGGATACGAGAGTCTGCCAGGAGAGAGATGTACTCTGCTGCTTGTCCAGCACCAGCTGGCAGAAGTGCTATGATGAACTACAACAGGACATAGAGGAAAGAGAAGGGGGGAATAAATGTGGAAGAAATAAGATAGGGAAGGTAGGTGTTGGGTGGGTAGACAGAAGAATAAAAGGCAACATGGATATGATTACATGCGATAAATTTTCATCAAGCACATGTGCATGTGTTCCGACGTCATGCCAGCAGTGCTTCATTTTGGGGGTGGGGGGGGGGGGGGGGGGGGGGGGAGGGGAAGAACCTGGGATTTCCCTCACCCAAAATAAAATCCCCCTTCTCCTCCTACCAGATGCAAGATGTCGTGTACTATGTAACAGAAGCTTATGCAATATGAAGCACACAAAGTAACTATAGTCAGCTAGCAGCTCAAAACGCCAGAATTCATATCAGAGCACTTCATTTCCAAAATTTTCATGCACCCACCCAGACTCACCAAAAAATATTATACACCCACTCACATCTATCACAAACCTCACCTGTACTCCATCTTCTTGCACTCCTTGCCTTGTCAAGTCTGCTGTCTCACCATTGGTTGTAGAAATATCATGCTCTGGAGGATTTTGAGACTGGGCAATCGCAGAACTCCCAGAATCTTCATCGTCAGCCTGCAAGTTTTGTTGTCCTACATCAAGGGGCTGCTCAGCTGAAGGTGCCACAATTACTTGGTCAGACGCTCCTTGGTTAAGTATCGTGTGGTTGTTGAGCTGGTGCTGTATAGACTGACCAGGAACCTGCTGGTATATTTCTGCAGACTGTGGTGTGGCTGCAACCATCATTCCAGCCTGTCCTAGCACAACCTGACCTCCTTGCGGCTGTGTAGCTGCTAATACTAACTGGCCCATCTGTCCCTGGCCAAGAAGCACTTGATTGGCTTGAGGCTGAGTTGCTGCCACCATGAGCTGTTGCTCTCCTGTTTGGACCAGGATTTGATTAGATGGCAATTGAATAAGACTCTGTCTACCACTATCATTTGTCATCACTTGCACAATCTTCTGTTTTTGACTTTGATCGGAAACCATTGCATATTGAGGTTGTGGTTGTTGCCATTGCATTGGCCACACCCCAATGCCACTCCCTATACCAATGTTGCCACCCTGGAGGGCTACATATTGGATCCCTCCTTGTTGATCAAATTGAGCCATAACATACAGCACCTGTTGCTGGCAAGGGGTATATAAATTGACGGCAAGAAACTGAGGTTGGCCACCAAGTTCAATACCAGCGGCACTTCCCGTGGCATATGGGACAACACAGTTGTTACCAGCAAAAGCAAAACTGATAATTGCATCAACTTGAGGCTGAACTGCTCCTAAAACTTGACCATCTGCAGTTACATACACATACTGCGGCATTGATGTGGCATCGCTGGGCAGAATCATTTGTTGCTGTTGATTGGGTGGTAGTGAGGCACTTGGTGAGGAAGACAATACACAGGACATAACTTGAGTAGTGTTGAGTGAGGTTGGGCCCTGCACTGACTGAACTTGGTTGGTTGGATAAGCGCTTTGGGGGGGGTTCACATGGCTGTCACAACAAAATGCTGAACCACAAGTCTTGCCTAGATGACATCACTGTAGCAGGATGGTCATTAGGGTTCAATGTCACCTGACTATCTGAACACTGCACCACTTGATTAACTTTTAAACCGAGTTTCAGTTGTTGATAATTCCTTTGAGAAGCCATAGGATCACTCATGTGTCCTTCATCAGGAGCATGCTCAGATATACATCTACTCACTTCATCGATTATCATATGACCAGCAGATGCCACAACATCTGACGCACTGGTGCAATAACCTTCACACTGGATACTAGAATTAGTATGTCTGTATTCTCCTTCACCAGAAACTAACTGAGCATGCTCATAAGCTGAATAAGAAGCAGAAAAGACTTTTTGTGACGTTAGGGATAGTGTGGATGCTGAGTCAGCCATAATAAGAAGCTGCTGCTCTCACCATCTTGACCTTCCATGGAAGGCAGGACCTCATTCTGTGTCTCATATACCTTCACTAACTAATATCACTTCATCAGCAACATTGCACAGCATCCCTTAAGACTCCTTCCCTACTCTGGACCCAAATCTACCCATCTCTTGTCCCTGTCCAAGCTCTTTGCCCCCACATCTTCCATGAATTACACGACTCCAATTGTCTTCATTTCTGAGGCTGAGAGTGGGATGTTGAGGGTGGGGGAATAATGTGCATACATACACACATCAATACTTCGGTCCCACCCAGCCACCCATCAATGCGCACGCACGCGCACACACACACACACACACACACACACACACACACACACACACACACACACACACACACACACACACACACACACACACACACACACACACACACACACACACACACACACACACACACACACACACACACACACACACACACACACACACACACACACACACACACACACACACACACACACCACCACACACACACACACACGCAAATTGTCTAGCTGCCATCAACACGGTTAGGAGAACCTGACATAATCAGGGTGCCTGTGCACTAAGTAGGCACTATGAGCCAGTGTAAGCAAACTCCTGGAGCCAGGCTAGGATCTCACAGGAGGGCTGACCAAGGCTCTCAGCTTATGGGTGTGGGCACTCGAAGTCCTACCTGGAAGCTTTGCTGATTGACAAGCAATGGCCAGTGAATTTGCATCCCAGAAAATTCCAGGTCCACATCACAGCTGGGTGGACTGGTGTGGGAAGATGTTGAAGGACAGGAAAGTTTTCCTGTCTGTGCTGGGTTTAAACTCACAACCCTGGGGTTGTCAGTCCAAGAGCATAACTACTCAGCCATTCTGCATGCATGCACAAACACAAGAACACACACACACATACACACAAAAATGCAAATGCAAATTGTCTAGCTGCCCGTCACAGGGTCAAGTGCACCTGACATAGTCAGGATGCCTGTGCACTAAGCAGGCACTATGAGCCAGTGCAAGCTGGAGGACTTACCAAGACTCTCAGCTTATGGGTGTGGGCACCAGAAGTCCCACCTGGACCCTTGGCTGATCGACAAGCAATGGCCAATGAATTTCCACCCCAGAAAATTCCAGGTCCCCTTCACAGCTGGGTGAACTAGTGTGGGAAGAAGATGTTCAAGGACAGGAAAGTTTTCCTGCCAGTGCTGGGTTTGAACTCACAACCCTGGGGTGTCAGTCCAAGAGCATAACTACTCAGCCACTCTGCCAAGCACCCACACACACACCAAGCGCACACACACACACCAACGGCACACACACACACCAACGCGCGCACACACACACCAACACGCACACACCCCTCCCCCATATATATATATAAATGGAAATGTCTCTCTGTCTGTTTGTCCATCCATCTGTCTGTCTGTCTGTCTGTCTGTCTGTCTGTCTGTCTGTCTGTCTGTCTGTCTGTCTGTCTGTCTGTCTGTCTGTCTGTCTGTCTGTCTGTCTGTCTGTCTGTCTGTCTGTCTGTCTGTCTGTCTGTCTGTCTGTCTGTCTGTCCATACCATCATTCTGACAAACCTGTGGGTGGATTTCTTAGAAACATGGCATGATGATAGGGTATGGTCTTACTTAAAACATGGGCTGAAAAAATCTGAAAGTGGTTACCATGGTAATGGGAAATAGCCAAATATGGCCAGAAAAACCCTTGGAGCTACAGATCTAAAACTTGGTATGCACACACGACTTCACTCTGGGAGTAACATGGGCTGGGTCCCACCTGGCACACCTCTTCCTTTCTCTGCATAAGGCTTAAAATGCCAAAAATGGTATTTCAGCAAAAACACTTGAACCTAGGGAGTTAGACCCATGAACCCATATATATTTGTAATCAATATAATCTGGGGAATGTTTTAAGTACATGTATATGACCACACCCATTTCCGTTTTACCAAAATAAGCCCAAAAATGGTACTTTGACCAGACAAACTCTTGGAGCAACAGACTTATAACATGGTATGCATACACTACTTGACTTTGGGAGTGACATGGGCGGAATCCCTCCTTGTTACACCTTTTCCATTGGTGTGTAAAGTGAAAAAGTGCCACAAAAAAAAAGAACTTCTGAATAACGCTGGTGCACACAAGGAATTAGATCTATGAACACACCTTAATATACATTTTGGTTCGAAGTATGTGTCTAGGCATCACGACTAAACACTTGGACTAAAAAGGCCAAAATTGGGGACATACTCTCCAAGAACAAGAGTGAGCATTATTAAACACATGTGGGCATGGTAATGGGTGTGGTTTTATCATAGCCACACCCACAGGAGTTTATTTTGTATGAAAAAGATAATCAATGACCAATCGGGCAAAAAATTTGACGTGTGTTCTCCAAGTACCCGAGAAAGCATTATTAACTGTATGGGTGTGGTTTAGCCATAGCCACACCCACTGGAAGTTGTTTCGGCTATTAATAGCTAATCAAAGAACTAACGAGGCTGAAATTTGGAATGAGGCTTCCAAGCAACTGCGTGAGCATTACTAATCACATGTGTGTGTCAATGAGTGTGGTTTAGTTATTGCCACACCCATAGGACGTCATGCTTGCCACAAAAAAAATCATTTATAGACTTATCAGGCTAAAATTTGGCATATGAAGTCAGTAACCTGGTGAGCATTACTAACTACATGTGGGCATGGCAATGTATGTGGTTTTATATTAGCCATACCCACAGAAAGTTGTTTTGAATGCCAAACGCTAATTAAAGAACCAACCAGGCCGAAGTTTTATAGTCCTTCATAATGTTTCATGTTGACATTGGCCGGCAATGCCGGGTATATTCTGCTAGTATATACATATATATAAAGATGTCTGTCTGTCTGTCTGTCTGTCTGTCTGTCTGTCTGTCTGTCTGTCTGTCTGTCTGTCTGTCTGTCTGTCTGTCTGTCTGTCTGTCTGTCTGTCTGTCTGTCTGTCTGTCTGTCTGTCTGTCTGTCTGTCTATCAGTCTGTCTGTCTGTCTGTCTGTCGGTCTGTCGGTCTGTCTGTCTGTCTGTCTGTCTGTCTGTCTGTCTGTCTGTCTGTCTGTCTGTCTGTCTGTCTGTCTGTCTGTCTGTCTGTCTGTCTGTCTGTCTGTCTGTCTGTTTCTCTGTCTGTATGTTTGTACCATCATTCCAGCTAAACCTGTGTGTGGATTTCTCTGAAACTTGCCATGATGATAGGTTATGACTCAACTTCAAACATGTGCTAAAAAGTCCAGAAAATGATGACCATGGTGATGAGAAAAAGATAAAAATTGTATTTTGGTCAGAAAAAACCATTGGAGCTACAGACCCTAAACTTGGTATGCATATACAACTTCGCTCTGGGAGTAAAAAAAAGGGGGGGGGGGGGCTGGGTCCGCCTTTTCTCTCTGTGTAAGAGTAAAAGATGCCAAAAAAGGTATTTCAGCAAAAGCACTTGAACCTAGGGAGTTAGACACATGAACTCTTACTATTAGAATCAATATAATCTGGGGAATGTTTAAATACATGTATATGACCACACCCATTTCCATGTTCATGTCAGGCCAAAAAATGTTACCTTAGCCAGACAAACCCTTGGAGTGACTGCAAAAACGAATTAACTTCGGGAGTAACATGGGCTAGGTCCCACTTGGCTACACCTCTTCCCCATTGGTATGTAAAATGAAAAAGTGCCCCAAAAAAGAACTTTTTTTAATAATGCTTTGACCTAAGGAGTAAGATCCACGAACCCATCTAATATTTATCCTCTGTGTGTGTGCGTGCGTGCGTGCGTGCGTGCGTGCGTGCGTGCGTGCGTGCGTGCGTGCGTGCGTGCGTGCGTGCGTGCGTGCGTGCGTGCGTGCGTGCGTGCGTGCGTGCGTGCGTGCATGTGTGCATGCATGCGTTCGTGTGTGGCAGAGTGGCTGAGAAGTTATGCCCTTGTACAAACAACCCCAGGATTGTGAGTTCAAACCCAGCACTGACAGGAAAATTTCCTGTCCTTGAATATCTTCTTCCCACACCAGTCTACCTAGCTGTGATGGGGACCTGGAATTTTCTGGGGTGCAATTTCACTGACCATTGCTTGTCTATCAGCTAAGGGTCCAGGTGGGACTTTGGGTGCCCACACCCATAAGTTGAGAGTCTCGGTCAGTCCTCCTGCTAGTTCCTAGCCCGGCTCCAGGAGTTTGCTTGCACTAGCTCATAGTGTTTTTTTAGTGCACAGGCACCCTGACTATGTCAGATGTGCGTGACCGTGTTGATGGCAGCTAGACAATTTACATTTTTGAATTTTGCGTGTGTGTGTAAGATGGAAGCAGGGCTTGCTGGGAGCAAGGCTTGCTATAAGAGAGAATGCTGCTTCCAAAACTGGATGTTTTCTCAGGTACTTCAAGCAAGAGTGTTCACTGACTATGTCTATCAATAGTGTTTATAGTGTTGTAGATGTGAGCGATGTAGCTATGTTCAGTAATTTAGATGGCACCTGTGTCTGTGATAATCTTAGGTTGGGATCTTCTGCTAGTTATGGAGGTTTAAATCAGCATGATGTATATGATAATGGTGTTCCTGGTATTGCTATCTAGTTAAACTTAATATGGAGGCAAGGCTTGCTGGGAGAAGAGGGCAACTTCCAAAAGTGGTTGTCTTCTGAAGTACTCGAAGCCACTATGTCCAATGGCCATTTGTACTATCAGTGGTAATGGTGTTGCTAATGTGAGCCATATACAGTTAAACCTGTGCAACATGCACCGAGAAAAGTAAAAGTGCCTGTTTCTCTCTGTGAGAAGCTAAAGAAAACACTCGATGATCTGAGTCAAAAGAAGATAAGGTGGTCAGTCCAACTGAGTGGGTATCATCAATACTGGTGGTTTGTAAGAAGAATGAAAGTCTGAGGATATGTCTAGATCCAAAAGATCTCAATCAAGTAATTCAAAGTGAGATATATCCAATACCAACAGTTGAGAAGATTGCAATGAAGTTCTCTGGTGCACAAGTGTTCACAGTTGTTGATGTGATATCAGCAGGATTTTTGCACATTCCTCGCATGAAGAATCAACTTACCTACCATGTTTTGATACACCTTTTGGTAGATATAATGGCTGAGAATGCCATTTAGTATGTCATCAGTACCTGAAGTATTCCAGAGACGGATGCATTAGTTTGCAGAAGGGTTGAGCAGAGTGGAGGTCATACATGATGACTTCATAGTAGTTGGCTGTGGCAAGACATATGAAGAAGGACTTCAGAATCATGAAAAGAACCTGAGAGGTACGTCATTGAGATGTCAGGATCAGCATGTGACTCTTGAGAAGGATGAAGTAAAACTGTGTGTGAAGAAGTGACTTATGTTGGACACAGATTCACCAATGAGGGACTGAAGCCTGATCCCAAGAAAGTCAGAGCAATTACTGAGATGCCAACTCCAGTCAATGCAGAGGCAATGAGATGTTTCATTAGAATAACAGCTGAGAGTATTTGCAAAAGACTCTTCCTAAATTTGTCTGAAGTTGCAAAGCCTCTGAAAGATGTTGTACACAAACAAGTTCAGTCCTGTTGGGAGAATAGTCCTGCAAGAAGGAAAGCATGTAGCATATACTTTACAAGCTCTAATAGATGCTGAAACAAGAGACGCCCAGATTGAATAGGAGTTATTTGCAATAGTTTTTGCTTGTGAAAAGTTTTATGGTTACATATATGGGAGGTTAAAAGTGATCATTAAGAGTGACCACAAACCACTGGGGATGATCTTCAAGAAATAACTTATCTCTGCCCCCATGAGATTACGGAGGATGATGCTGCGACTGCAAAATTATGCAATTGAATTCCATTACAAGCAAGGAAAATTGATGTATCTAGCAGATACACTATCACGAGCTTATTATAACAGGAATATCAGATGTTTATCCAGTGCTTGGAAAGTGTTGAGCAGCAAGCTGCACTAGCTGTGATACCTGACAGGCTAAAGAGGCTTCAGAAAGCTACAGAGCTAGATGATTAACTCAAAATATGGCAAGAGACAATAATGAATGGATGGCCAGAGAATAGCAGGGTAGAAGAGAGACATTTTTCTTACTATGGTCTGAGATGTGAGCTTGTTATAGATGATAACTTCATTTTCAAGGGCCATCAGTTGATCATACCAAGTTCAGCAAGAGATGAAATGATGGAATGTTCTCATAAGGCACATGTCGGAATTGAAGCGTGTCTCAGGAGAATGAGAGAGACTATTTATTGGCCTGGAATGGCCGCTGATATAAAGACATTCGTCAGCAACTGTGATATGAGTCAGAAGTTTGGCAACAAACAGCAGAAGGAACCAATCATTCAACATGATGTTGGTGATTAACCATGGAGCAAAGTTGGGTTGAATTTGTGTAATCTTCAAGGTCATACTCCACTTGTTTGTGTCAATTACTGCTCTGGATATATTGAAATAGGAAGATTGACAACCATAGCCTCCTCAATGGCGATAAAGCTGCTGAATGAATGATTTGCTAGACATGGAATTCCAGAGAAGATGGTGTCAGTTTGATTCCTGGGAGTTCAGGCAGTTTGCAGAGAAACTGGACATTGAACACATAACCTGTAGTCCGAGATACCCACAAAGCAATGGTCATGCAGAGAATGCATAGAAAAATATTAAGAAACTCTTCAAGAAGGCAAGAGATGTTGGGCACACAGAATACTAAACTCTTCTTGATTGGAGAAACACACCTACAGAGGAAATAGGGTTCTCTCCAGCACAGAGATTGTTTGGGAGAAGATGTCGTAAACTGATGCCAACAACTCGACAGTTGCTTAAGCCAAGATACACTACAAAAGAGGAAGTAGTGAAGCAAGCCCAGATGAAGCAAAAACAGAAGTGGTGCTATAACCAACATGTGAAACTTTTCAGCCACTTCAGAGAGGAGACACTGTACACATGCAGTTACCTGGAGATCAGACATGACCAAAGGGAGTCTATAAGGGTGCTGTGGCTGAGAGATCCCATTAAGTGAAAGTTGGTGATACATGTTACAGATGGAATGGACATGATCTGAGAGGAACTATGGAGACCCAAGCCCCTGATATTGAATTTAGTGATCCAGTGTATGATGATGAAGAGGAATATACTATAACAAGCCCTGTAACCAACACCACAGTTGTGGCTGGACATACATCTGAAAACCAAATATGAGAGAGTCAGTGCAAGAGTCAGAATGCAAGTCACATTGAGTTGGACGACAGCCAGACTGACATGTAGAGTGGATGTAATTCTTGATTTTAATTAAAAAAAAAGAGACGTAAAGAGTTGAGCTAACATATTAATAATTAGTAGTATGGTATCAGTTTATGACAAATTAATAGTTATATGTAGAAGGAACACTAAATCATTAATGTCTTGATGATATATAAATGATTCCATATTGTGCTGCATTGCTTGCTCTGTACTCCTACAAAATAAGAAATCATTATTCTTTAGTGTTTCATCCTTTTTTTCCTAGGTTTTGGTATATATGCACCTGCTTTTAGATTGCAGCTGGAATGGGCAAGACAATAGTAATAGCAGGTCCAGCTGTTACCACCCACTACTTAAAAGACAGGTTGAATTATTGGCTGGAATGCTTACCCTATTAAACATGTCATATTAACTCTTTACCACCCATCTATCTACTAGCAGACTGGCTGAGAGAGCAGTTCAATCAAGCAGCCACACAAATGTCTGGTTCAATTCAAGAGATTTCTTTTAAATTATCATATCACTCCACATACAAGAACTGGTGTACCTCCTTCAGAGTAACTTGTGGGACACCTTCTCTCCTGCATTGGCTTCACTCAGATGTCTATGAGAGTGGAGGCTCTGCAAGAGAAAAATAAAGAGTCACATGACTTCAAAAAGCCCATACAGACTTTTAACTTCTTTTTTTTTTTTTTAATAAAATTTGTGTTTATGTATTGTTACTTCTTCAAATATCACTCCATACAAGAACTATTCTTATATGCGTAATTTTTTTTTTGTTGTTTTCATGTTATTGTTCTTCAGTGTCAAGATTAGCAGTGAATGTTTGGTTGAAGTTCACATTGGGATCACGGGAAGTATGGCCATGGCAGGTCTACTTGTCAGTAAAGAAAAGCTTATGGGTGTGGTTTAGATTTTTATCTACTTTTCATTAATAAAAAAAACAACTCATGGTTGTGGTTTAAATTTAATCTTTGATTTCACTCATAAAATGGACTTGGTTTCAGCATCCCACAAAGTTTTGTACAGTTTTGAACAACCAGGACCAATGTCTAAAATTTGGGAACTTGTCATGCTGGTAGGAGGTTTGGATCCCCTCAAGTAAACACTAGTATACCATAAATCTTCATACATTAACTGTACTAGTATTTCAATCAAAGCACAATTAAAGCCTTGAATTAAATTCCAGAAAGGAATAGCCTAGACACACACTTGGGGGAAAAAAGGAGATTTGTTAAAGAGGAATGGTTAAATGTGAATTATGCCTTGGAGCAATCAAATGAACAACAAATAGAGTTGATGTATTGGAGTTTAATAAATGAAGTAGACAAAATGGAAATTAATATGTCGTGTCAACAAACTACATGGAAAGTTCAAACAACACTAATTACTAGAAGTGCATTCATTGAAATATTTACTTTAGAAATAGAGACAATGCACCACAAATAATCCCTCCCCCCCCCCCCCCACACACACACCTATGTATGACAGCAAAGAATTATAACCCCCCACCCCCTATATAAAACATTAAGCAAACTGAATAAGTTTGTGAAGCTGAAGACCAACCGAAAAACCACCGAAAGGGTGGGTTTTTTTGATAGTTTCTCTAATTATGTCTTTAAATATGTCTGCAACATTGTGCCACTGTCTTTCCCTCCACATGAATTCATCCAGGCGTGATTCCGATTGTTCCCTGTGGATTCCTAAGAAGAATGTAAGGAGTGAATAAATGAAGAATAAAAGCAATGCATTAAAATAATAAAAAAACAAAAAACAAAACAGGCAACCTGATTGCAGTAGAAATCCACATTGTGTGTGGACTCCAGTAGGGCCAACAAACTCAATGGAGTGGTTCACAGCTTCATGCTTAGCCACTTGATGGATTAACAAAACATGGTTGTATGCTGCCCACTGATCAGATCGTACTATGGTGCTATTTTCCAGATGGTCATGAATAAAAAGTGGCAGCAGCTCTGATTTGGACTATTTCCATGTAGTCTGCAAATAGTGTTATAAATTATTTCTATAAATTATTGAAAAGTACTTACCCAAAGCTGGTGTATGGGAAGTATCTACCTTCCCAACACCCACACATCAGTTGTTGGAGAGGTTGGCCTGTGTTATGCTTCATAATTACAACTATCATTTACAACATTGAACAACCATAGAATTTGCTATTGTTATACCTTTGGTTTGTGTTCAACAGTGATTCATCAATCTGAAACAGCACATTTGGTCTACCAAATTTGATTGTAGTGTTGCATAGGGACTGGGGAAAACTTCCCTTAATCATTGTTATACATCACTATGGCAATTATCATATTTGGACTGCAGTCTACTTCCTTTGCTAGTCTGCTTCCTTTGCTAGTCTGCTTCCTTTGCTAGTCTGCTTCCTTTGCTGTGGTGGTCACAGGGTATCCATCGACCATCAATAAAACAAGATTTCCCATATATTGAGAGGTGATTTAGATTTGCTGAAACAATTTCTTGCATAACACAAGCAACACATAGCAAATGGCAATGCAGATGTTATTAGGATCCTTTTCAAGTTGTGAAAACTTGGATGGATAGCCTTGCACTTAGGGCATCCCCAAATAGATAGATCCATCAATTAAACTGGGGGGGGGGGGGGATCTAGAGAGTGCTCTACAAGATCCTTGAGTCCCCCTTTTTTCTAACACAAAATTCCTGGCACTGACATGAAATAGCTAATTATACTACACCATAAAAGACACAGGAAGCCAACAAAATTAATTTGAAATAGCTATAGCAATTATACCTTTATAGTTTTTCTTAGGTTTTGGATATTTCAAATAATTTTAAATAGCCTCTGTCTGTCAGAAGAAATTTATCATTGATCTAGTAACTTTTATGGTTGGCAATTTTTTTTTTGGTTTAGATGTTTTAGCTTGGAACAAAGATTATGTCAGGTGAACAAGGCTAGATGAATTGAAGAACTGGTAGAGTCAAGATGTCCTTAAAAGATTGAGTAGCTCTTTTTTAATGCTGCTTCAAATTAATAATAATAATTTAAAAAAAATAAATAAATAAATAAATTACTCTAGCTATGCATCTATAAATATATAGATCAGTAGACCACTTTTTTTTTATATGACCCTTGGGTGCCAGGCTAGGTGTAAATAGAAGCAATTTATTATTTTTTTTTAATTATCAGAAATAGAAAGTAGTTTATAACTATTGACTTTGGGGGTGCTGCTACTATTGGTAGTTTTGGTGGGTCTGGATATAAATTTATGCTATAATGAATAAAATAGAAAAATGGTACCAAGGTCTAGAATAATAAATTGAATAATCAATGAGTTAAAGGAGAGGTTAAGGCTATAAAAAAAAATCAATAAAATAAGATATGAAATGAAATAAAAGGCATACTTAAGACAAACTCTTGAGATTGACATCTAAATGTTGGCATGCACACACAACATGATTCAGGAGTGACATGGGCTGGGTCACATCTGGCCACATCTCTTCGGCTGTAATTGTTAGGTCAAAAATGCCGACTTGTACAGTCCATTTTATGAAATTTGTAATAACTTTATTGGGTTGGTTGCTGTTTTTATTTAAATACGTAACTAATCTCCCAAGGACTAGACAGAAGAGTTGTATTTTACATGGCTTTATTCAAATCTACCATATGGACTTTTGCATTTGCATGGTTTCACTGTGTCTCCCAACAAGGAAATCCAACATTCTTTCATTTCTGTACTTATTGGCCCTTGTATGTTTTCTGTAGGGAAAGCCTTTTCTGAATAGACTTAAGAACTTATGACTTCCCCTTCCTTATGTATAGCATGTTTTTGTAAGTGGTTGTTATCTAGAGTTTATAAGTGTAAAAAAATCACAGCTGATAATTTTGTCAAAATTATCAGCTTTCAAAAAATTAGCTTGGACTGTCTAAATATGGGACGTCCAATTATGCTATATTACATTAAAAAGTAAGTTAGCCTGCAGCGAATGTGGCTTCCCTGTATTTTAATCACCAAATAATTGTTATCCAGTAGCAAAAATGTTCTGGTCACTGACAGGCAGCAGTAGATAGCCAGTGAGTAAAGTAAGAACAGGAACTGCCTCTATGGCAGCTATTCCAGCATATCTTGCTTTTGTTCTCTTCTCTTTTTTCTACGTCAAAATCGATGTCTACTACTCAGAAGACCCCAGCAATAACTTCTATCTTTACATGTCACCAAGAGAAGGTACCTACCAATATTTAAAGTTGTCAAAGTTATTGCAAATAATCAATTACACTGTCTGTTTCTGTTGTTAGGATATGAAATTAAAACTTTGTATGCTGAGATGGAAACAGATATTTATGCTCCAAGTGATTTAGACAACAGCTTGCATATTAACTTGAACAGTGTCAGGATATTTTGGGATGGATACAGCAAGAGGAATTACTTCAGAGTTGATGAAGACATGAAAGTAGTGAAGCCCACAACCAATAGAAGTGCAGCATCTACATTTGCACTCATAACCACTCCAGCTCTCCATGCTGATGGCCAGTTTAAAATACAATACACTAGCATGAATGTTTCAGAAATCTCAAGTTTAGAGAACAACACACCATATGAGATAGAGATGAAACTCATAAATCCAAGAGCCAGCCAGTTTGGGCCTTATCAACTGGTCATAATTGGAACACCTGCTGATCAAACTGGTATATCCTTTGAAGTCCGAGGAAGCAGCTCTACAATACCATAAATATAGTACTGAACACTCCATTATCATTTGACTCATTTAACATCATCAATTCACAGTTTCAACATTTAATCTTGATGACTGTAGGAAAAAATATATAGAGCTAATAATTTTCAGTATTAACTGGAATTAGTGGGCACAAATCCAGCAGGGAAGGTATGTTTGAATGATTTTATATTTATTGTATGTGAAGAACAAAACCTTGTTGTCACTTTTATTCATCCACAAATTTGCATATATATACATTTTTTATCAGTGCACTTGCACACTGCTTAAAAAAAAAGTTATCAAATGATAGAGTTTTTTTTTAAATACATGTTATTCCCTACTATTTATTCTATGGTTTCCGTGAGGCTTTGGTCTAGCTCAATATTGACTAAGTACATAGTTTGACCTGATACTACATCTTAATTTGTAAAGATGAAATTGGTGCATACCAGAAAGCAGCACTGTGGTCGATGAAAAATTAGAATAGAATTATCCAAACTGGAATTCAATCAATAAATTGTGTAAACATCACTCGGTGCAATTGTACAGAGAGAATGTAATGTAGATATGATTTTTAGAATTTGTCAAGGACCAAATGAGTGGAATAAACATTTATCTCCATAGTTTTAAATAGCAGTGTCTAGATGTGGTATTGTTTGATAGCTTGCTCTATACATCTCTAACACTGATATGCATGCTTAAATAAGTTGCCGAAAAAGAAGAGCTTTTAAATTACCGAAGAAACTGCTTGGCAAATTTTTACCAGTAAAGAAATATTCTACCAGCACACAACTTTCCTAAATGGGATTATGATTAGGTTGCTATGCTTGACAATATCTAGGATTGCTAAAGATATAACTTTTTTTGTTCATTTCACATTCAATTCAAATTTGGCATCTATTTAGTCCATGCCACAACTTAACCAATCACTAGGCAGACTCCCTTTGAAGGGATTCAATTATAGCTACCAGTGGTGGTATATTCAGGAATTCCTCTTTATTCCTCTATTACTCATCATATATAAGAGAGCACTAAAGTAATAATGAAATGAGTAATAAATGAAAGAAGACAGAAGACCTTACTACACTCAATAGTTAACACTACTTAAAACTTTTGAAACCATCCCATTATCTTTATATCTTGTCTAAAATGTCTTGTATTTTCACATATAATGTGTTGGGCTTATTATTTTCTATGTCCTCATTACACTTCTCATGTTTGGTCTATACATATGGAAACCTTAATTCAACCAAGCCAGACTGTTTTTTTGTTTTTTTTGTCCACTGAACAAAGTTGTATGAAAATGGGATAATCTTTAGGATTAGTATATATATATTTTTTAAAAGAAATATTATTTCTACCCTGCAGACCCCCAAAGGGGGGACATAAAAATGCTGTGGATCATGGCACAAAGTTGTGGCAAGTTCACATTATGCAGTTAGACAGAAGGATAATTTGGAGATTATATAATAACAAGTTCAACATATAAACTACTCAATTATAGTGTATTGTAATTATGGAGATCCAACAGGTGATCTGAGCTTGAGTGTAGAATTTTCTTCATCACACCTTTTTTTGCTTTGTCACATTCACTTTTATTCATTCTATTATTTTGTTTAAAAATAATTTAAATGTCAAAGTGAAAACTTCCTTGACCACACAGTGATTGGTTAAAATGTATAAGTAGTGTCATAATAAGTAATAGGCAAAAAGTTTATCTTTTCTCATGGTAGGTTTAAAAAAATCCTGATAAATGGAACTGTTTTTATGGGATATAAGTCATAAGTCTTGCATTAGAAGATGTAGAACATTACCTTGCTGGTAAGAACTCATGAATGAATACATTACAGGAAAAAAAGGAAGAGAATCAAATCACTCAGGGTTTTTCTTTCTAATTCAAAATCGCTTATACAGAGTTCTGGCTTTTTTAGATAATTAGAATTCAAATACATTTTTCAGATACATTTTTTATCGTGGGTGCAAAATAAACAGGGAACTATGCTTGGAAAGGGGTTTATATAATTCTCATTTCTGGTATTTCTATTTTCACTCTTAAATATTTAAACACTCACAGTCAGCAGCAAATTTCTGAGTGGATTTGTATATAACATGTCATGGTTTCTAATGTATTGTTAGTCAGTGGCATATAATTTGCTTCAAATTAGTCAATAATTATTGTAACTTGCTTTGATTGTGGCCAGTTAAAGGAACATTCATGTGACATGTTAAGTCTTGCTCCAGGATATGCAGACCACTTCCATACTGGTAAGGACAAGGTAAGGACTTATGAACATCATGGGAAGGAAGGAATCAATACTGCCTCTTTTTTTCTTCTTTACTCTTTTAATATATATCATTCTTTTACTCTTTTAATATATACCATTCTTTGCCAGATTGGCAAAGGAGTTGCCAAAATGTCACCCAGCTGAATGAGGAAACTGACATCCACTAGTAGTGCAGAATGGGTGAGTTTTGCACATAATGAAAATAGTGGACTGATCAAGTAAATGTGCTTTCTTTTATTGCCGATGTGCGGCTCTTACAACTTGAATCTTAATTCCACAGGAGCAGTTCTATTCAATTTGTTTAATAAAACTGATATAAGGTTCACACATCACAATAAACAGTAATTAATTATACAATATAAACAAATTTCTCTCTAGAATAGTCAGTTTTGTTAATGTGCTAGCTACGCGACCATAAAAATAGAGCCATATTCAGTACAGTGTTAATTTTAACCAACTTTTTTTTTACATCTCCTTTAATTTACCATTCCACAGATTATTTTACATTTCTTTGCTATAGAAGCAAAATTTAACTTCTCCATATATACATGTTTGTGTCATCATCCATGGTGAGGCCACTATTAGTCAAAATAACATCACCTGGGTAAATATTCAAAGAAGTTACATTGTTAATTTGATTAGATAGAAAAAAATTTATATCTGACACACCCAGATAGAATGACAGAATATAAATACAACTCTACATGTATAATTGCCAATCAGAATCTTTACAATGTTTTTGTTCCTTGTAACTTCAGTAATTATTTTATTCACCTATTCACCTACAGTTTGTGTAAACCTTTGATGTTCTGATTTATCAATTATTACCTCTTGTTTAGGGCATGAGATAATTTTATTAAGTTTCTGTAAAAAAAAAAATGGCATGCCTCCAGAGTCTCTTGCCAGGTAAGGTGTGACTTGCAATGGCCTGGAAGAATAGGGATGGAGTCTTTGATGGGTCTTCCCAAAATTTGTAGCTGAGTGACTTTGATATTGTAGCATTGCTGGTTGAAAAGCATTAGCATAATGTTTACAGTAGGTAGTAGCCTTCTCACTGGTTTCTCCCTGCAGTTGCTGTAGGAAAAACTACTGAGACAAGATGCAGGTTGACCCCCAGTTCTTGAGAATTACTCAGGTAGTAGCAGCTGTGATTTCTGGGCCACCATCAGATGATGACTCATCACTGACTGCAAGCATCACAAACAAGTAGCATAACAGGCGGTCAGGCTTTTGGCTCTGTCAGAGGTCCTCTCAATAATTGACTTGTTGGATACCTGTCCACAATGGCAAGGCAAGTCTGTAGATCTTTGTAGAGGGAAAAGTAGTAACAGATGTGTTTGAAGGATTAAACTGACGAAGTAAGATATGTAGTGGGGCACTTGGTTGAGATGAGATGGTACCATGTACTGCTGTGTGTTAGTGGTTCCTCATAGTAGTGTAGGCAAGTGAGGTGTAATTCCCAGTTAGAAGACAGGCCTCAGCTCTTCCAGGATGCAGGAGAAACCCTCACAGTGTAGAGATGGAAAAACTTGGTGGGGGAGTACTTGGTAGTGGGGGGGGGGGAAAGTTCTCATCAAAAGTTGGAATGCTACAATCCTTAATTAGTGATATCAACAACAACAAAAACTTACCCTACCTACAGGTGTTGTTTGTTGTTGTTTTTTTAGTCACCCTTCTGCATTAACAAATGTTCAGTTTGTTTAATGTAATATGTTGGATTCTTTTCTATTGAGGATTGCCCCATTTCAGTCCTTTAGAAAGAAGACCCTTTACTTGATTGTCAAAGAAATTGCTTGCCCAATCCAAATAAAACTTTCATGAGGACATGCTGAGGTGCCCTGATCAATCCTGAAAGTTTTGTCAAGAATGTAGAGTCCACTCATACAGATAGAAACAAACAAATTGTGAATTAGTATCAAAATAGCTCTAGTAGGCCAGTTATTGGCATGCAGAATGGAGTACATCTATAGGTGTAAATAACAAGGTTTTCATGAGCACAGTTGATGTATTTCATACACTAAAAAATAATCATTGACACCACAAGAGCAAGACATTTAATGTTGCTACAAACTTGTTTTGTTTGCTTAATATTGTATAGGGGCTATTTCTTGTGGGGCTTTGCCTCATTTCTAAATCTTAGAGCAATGTAACAGGTATGCTTTTAGCAAAGATCTACTTCACCTTGAATTCTATGCATAATTGGCACAGTGGTTTAGTGGATGAAAAATACCCCCAAAATGTCACCCACAAGGACAAAGTTGGTCCAGGTCCCCCCAGGTTATTTATTTTTTTTTTTTTTTGTTACCAAAAATTCCTGTGGCACATGCAACAGAGCTGGATCCAAAATTATTTAGTGTGTGAACCTTTTGTAGGACTCAAGAATTCGAACCTGAAAATGTCATACAATTCAGTGCAGTCATTTAGGAGACAGAGGAAACATTGACAACTTGAGGATATCTGAAATATGACTTGAACTAGCACATAACTGAAGACATCAACAGTTGTAAGAATAAGGACACAAATAGTTTGTTGTTCAACAAACACTTATGCATGATGAAGTAAAACTGAACTTGTGACTAGCACGTAATCTACTTCGTTAACAAAAACATGACCAGTCACTATCTATTTTGAATCTACTGGGAGCTTGTGACGAGTAACTTTCCGGCACTTCTTCCCAGAGCGATCCCTCTTTGTCTTCACTGGAGTCCTGGCCTCCTCATTGAACTGCGTGTATATTCTAGATGGGACAGAGTCATAGAAACATGATCAGTCACACATATGGCAATAAACCACAAGCAAGTTGTTTTTGAAAACCAGAAATATGTATATCTTGTCAGATGAACTACGAGACCAGGAGCCATGGTATGGTCCATTCCCTAACCTGAGTTGTTCTCTATGATTAGGGCACACCAATTATGTTTTCTGTTCGACATCCCACACATTTTAAAACAGTGAGTATGCAGGGACTGTGAAAATAAACACAAAAATATACATATGACGTGAAATCATCAGGCTTGTGTTGGTAGAGGTAGAAGGTATACTGAGCTAACAATGCAGCAAAGAAATGGCCAAATGGAGTGAGAAGTAGTCTCCAAGATGACTATCCAGAAGAGGCCAACATGCACTTTGACTTTCTGAACATTCACTTTGTGGTGCTCTTTTCTTTTTCTTTATTTTTTGAGAAATTTTTTAGTAAAAGACGGGATTTTTTTTCCAATTATTTTTGTGCTTTCTTCCTGCCCAGTTGGTGGTTAAGGGATGAGGATGGGAATGTGAAACAGGAAATTTAATTGGTGTGGCCTTATGCTGTTATTCTGACCCATATCGTGTTACTCACCCCAGCCATCATACCCACATAGACAAGATTAGTCTCTATCAGGATCAGTGATTAGACCACTAATAGGGCCCAGAACATGCATGCACGCACACACACGCACATACATGCATACACACAAGGCAAATTTTAGTGCAATAGAATACTTTCCTCAATAGTAACTGTTGCTAAGGGAACACGTGCAGTGAGCCTGAGAGACACTTGACCAATATATTCAGTTATCCTCCACTACACAGTTGAATGAATTTAGTTACACAAGTACTTTTTGCAAACATTGATAGTAAATGTTTTCCACCCTAGCTGACATTTCATCCAGGAGTGTCTAGGCTTGGTCTAGAGCGTCGAAGAAGTCACCATTAGCTATCTGACCAGGCTACATAGCAGGTTCCTGCCACTTCTTTCCCCAGTGTTCTGCTTAAATAAGAATCTATGAATCATCAAACCGGTTGAGCTTTGGTCCACCAAAACAACCCACTAAAACTACATGGAAACATTTCTATTGCAGCATGTTCATGGTTAGCAGTGTGAGCTGCTCTGCTCACAAGAACTCTCCTACAGAGAAGTAAGCGGTTCATGCGTGAAGGCCACATACACACACGAACCCTCCCCATCTAACCAAGGTCTCACAATATGTATGGTCAGGCTCAACAGGACCTTGCATACACACACATCTCACTCAACTCAGCCCTGGGAGTGGCACACCTATGGCTTCACTGAGCTGCATCTATTAAACACTGTCTCCTGTGCACGACCAGCACCACACATACTTCAGAACACAGTGGGTGGATGAGTGGGTGGATGAGTGGGTGGGTGGAGTTGTTGTGGACTGACTCACTGTCTGTACTCCTCAGACTTGAGGTAGTCCAGCAGCAACTTCACACTGGATGTCTGTGAGACTTGCAACTTCTCATCCAGAGAATTGATCAGAGGGTTGTCCTGGATACGCAAGTTGTTTTTCTCCAGCTTCAAACGAGCTAAAACATAAACATAGGAAATCATACATATCATTGACTTATTTCATTCCATAAATACAAGTTGAAGCCACTGCTCTTCATAAGGAAAACAATTTTTTAATTTTGGCAGCAGATTGTGCTCGAGGGCAAATACCTGTGTCCACATCCATTCATTCAGTGCATTGCACTTGCCAAGTATGGAGTGCTCAGCCACATGAAGCCCACCAAGCCAGCCACTCAGTCCATTCACACCACCTCCACAAGACACCAGTCGCTCCAGGACATGTCACACTACACTCCCTCACCACTCACACAATATAGTGAGGACTTGGGGAGCGACTGCTGGTGTGAGGGATGTCCAGTCAGGACCCATGCTGTGTGCTGTATGGTCAGGCACACCCTCACAGGGGTATCCCAGGATACCACCAAGGTATTCCGGGATCAATGTGCAGGACAGCACAGGATATTCCTGGGTAGTTCCTGGTATCTAAGACACCTCTAGCATATCTTAAAAAGGGTGTGGTATGTATAACTTGAATACAACTTCAGCCTAACCATTGCTACCATCAATATTAGTTCCTATATTGATATTGTTACTATCACCACCATCATTTATTATTATTATTAATATAATTTGGATATAATGCTACTGATGTTTTCTGTGCTATTGTGAGAACAATTACGACAACAGTGCCAGGAAAAGCAGACCTGGGATATAGAATAAAAAGGTAGTGGTACTTACACAGCTCAGGAGGGAGTATATTGATCTGGTTCACTTGAAGGAAAAGTGTTTTCAGTTTCTGACATTTATAAATCTCCCTAGGCACTTCCACTATGTCATTATCGCGAAGTACGAGCTGTAGGAATGCATAATACATAATATGGATTTTAAGATAACTAGAAGCCATCCAAGATGGAATCCCACAAACTGTGCTGTGCATTCTTATTTTTCTATTGCACAGGGTTTATATGGTTCACTGTTTTGCTGACATCATTCACAGAATTCTTATAGTGACCGAGTGTGTTTATATAGTGAACATAGTGCTAATTACAGTTACTAGCAGAATACCCGCCCTATGGGCGGTTTTAAAGTGGGCCACCCAGTCATAAAAACATTTAGTTAGCTTTATGTAACATGTAGAGATTATAGACACTAATCTCATTAATCAAACAAACATGATACAATTGGTAAACATGCCAAGTTTCAGTGATAGTTAGAGGTCCATGTCACCTAACCACACCCATTGACAAAATTACACCCATAGCCACCCGATCTGAATGAAACATTCGTGAGAACGTGCAGTGAAGTGCCCTAATCAATCCCTGAAAGTTTTGTGAAGATCCCTCCAGAGGTTTGGGAGAAGTTAGAGTCCGTACTTACAAACAGATAGATACGCAGACAGACAGACACAAATTGTGAATTATAGCAAGATTTATACTTCCATTATGTAATTGTGATTGCAAGGAGGGAGTGGACAGACACACTGAATCATGCACACAATGCATAAACATAACAAGCTATTGCTAAGTGGCTTGCAGCAACTAGAGGCTCTCATGGTGCACCTCCAAATAGAAATCTAGACCCAACGAAGAGTGAGACCAGACCAAACAGGTTTCCTTGCCCTCAGGCTGTTCTAACACAGTTGTGAGTGGTGCAGCTACTACTGCCATATTGTCAGAGAATTCACCAAGCGAAATCCTGTGCTTCGCCCCCTGCCCCACCCCCCACCTTCATTAAAAATTTTTTTTTCTTCAAATAAAGCAATAACCAAGAATGGCATTCACAAAAGGTTACTATATGGAAATATGATGTGTAAATGCATGCAACCTAACACTTATGACAATGTGCAACCCTCTCTTGGGATACATCCATACATCATGTATACAATCAGAGCTCCTGCAAAATGTTGAAGCTATTTTATCAGTGTTACTATTATAGTCTTTCCAGTGAAGCAAAGAACCCAGATACAAATTTGACAAGACCCCCCCCCCCCCCCCCCCCAATCCCTGCTTCTAAGGGTGACTACGCCTTGATGTCAATTACGGTTTTTGGGTAATAATATATTATTGAATATCGACCATTACAATGTGAAATCATAGTTGCACAATATTTTCCATATTATGTTTTGATATCATATTTATATCATGTGATTTAAGCAAATTCTTCTTGTATACACACACACATATATAATAAACACATAGCACTGACATGCATGCATGCACACACACACACTTGTACACACACACACACACTTGTACACACACACACTCAGTGTAAACCCAGGACAGGACACATGATTTGAAGAAGAGAACTCACTATCTCCAGCTTGCTGAATTTGCCAATGTGAGGAGGGAACTCGGAGAGGTCATTGTCTCCCATGTAGAGGGCCCGCAGACACTCACCCAGGTAAGAGAAGTTGGCAGAGAAAGAGGAACTGGTCAGGTTATTATAAGTGAGGTCCAGCACCTCCAACATTGGGAAGGACCCGAAACCACGAGGCAACTCACAGAGCCGGTTCATCCTAGAGGAGAGAGAGAGAGAGAGACACACCCACACACACCCACACACCCACACACACACACACACACACACACACACACACACACACACACACACACACACACACACAGGTGTTGGTTATGTAGAAATCTGTAACAAGAAACATTATACACACATCCATGGGGATATTACTACTGTTCTATGACTAGGGTAATTAGAATTGAAATATGCGCGTGCACAGTTGATGAGCACACACAACACAACAACAATACAACACAACAACAATACAACACAACAACAATACAACACAACAACAATACAACACAACAATACAAAACTATCAACCTACGAAATGTTCAGTTCTCTTAGCTTGGGAAGTGCACTAATGGAGCTGGGGAGGTCCTGCAAACAATAATAATATTTATTTAATAATATTACCAGCACCTGCACACTGACTGACTCCAGTGGAAAACCCATGCAGTGTGATTAAGGTGGGTGTGGTCTGTTTGATTGTATAATGATTCTTATTGACTGAAGGAGAGATCAGCTTCTTCTGATCATACAGTGCACTTTATGTATATAATTATACAGTTCACCTTATACAATAAACAAAAAGTGTGCTTGCAGTCACGATGCACTTAAGGAAATTCGAAAACAACAACTTGGCCTCTGCCAACCAACTCTTGTTAACTGCAGCACATGCCCATGTTTAGGCACGGAGGACTGTATTACATATATTCTCTTGCTGAGGGAAATTCACACTATCACCACGCTAGCTCTATATTGCCTTCGAGCATGCTCAGATGGACATGGTACCAAGGACAAGTAAAATCGCCATGTCAGTGTCAAAATGGGGAAAACTTGAAATAGTGGGTTAATTATTTGTAACACTCAGTGAGCCAGCCTCTAGACCACACAGAAGTACAGTGATAGCCACAACACAACATGAGAGCTTGCCTCCAGTTGGTTGTTGCAGAGGTTGAAGTACTCCAGGCTGCGTAACTCCACCACCTCGGGAGGCAGGACGGTGATCTTGTTGTGACTCAGCACCAACCGCATGAGATTACCAAGAGCAACTGGGGAAATAGAATGGTCGGTCAAAAAAACTAAAACCAACAACAACAAATAATCAACATTCCCACACTCTTAGGGCCTCTTCTCAATGTAGACCTATTTGATCATTGTTAGACGGACAACGGCTCCTTCTAATATACAAGCATTATCAGCCAATGAGAACATCTTCCAAGACATAAAACTGTCACATCCAGATTATTCCGACATGGAATATTTTTGAAATGTTGACTCGGATAGAAGATGTGATAGATACTGGGCAAAAACTTGTAAGATGGTGCAAAAGTACATACACAAACGCGCGTGCACACACACGCACACACACGCACCAATATAAGTGTCTTCATCATCTCAACTGCACATGAACTGTTCCCTGCAGACCTCAGAGAATGCATGTGCACTTGAGGATGGAAGCTGTACATGTGTGCGTGTGAGGATCTATGTAATGACGGAGTGAAGCTGACCACACAGTAACCACACCCACCAACAGGTCCACCAAGGCTAGTTCACCATGTGAGATACTCTGATACTATAAAACACACCAATGACATACACTGCACTTTGCTCAGCATCTTGGTACGAGGTATAAATACCAGGTTGTGTTAATTTGGAAATGTGTTGTCATGTAGTGAGCCAGCCATTCCACATGCAATGACGTTCTTTAGTAGATCATCTGAAAATTGATAAACAATTTTCACATGAAACAAGGCAAAGAACAAAGACAGACCAAACTCATGGAGCAAAGCAAGAAATTGTGGCTACACTGTTAAGCACATTCCTAGTCAGCATATAGTTCATGTGCACCCTATTCCTCAAGCACACACATGTTCAGTGTGACATGTGCCACATGTCATCATGACACTCCTCCTGTACAAACAAGAGGATCAAATAGAGTGTGGAGCACGTTTACGTAAATTTTGAAGTATATATCAAATTAATTCATCCTCAAATTGATTTATATTCAGACATAGATCTTCTCCTAAGAGTCCAACCAAATAAGGTAAGTAATAGCAATAATGCTCCACTTCTAAATTAACATCTAAGCAGCAGACAGAACATGTACTGGCAATAATTAACAATCCATAAAATGCACATCAACAGAGTCCACATCAAAGTACATCCATATGGTCACAGTAATGAGTGACTGATGCCATAACAAACACTACAGTGCTCCACTTTGCCTCAGCCCTGGAACTGATGCAGTCAACACTAACTCTTGACACAGCATTATATAACATGCATCATGTATTCATGAGATGCAGCAGAAGGGAAGCACTTCCTATATTATTGAGGAAGTTTATTTCTGACATTTCAACTTGAACATTGTGCTAACAAACAGTATTAAACTACTATACTCTAGAGCACGGTTCACAGGAATGCTTGGCCTCATGGTGCCTTATCATCTGTTCCCACTGCACCACATGCATCAGAGCAGGGGGCAAGTTACCAGCTTCCAACCTTGTCCCTTCACCAGCAGTTGCTACACAGAGGGATTCACTGATCTAACATCCCATACAGCTATGTCCCCTTCTGGACACACCAATCCCTCCTCTCCCCCCACATCCATATATGTGCTCACATAACAGAACATTGCATAATATCATGCTCTCACTTAGATGTATGTATAATGATAATCACATACCTTCAGTAGAGAGCATTTACACCTTGTAATGTTTATACAGTAAATTGTGCGCAGCTAATTAGGCCAATATCAAGACAGTAATAACAGCACTGGCAAAGTTATATACTCACACAGATCCGGTACACTTTCAAGATTCGCCACACCTTCATCTGCGAGGTGTAGCTCTGTCTCTTTCCCCTGTTTGACCGCCTCAACCGCTTTACGCACTGCACGACTCATCTTTTACAGTCCCAGAAGAGGGGTTTCTTTTTATAACTAACCAAGAAAAAACGTAAATATAAAACACAAATTTGTGCGAATAAATGGTTCCGGTTGAAGAGTTGCAACCAGACAACCTTTTACCAAACCTCTGTGGGTGGGAGAGAGAACTAATGTTACATTGTTGAGTAGCGGAAACAGCGAAAGTTAACTGTGGACCAATACCATTTTTAGACTTATTCAACCCTGAGTAAGGGTAGGTAAAAGGTCTCTTAAGAGAGCTGGTGGGGAATGGAGGGAATCTTCCCCCCTACTTGGGACACCTTTACCCACTGAAGTTTTAATTTGGTAGACTAAATTAGCTCTGTTAAGAGGGTAAAGGGTCTGGCTAGCGAGATTACCCCCTAGTTGGGGATCTACCCTTTACCCAATGGCTAGGTAGGGGGAAAAATTTGGGACAATGGCTAAGCAGAGAAAGGGTTGGGGACAATGACTATGCCAAAGTTGTTCTGCTGCCCCATATTAAGCAGTGGTCAATTACCAATTCCAATGTAGGTTATATTTCAGATAGCCACTTCCACTTTCCAGCAGAACAACTTTGATATTGCCATGTCTCCAGACATGTTGGTTGGTAAAGGGTCTTCCCGCCCATATTATATAGGAGAACCTCCAAGCTCCAGTAAGGTCATTAAGAAATATTATAAAAAAAATTTTTAACTTGCAAAAAAGAGTAAAGATGTAATTGCCAGCTGACTACTGAAAGAAAGAGTTTACATAAATTTAAAAGGCCAAGTTCTTTCTTTTTTGTGCCTCTTGCCTTCAAATCTGCAGTTCAGTTGTCTCAAGCCATTTTCTTGTGTCATTGTCCAGTTCCATTAATCTGTGCTCACCATTGGGTGGTCAATATAGTGGAGAGGCCTCAATGACATGCTCCACTGTCTGCTCTGGGTGGCTGCAGTCACACTTGGTGCTTCAGGCTCCAGTCTCATGCTGGCAGAGAAATGTCCTTCACCAGTTCTGAGGTGGAACATGGTCCATTATTTTTGTGGTAGTTTGGTAACTTGGATGTTGTCATATTTGTCAATCAACTTGTGGAGATGTTGGTGGTGTACCTTATCCGATTTCTGCTTCCACCAGTGCTTGAGGGGGTTGATGTTAGGAGCTGGTGTGCTTGCTCCACAAATGCTCAGTGTGACTTTAGGTGAGCAGGTGGAGGGGCTTCACTAACAGTGCCATGTAGTAGATAGTTCTGGTCATTCCTGGCTTTGCGTGACAGTGCCTGAACAGCTGCATTTCATTGTAAGGCTGGCAGGGTGATGCTGGAGGGAACTGGTAGCTGGTTAACTGGTGTAGCACTGAGGGCTCCAGAGATAGTGCACATAGAGTTTTTTTTATTGCTGCATCCAACTTGTGTGCGCCTTTGCTCCAGACTGGAGCATGGTATTCAGCAGCGGAGAAGATGAGGGCTTTGATGGAGAGATGTAGTATCTGTGTTCCAGCTCCCCATGTGATGCCAGGAAGGCTGCATATCAGAGCAGTACACGAAGTAACTTTTGTTGCCAACTTTTCGACATGATGGCGATACATCAAGGAGCAGTCTAGTTTGACTTCAAGGTATGTCGGTGTAGCCTCGAACTGGAGTGGGTGGTCATTGATACTGACTTTCAGATGATGTTAAATAACATCGTAGATGATGTTAAATAACATCGGGACAGTACTTAGCCCTGCTGGACATTATTGTTCATCCGTCTCAGTCTGCTCTGTTCATCAACACTGGTGTGGAGAGTGGAGCTGTGATTGGTCAGCATCATCATGTAACAATCCGACATAGTTTGCAGCAATTTAAGATGGTTTCCACAGTGCCAGACAGTGTCGTAAGCATCTGTCGGATCGATGGGCACAATACCAGCTTTTTCAGCTTGTTGGAATGGATCTTCGATGTCCTGGGTGATCAGGGTCACCTGGTCAGTGGTGGACTTCACACATCAAAAGCCAGCTTACTCCATAGGTAATTGTGGATCAATTACCCGATTGAGGCACACATTGAGGAGACATTTCAAGAGTTTGCACTGAACACAAAGAAGAGAGATCGGACATTAGCCTTCCTGGTTATAGAGCGGCTTGTTCAACTTAGCCAGAGTTATGACCTTGGCTTGGCGCCAAATATTTGCTAACATTGATGTCCTGGAGCACACGCCATAGAGGCAATGCAGCCATTCCTTCATTTTTTTGCCCTGGTGCAGGGAAAACTCAGGGTGGATGTATTCAACCCCTGTCTTTTATAGCTATGTCCACATCTCTGTTGTGAAGTCACTTGAGAGAGCACTCGGCACTGTGCGATGGTTTCTCACTTTAGATATGATCTTTTTCGTGAAGTCCTTATCCGCACCAGGAAATCTGCCATTGTTAATGAGTTGCATTGCGATGGAGTTTGCTAAAATGGGGCATGGTGTTGATTGGATTGCTCGGCCAGTGAACCTGTTGATGATTTGCCGGGCTCATCAGTTGGAGTGAGTGAAGTTGATTGACTCAACTGTCTCTTCCCATCTCTTCTTGCACTTGGTGTTTAGGTTGGTGAGAAGTTCACTGGCTGCCATTGTTCTGTCCTGGTTGGTTGTAGCAATGGTGTGGTTGTGAAGCAGTTTCTCGCATTGGCTGTCCCAGCAGGGCTTGTAGTTGGCTCTGCAGCCCCTGGGGATGTGCTTCTTGGCAGCCTTGAACCACGTCTGTCTGTAGGCCTCATAGGCTTCATCAATGTTGGCAGTTGTTGTTGGTGGGAGAGCCTCAACAGCAGATGCTTTGACCTCTTTTTTGAAGGCTTGCCAGTCCTTCCTTATGAAAGTTCCATCTCTATACAGCTTTTCCCTTGGGAAACTGTTCAGAGCCAGAACACACCTAGTGGGCAAAAGTTTATATGAGAGTGGCTTGGCAAAGGCTAGGTCTGGTATTATCTCTGTGTTCCAGCAGCCTGAGGTGAACGAGCAAAGTTCTTCAGGGTCATAGATAAGTATGGCATCAGTGGCAGAGGTTCATTCTGACAGGGTTTTGCCATCATGGTTCGTGCTCCTGTGTTGTTAGTCTGGCCAGCTAGTATGAGGCCTGGATTCTTAAGGGAGGCATTGGTGTCTGTGAGTTTCCTGGAGCAGGATAATGGTAGCACTGGTCTTGTTGGCTAGCTCTGCAAGGACTCCCAACTTCAGGTGTTAACTCTTCAATGTTGAGTTGCAGAATCATGAGATGCAGCCCTTCAAAGGCTGTGGTGGCTGTCTGTCCTGAAAAAGGATGCGTGCAGGGTCTGTATCAGAGGATGCAGTTGGCTTTGTGAAGACATTAGTTTCACTGTAATATTCAGTTACTTAAGGTGAAGGCCATGGAAAGGCTGTCTTCATCTCCACCAAGCTCAAGCTCAAGCTCAAGTTATAATACAAGAATGTATTGTATCACTTTTCTGTTCTTTACTTGACCTGTGAAATTTAATTTAAAAATTTTTTTTAAAAAGGGGGGGGGGGGGGGAGGGGGGAAAGGGGGTGGGGGGAGTGAGAAAAACCTTAGCAGACACTTAAGGATAACCTTTGCAAAGTTTCCTCTAAGTAACTACTTTTACAAAAGCCAAATCCCATCTTCATCTTCAGTCTCTCATTTTCTTTCCTTACTACACTTCTGGCAGATGTGGAAAAAAGAACGACCACATTTGGAACCAAGTTGCTTGGCAAGATAATGTATTCTTCCCACTGCACAGTTGAAACTATGACAGTGAGTCATTGTCATATCCATCAACTGCCTTTTGAACTGGGAGGATATTGCCTCTGCCGTTCAGGCTTAATTTTCTCAATTCCTTTCAATTTAGTTTCCCTGGATGGCTACAAAGAATTTTTAAACTTTATTGAAACTAGCACAAAAAAACCCACCCTATGGGCAGCTTTTCATCCCACTTTTGGTGGACTGTAGTCACAAAAGTGTCTGCTTTGAAGACATGTTGTAGACTTTTAAAACAAAAGTGAGCATGCAATTAAGTCCAAGTGTTTTAGAAGTACCATTTTTGACATTTTCAGCCTTGCACACAAAGAGGAAGAAGTGTGGCCACATAGATCCACCCCATATTATTTACAGAGCAAGTTGTATCTGCATGCCAATATTTTAGGCCTGTAGCTCCATTTTCTTTTCTGGTAAAAGTACCATTTGTTGTTGTTTTTTTTAATACAGAATGGGTGTGGCCATATAGATATGTTTATGCCATTCCAGTGACACTGATTCTAAATATGTGGGTTTGTGGGTCTAACTTCAAGCGTGAATCAAAGATACACAAACCATTCTTACTTTATAGTATAGATTTTTTAAAAGTTGGCTTACAAAAAAAAAAAAAAAAAAAAAAAAAAAATATGGTAAAGTTCATTTAACAATGAGTTCTTTTGTTATTGGTTGTTTTTGTTTTTGTTTTTTACTTTCTGTAATCACAGGTAATATAATAACATAGCTAATGATATGCGCAGTTCATTGGAAATGCATGGCAGCTATCGTTCATATCAATATCAGTCCTTTGCTATTAATCTTGCTATTATGGGAATCTACATGAGATAAGGCATTCACTTTTTATCAGAGGGAATGAGATTATATGGAGGGGGAAAAAAAGATTAATTTGGAGCAAAAAAAGTATTAAAAAGAATCCAAAATATGGAAATATACCATACAGAAATTTATCAGCCAAATTATTTGAACCCCCCCCCCCCCCCAAATAAACCAAAATAAAGAAATAAGCTAACAGGAATTTTGCATGCCAAACCATTTTTAAAAAGCTGAAATAAAGAAATAAGCCAAATAGAAATTTTACAGGCCAAACCTAGCCCTAGCCAAAAAAAAAAAAAAAAAAAAAAAAAAAAAAAAAAAAAAAAAAAAAAAAAAAAATTTTTTTTAAAGAGTAAAATTTGGCTTTAATAACAAGATTGGACGTTTTCAGCCAAAAACCAGCTCATATGATTTAATTTTTTAACTTAATGATTTAAAATGTTGACTTCCAAATCCACTGAATTTCCATTGGAAAAAAAAACACCATGACCAGGAATTGTTAGCACTGGCGTTCCTGAGGAAGTTTCCTAAGAAGAAGAAGAAGATTAACAAGAAAGTAACATTTACATTCCGTCAAAACAAGTTGTCAAAAACAAGTTCCCAGGTAAGAAAAGAAGCCAATCAGGCAACTTGCTCGTAGTCTCCCATAGCCAGCCGGATTAAAAAGGGACTCATCTGTCTGTCCCTTTTATCAGCGAAGCTGTAGGTAAAGGTTCTGGCCATGCGAGACTTCTCGGGCTCCAGTCGGCTCCACAGTGTGCCAGATCCTTTTGCAAATGAATGGGTGTGGCTGCATGAGAGGCTGGTCGACCTTTTCCCAAAACTCACATAACAAAACTTGCTCGTGGTGACGTTGCAAGGGCACCGCTAACTAACCCGCTAAACCCGTGTCATCCCGTACCTTCCCGTGAAGTTCTGGGAATAAGTCGCTAAGGAGGGCACCATGACCGAGAAGTACTCCTTCAGTTTAACCACCTTTAGGTAAGTTTATTATACTCTGGGGACTTGGTTCATTCTCTGACTACAGAAATTCTGGCAACTCTTTGCAGTCCTTCTGGGAAGTTAGTTCAAATCGAATATGCACTTCAAGCAGTGGCGGATGGGGCTCCTTCTGTTGGTATTAAAGCTAGAAACGGGGTAGTGATAGCTGTTGAAAAAAAGCTGAAGTCTTTCTTGTATGATGAGAGCAGCATTACCAGGGTGAGTGGTGATATGGTAAAGGGTTTATGTACTACTAAAATAATAGGCCCTGTGTTGCCTGGGCCAGAAATGAATTTGTGATGATGATTATATATATATGTATGTATACATGTGAATGGACAGAAGTGGTGTTCAAAGACAAACATGCACAAATACCAAAAATGGATGAGATATGAAGGGGGAAAAAAAATACTGCAAATGATTTCCAAACACTAAGTTTGCCCCTGGTCCAGACAGATGCAATGTGGACTGGCCAAGTGCTGGCTGGTATGTTGATGAGCCCTGTGAATGGGACTGCCTCACCTCTTCAGTAGTTGGTGTTCTTGTGTCCATCACTTGCCTCTTCTTTAACAACATGGTAAAATTGTAATCTTCAAACAATGATCCTTTACCAACAGAAGCACTAAATATATTGCATAATCTGTAAGCATGCCCAAGCTGTACTCTTACAAGCTGTTGTCCTTTTACCATTTGCGATGATTTTCATTCACACTCATGAAAAATCACCTCTAGTGACATTAAAAAGGTGATTTTTCTAACCAAAGCCAGACTGAAACTTTCCCCAGCATGCATGAGTCATACATACAAATTTCATTGAAATTAATTCAGGCGTTTGGCCGGTTATCATGCACAACTATGTAGAAAACAAGAGATACAATTTTATATATTTTATTCATTTAATGCTATGGTTGGTAAAGGTCTGATACTCACTTTATAAAATAAAACATACGATTATATATATATATTTATTTTTTTATATAAAATTGTAGGTCTGTCTGTTTGTCTGAGTTGCAGAATTTTAAAAACTGCTGGGCTGATAGGGACGAAATCTGGCATGATGTTGAAGCTATTCTGGTGCTTTCTTGTGTCTCTCTGGTAATTGTTGGGTATGAGAAAAAGTCATCTGCATGCATGATGGCAGTGCCAATGGTAACATTCCCGGTGGCATTTCAATTTGATTGATCAAAGAAATTTATTTATTCCAGCTCTCACTTTTTTTTTTTTTTTTTTTTTTTTTTTTTTTTTTTTTTTGCTTCCTTGCACTGAGTGATATCTGTTGTCCTAGAGCTGCAGTAGCTTAGAGACTGAACTGGATGTCCTTGTGAGCCTTCCATATTTCTCAACATGATGGACAAATGTCTTGTCATGAAATATTCTAATATGAATAGCACTTCCTTATGAGAGGGCACTACCTATGGAGGGGTGGAGCTTGGAGATATCAGACAGAGAAGATAAATGGACATCACATTTAACTGGAATTCAATAACCGACCTTAGTTAGATTAGGGCTATGTGTAGGATAAAATCAATTGTTTTAAAGAAATTGATATCAAATTGGAATGGGAATATTTTCTGTACGGCTAAAAACATGTACATTAATTTCTTCTGCATTAAGTTGAAGGCATGTAGTGATTGGCCTGAACACTGACTTAATAAGGAGGCTTGTGTTATGGTGGAGGAGGAGGGGGGGAGGGGGTTGGGTGGGGGTGACCCTCTATGGTTGCCAGTGTACAGGTGTTGGTGGTGGATGTGAGTGTTGGATGGAGTTATATTGGTCCTCACTTCATGGCAAGACCAGAAACACAGTATGCCATTGTAGTGAGCACTTCTCTCACGGTCTCAAACAACATTGCATTATTCATGAGGTGTGTGTTGATCTGTACTGGGAATAGTGTGAATCTCAAGTGGAGAAATGATGGCAGCAACTGGTGGGACTAGTGCTCAATGTCTGCTCATGTGGTTTCTGAGTTCTCTCATGAGATGAACTGCATGACAAGCGAGTGCAGCAATGAATGGGTGCTGGTTAGTCGTGCCGAGAGGACAGATGTTGCCATGCCAACCTGCTGTGCACATGTGCACTGACTGGGTCTGTCCTCTTCATGCAGTATTGTTCTCCTTGTATACAGATTGAGCTGGTGAATGACAAGATTGGGATGGTGTACAGCGGCATGGGCCCTGACTTCAGGTAACCTCACTCGCTCACTACTTCCTGTTTGTCTGTTGCTAGTCAAGGCTGTAAGAATGGAATGTTGTAGGCCGTGATTTGTTGTGTGTGTTGTAATTTGATGGGCATTAACTCGAGGAGTTGGTGTCTGTTTGAGGACTGACATCTTTGGGCTATAGTGTGCCCTCATTGTGGAACCAATTCATGGTCTCAAACTAGCCACTGGATCCAGACCTTGTAATTCAACTTAAACTGTTTAGCAGGTCAAGAATTGAACTCCATTAATAATTCCGCTTTAAACTTGGTTCACAGCTGAACACATGATTGGGCAATATTAACACTTTTCTTCTTCCTTTTTTTTTGGTTGTCATTCTTTCCCAAATTTGTTTGAATAGAAACAGGTTCTATTTTGCACTAGCCAAGTCCGTGTCCTACTGATGGGGCCATTGGCACAGTGTTTGGTGCTGGGAAGAGGATAGGAAGAGCATGGTACCCTGTATGGTAGGATTGCTTGGTGTGTTTGCAAGAGTTCGTCATTATATTACATCTCGGCAGTGTGTTTTCTTGTGGAGTATAAGTCCTCATACTATAGCTTGGTGGTTACTCCTCGTGAATGAATGACCACCCTAACAGTCTAAAACAATACACAGTGAACCGCACCAATAGAGTAAGTGCTGAATTAGTGGATGGACCCCACACGTGTAACTAGGGTGAAGCCATCCCCCTGCTGAAGGTTTGATTGAGCATGATCAGTCCGTAGACTAGTTATAGAGGAGGTATGGATACACAGGCAGAAGACAGATTGTAAATTATCATATGATATGGTCAAATGTTATTTCCCTGTAATGAACTGTTCTTTAATTTGCACTGTGCATCTCTCGCTCACCGTATGGTCAGCTCTTGTTGTGTGTGTGTGTAGTCCTGGAAGTGCCCACAGGCAGACACAGCAGCTGTTGGCTGTGTTAGTGTCCATCCCATGTGTCGTGCATGCACTGTCATGTGATGTGTGTTGTGATTGATTGTTCCCTTTCCTTTGCTCATGCCCACATCACAGATTGTTGGTGGAGCGGGCCAGAATTATCGCTCAGAACTACAGAGTGAAATATAATGAGTCCATCCCTGTGTCTCAGCTGGTCCAGAGGATTGCCACTGTGATGCAAGAGTACACCCAGCAAGGGTATGTGCGTGTGTGCATACGTGTGTGCATGCGTGTGTTGGTGTGTTTATGCATGCACGAAATTACAAGCATATGACGTGGTTGGCCATGATGAGCTCCAGTTATGTATACTCCATTAATGTTGGTGGTTTGAAGCCGTCACACGGTCCATGATTGTAGCTAGTCTCTGTGTGTGTGTGAGGTGCAAGTCTGTGTGGTCCTGTAATTATACCTGGGCCAGTCAGACTTGTAGCTGGGATGCTGTCTTGTGGGGGCATCTCAACTTTGTTCTGTTCCAAGAACTGATGGATGTGTGGGAATGTGTGTATGTGTAATAGGGGACTTGCATGATTATGTCACGTACTACCTGCCACGCCTACTTATGGTATCAGTGAAGCACACGCACCATAGAAAATATATTGGGATTCATGACTGGAAATTATGTTTTGAGAATTGCAACTGCAAAATAGCTCCTGCTTTTGCCTTACTATAGGAATAGAAACTTTATGAAATTTCTAGCATGCTGATACCAAATTCCAGATTATTCCGAGCTATGGTTGTGGTAAAAATGGTGTGTGAAAGTGACAGAAAGGTTAGTTAAGAATTGGCCAGCGTGTTTGCTGCTAGTTCTCAGAACTCAAAGGTAGAGCTGCAGTAGTGGTCAGCACCAGACCAGTTGCTAGGGGTAATATTGGCCAAGAAGGAGCTGCAATACTTCTCAGAACCCTGTCAGGCAGCACCTGTGCCAATCCAGAAATTCTTGGAAATGAAGTGCTGCCTAACTAAGTGTTTAGAGAAGAACTAGCAGCTATTTTTGTGGGACACTGTGTCTGACAACTGTGTGACACACACCACTACTGCCCAACCAATGAGTTCTTACAATTAGCTGGGCAGGCTCCTACAATTAGCTGGGCAGGCTCCTACAATTAGCTGGGCAGGCTCCTACAATTAGCTGGGCAGGCTCCTGACAATGTTACAACTAACCTTCCCTTTCATTCACACTGGGTTTTATCTATAACCACAGCTCTGAATATTCTGAAATTTGCTATGAGCACGCTGGAAATTTATAAAGTTTCTGTTCCTGCAGTATGGTGAAAACGAGCAATTTAGCAATTGCAGTTCTTAAAAACATCAATGCAGGTTGTGAATGCTAATACATTTGCTATGGTGCTGGAGGTTCACTGATACCATAAGTAGGTATGGTAGGTAGTACCTGACGTAATTATGCAAATCCCCTATTATCAATCAAGATTGGTAATTGATAATAACATGCTGGAACTTATGTATTTCATTGTAAAAGTAATTTGGATAAGCAATTCAGCCTAGTTGGTGTAGGTGATTTAGAGTGTGTCCTTGATGATAGGGTTCATGGAGGGGTGGCTGTGTGGTCTGCTGGCCATCCTCTCTGGTGTGCACTGTTATGAGGGAGCTGCTGCCTGAAGCCAGCTAGTCTTACGACTGAATACTTCTTTGGGTCACACAATGAATGGATGGGATGGGATGGGGTGGTCAGAAGGTGTACTAGTGGTATGCAAATTTCAGTATCTGTAATGTAATTGTTTGCATGTCCCTTGAGGTTATGCTATAGTGAGTGCGTTTAGTTGCCAAGTGATGACCACTCAGTGTTCCCACACTACTAGTGAGATGACAGTGGTTGACCTCTGGTGGACTGCCCCTCCCCCTCCTCTGCTACTTAGTGATGAACTAGTGGAAGGGGCGTGGCTTCAATTAATTTTTTTAATTTGGAAGTATATTTTATTGCACGCAATGTATGTATTAGTATCCCTACCAGTCTGTCTATTTTGTTGTGCTCCATGGGAAGTGTGAACATGTCGCCTCTTGCAAGTATGAGCACATCAATAGTTCATGCCATTATGAACTAATTGAGCTAGGCATGACGTGCTGCATTGTGTGTGTGAGAGAGAGAGTGTGTGTATGTGAGTGTGTGTGTATGTGAAAGAGTGTGTGTGTGGTGTGTGTGTATGTGAGAGAGGTGTGTGTGTGTATGTGAAAGAGTGTGTGTGGTGTATGTGAGAGAGGTGTGTGTGTGTATTTGAGAGAGAGTGTGTATGAAAGAGAGAGTGTGTATGAAAGAGAGAGTGTGTGTGCGTGTGTGAGAGAGAGAGAGTGTGTGTGTGAGAGAGTGTGAGTGTGTGTGTATGTGAGAGTGTGTGTATGTGAGAGTGTGTGCTTGTGTGTGTATGTAAGAGTGTGTGCCTGAGAATATATGGTGGGGTGTGTGCGTGACAGTAGTGAAGGAAGATGCCTGTGCTCGGGTGCAGAGTACAGAGGAGATGCAGATGAACAACCAGTGGTGTTGTGGGACTAAAAACAATGTGGTCAATCTGAGAAGAGGATAGAAAGAAACGAAGGAAGAGGGAAAAAAGAAAAGGAAAAGAAGGAAAAAAAATCCTGGACCAAAATATGAACCCTGGAGTTCCTGCTTAGTAGACCTGTGCCTTAACCATTGGGCTATGTTTTTTTGTAGATTTTTTTAATTTTTTTATTATTCCCCTGGAAAACTCTAATGACCAATTTTTTGTTTTTGTTTTTTATATGAAAAATCCCCAATATGGGTTGTGGCACCTCTTCCTTAAAACCATCCACGGTGTGCCAGGTGCAAGCCCTGAAAGTTTCATTCCTCTCAGTTCAAGAGTTATCCCTATGCACACGTATGAACATTTGTATAGATTAAATTTTGTGAGCATGTTTATCTTTCAAAGACTGTTTGTGAACTGACTCTTACCTAATACATGTCCACATCAAACACATCTCTCTCACACTACAAACATTCAGGACAGGCATTTAGACAGATTTGTAAGAGCACCACCCACCACTCCAGGACAACTCCCAGTTTGTGTGGGCGTCCACCCGCCCCCACATCTTGTTCTGGTGGCTCATCTGTTATGTGATTATGGAGACTTGTACTTTGTGGGTGAGTTGAGTGGATGAAATGACTTGACAGATTGCTGCTGGTTATTTCCCAAGCTTGAACATCTGGAGGACTGAGAGAGTGTGTTGAGTGTGAGTGGGACATTGTGCCTGGTTCTTGAGTGCTCTGCTCACAGCTCAAGGACCACAGGTCTATAGTGTGGCTTACAGCTATTTGTCTGCTGGAATGCATCAATCCACCTATCCACCTTGGCAATGCTGAAAGAGAGTGAAGTGGACTTGTTTTCTTCCAGCCACTAATAGCTTTGATGTCTTCAAAGTTGTGGATTAGTCTTATGAGAATGAGAATTTGAGTGGGTGATCTATTCCCACTCATTATGCAAAATGTCCATCACAGAATGTGTGTGCGCGCGCGTGTGTACGTGTGTGTGTGTGTATCAGGTGAAAGTGGCCCTTGAGAGTTAGAGTCTCACCGAGGACAACAGAAAATGTTTATTAGAAATAGAAAAATATATAGCAACCAAGCATATCTATACCTAATATTCTATACCTTATCATAATTTTCACTGTCTGAATATATGAATATATTTATTTTTAAACATGGTTGGTTGAAACATGAGGGGGTGGGGGGAATGGACAATAGAGTTGGTAGGAGCTTAAGTAAGTTTTCATTACAATTTAAATGAGGTAGTGTATGTATGTATTTATCTTGTATGTCAACTTTCTAGTGGTGTGCGACCATTTGGAGTGTCATTGTTGATAGCTGGATTTGATGAGAAGACGCCCTATCTGTTTCAGTGTGATCCCACGGTGAGTTGCAGTGGTGTGTACACCTTGTGTTGCTATGGTTATCCATGCCTAAACTATGCATTCCTACCAATGACTGCACTCACTGATAGTGTGAGTTCAGAGAGGGTCACCCAATAGCTTTGGTTGGGTTCCCATTGCCATCATGAGAAAATTTGTCCTGCATGTAGAGCACTTCAACTCAGTATCTCATGAGATCAATCACCTGGAGGCTATGGAGTGGACCACTGTATGTTATTTCATTT
>OZ017789.1:6329512-6380038 GCA_963969325.1 Lycopodina hypogea | reverse complement strand
GGCTTGTGTGTGATCTTCAGCATAGCTGTGGACCGCAACACAGTATGAATTTAAATACCACGCATGCGTATGGGTACAAATTGTTTCACTGCTTCATTTGCAAGCAGGGACTTGCTCCATTGCTTTGTTTGACGTTGTGCTTATTATAAATTGTGTGTGTGTGTGTGTGTGTGTGTGTGTGTGTGTGTGTGTGTGTGTGTGTGTGTGTGTGTGTGTGTGTGTGTGTGTGTGTGTGTGTGTGTGTGTGTGTGTGTGTGTGTGTGTGTGTGTGTGTGTGTGTGTGTGTGTGTGTGTGTGTGTGTGTGTGTGTGTGTGTGTGTGTGGGTGGGTGGGTGGGTGGGTGGGTGGGTGGGTGGGTGGGTGGGTGGGTGTGGGTGTGTGTGTGTGTGTGCAGCATATATATATATAATTGGTAGATTCATTTTTGTTCTCAACTACTCGCATATATATAAGATAAGGAGATGTCTGTCTGTCTGTCTGTCTGTCTGTCTGTCTGTCTGTCTGTCTGTCTGTCTGTCTGTCTGTCTGTCTGTCTGTCTGTCTGTCTGTCTGTCTGTCTGTCTGTCTGTCTGTCTGTCTGTCTGTCTGTCTGTCTGTCTGTCTGTCTGTCTGTCTGTCTGTCTGTCTGTACAATCATGTATTTCTCTGAAACTTGGCACAATATTAGGTTTTGACCCGACTTAAAACATAGGCTGAAAATTTTGGAAAATGGTCACCATGGTAATAAGAAATAGCCAAATATGGTATTTGGTCAGAAAAACTCTTGGAGCTACAGATCTAAAACTTGGTATGAATATACAACTTCACTTTGGGAGTAACGTGGGCTAGGTCTCACTTGGCCACACCTCTTCCTTTCACTGTGTAAGGCTAAAAATGCCACAATTGGTATTTCACCAAAAACACTTGAACCTAATGAGTTAGACCCATGAACCCATATATATTTGGAATCAATATAATCTGGGGAATGTTTTAAGTACATGTGTATGACCACACTCATTTTTGTTTTTATGTCAGGCCCAAAAAAGGCCAAAAATGGTACTTTGACCGGAAAAACCCTTGGAGCAGCAGACTCAATACCTTGTATGCATACACAACTTGACTTTGGGAGTAAAATGGGCTGACTCCCTCCTGGTTACACCTCTTCCCATTGGTGTGTAAAGAGAAAAGGTGACAAATAAAGAACTTCTGAATAACAATTGGACCAAAGGAGTTAGATCTATGAACAGCGGTATTAAATACATGTGGGCACAGTAATGGGTGTGGTTTTTCATAGCCACACCCACAGGATGTTATTTTGGCTGAAAAAGATATCAATAACCAATCGGACAATATTTTGGCATGTGGTCTCCAAGTTCCGGGAAAAGCATTATTAACCAGATATGGGTGTGGTCTGGCCTTAGCCACACACACTGGAAGTTCTTTTTGCTATTAAAAGCAAATCAAATGACCAGCCAGATTGAAATTCGAAATGAGACTTCCAAGCAACTAGGTGAGCATTACTAATCACATGTGCGTGTGTGTCAATGGGTGTGGTTTGGTCATTGCCACACCCATAGGACATTATTATACCTACCAAAAACTCATTTATGGACTAATCAGGCTGAAATTGGGCATATGGAGTCCAAGTAACCGGTGAGCATTATTAACTTCATGTGGGTGTGGTTTGGTATTAGCCACATACACACAGGAAGTAGTTTTGGCAGCCAAGAGCTTATTAAATAGGCCAACCAGGCCAAAATTTGAGTGGCTTCTATAATGTTTCATGTTAACATTGGCCAGTCAACGCCGGTATATGCTGCTAGCATGCACACGCGCACGCGCACACACACACACACACACACAAACTATCATTTCACTCTTGCAAACAACTACAACTGTTTCACACTGTGTGAACTATGGACTATGGACTGCACCAATAACATGTTTAGAGAAATATAAATACTAAATAAAGTTCTTGTTCAGAAGATTGAGCCAAATACCCCTGGCATATCTAAAACTCCAGTTTAATGCAAATACTAATTTTAAGATCGTGTTGTGTCATAGTCTATAATGATACACGCATACTGTCACTATTAACATAACAAATTAAATGATTCCTAATAACTCAATGATATCAATAAATAGCATTATTGTTTAGCCTTAGAAAGAATGAACCATCACCTATTAAATGTGTGCAGGCTTCGTACATCACTGGCAAAATCATAAGAAAATTATAGTTCTGTCATACACAATTGAAATATGACTACTTATGCCATAAAGCGGTCAATTTATCATTTCACTTGCAATGAAATGCCTACACTCAACTCATACTTCACAATAGGAAAACACTACACATAGCAATTGAAATAAACAGTCCCTCAATGAAAGACCCCCCTCCCCTTCCATCATATTTCCATACCCTACTTGGTTTTCTTGGTCAAGCAATAGTTTACCACAGGATAAGTGGACACAAATTCCTATTACAGCCGAAACCATTACTAATTCAATTCAAGTAGTTAATCATGTTGGACAGAATAGCACTCATAAATGTCAATGATTAATAGCTTAGTTGTATAAATTGACTAATTGGAACTATGAATACACTGTCATTAAGTTTAAACAGGAACTACTTTGTTTTATGAGTTTGCACACACGATATCCGGTGGGAGCATGTGAAGTTACACAAGGTACTTGACCCAAATATTCACTATTACACGTTAACTAAACACAAATTGTCATTTGATGTTCTCAATGATATATATGTGTAGCCAGAGGTCAATGACTTCAAGTTTGTATGCAAAAAAAAAAAGAAAAAAGTATGACCTCAATGTGAAAAAATTTTATTTCAAAATACTGAATAGGATGAGGATACTATAGCATATTGCATGAAAAAATATACCCAAATACAGTAGCTTGTGATCTTCGAATTGTAAATACCCATTTGCACAGGCTTTTGGAATAAGAAGTAGTCAATAATAATTCTTGATTTAATGCTAATGATGATCATATTATTCAAATAATATAACGGAAAGAGTGAAACAGTAAAGACTTAATGAACTTATTAGTGCAGTAATAAGGTTCAAAAGAGAAGTTGATCCATAGATAGAAAATGCAATGCCCTAAATATATATAATGGATGGAGGGAGGGAGGAAGGGAGGGAGGGATGGATGGATGGATGGCGGAGGAAGGACATAAACACATAGATGGATTGGTGGATGAACAATGGATGGATAATTGAAAGGTATGATATATTTAGAAATCAGCACCTGTAATACTCATTTTCTGTTCCTATACTTCAAATTGACGTTTATGTCATATCCATTAATACTACTAGAAAGGTACCCATTATATATAGGGGGAGGAGGATATGGGAGACATTGACCCATTCCTAATAGTATGACGCATCTCTAGTAATTGATGCCCTTTTGAAATTCCTGTGAGATTTGTAAACACAACTTCCTCTAGAAATGTCCTTTTTAATGGGATCATATTACACATGACCATATCACATAATAATTACCTGTGGCACACAGGTCTAGGAACACTTGGAAGGGTGGGGAGGGAAGGGGGTACATCCACATATTTTTGTCAAGAATGGGTTTCTAACAAATTGATTACTATATGGAAATACAAAAGTTTGTTGTTATAGGCCTACGCCCTAGCCGTAACCATATTTTTCCTAAACAGGGCCATTGGTCTTATGAGCAGCCCCTGAAGATTTCAGGATGGATTGTCCAGGAATGTGGGAGAAGATGTTGAATATACATACAGGCAGATGGACAAATTGAAAATTATAGTAAAATAATTCTGTGTGTGAGTTAATGAAAATATTAAATAAGGTTCAGTTAGTTTTTGATTAAATTAAACAAATATTGGCATTCTTTTTTCAAACAAATGAGGAATATAAGTATAGCTACTTATCTCAGATATTTTTACTAAATGGTTTGAGAGATAAAGAGTAGGGCGTTGGGCAAATGTACCACTTTGTTGCAGTGTAGGTCATTAAATTATTTGCACAAGATCCAACAGTCCATTTCTATTTAAATTGCATGTTACAGGCTTTTGAATGCACCCAAGCCACAGGATTGCACTCATACAGATTTGTTTTAGACCAATGGACCTCCACATATTTTGCACATAAGAGTTCACATACGATTCTGTAGTTATAATCTGTCAACTTTACACAAAAAAAAACCCAAAACACATGCACACGAATGTGCATGCATGCATGCATGCAAACATGCACGCACGCACACATACACACACAATAACAACAATAAAATTATAAATGTGGAAATAGATCCAACAAGTAAGAGGGTGCATAGTCCGTGTCAGATATTGTAATAGGCATATCCATGATGCCCATTTAGATATGAACTCTTCCCTCACTCTGCAAAGATTTATGAGGAACAAAACATGTGAGGATCAAGGTAACTTATTGCTGGAGTATGTTGATTTAACCGAAGGGCAAAGGAATGCTGAAACTATGATAGCAACAAAAAATCGATATTGTTATAGATATTGTTATAGATAGATGCATCAATTAAATACCTTAAATATTTACATCTCTCTTCCACCCCCAACCTCCCCTGGGCCCAATAGTGTCTGATAAAGAGTCTTTTGAACCTAGAATAATTTGTCCTTCTTGCACCAGGGTTCAATTTCATGCTATAATGGATACTAGAAGAGTTACTTTGCAAATTTGGAAGATAGGTAGAGAAAATACATAAGTACTTTCATGTCTGAGCAAAATTCAATTGATGGAATGCCATCATTGCACTGAGATATAGAATACCTAATGCTGAAAGAACCCATTCTGAGACTGCATGTATTGAGATATGCACTAACATATGTTCTGCTTGTGAGTTGGAGGAAGCATGTATCCACTTTAGATGCACTTGGACATTGGCAGAGTATCATTCTTGATCCTTTGGTGGTGACCTAAACTTTATAGAATACTAGGGGGAAATCTGCCCTATAGGCAGTTTTTCCAATGTATTTACAAGATTGTCTAAATTGCTTGTTACATTATGTAGGGATTTATTATATTATATATTATATTTATTATTCTATGTATTATAATAGTGGGATGGGATAACATCAATATATATATATATATATATATATATATATATATATATATATATATCAATTTGAAAGAACAAAAGGATATGAAAAAGGATCAATTTGGAAAATAAAGGGGACTAAACTTAATAAATAGGAAACAAATTGAGTGCACTTTTCACATCTATATTTATTACTATCAAAAATATAAGTATTTCACTTCCTGAAATGTTGATTTCTGTTTTGTAGCTGGAAGCTGTTTTTGAAGTTGCATGTTATGCCTGAGTCTATTGGAGGTGGAATTCAATGTCACCTGAACTTTTTGAGCACCACAGCTCACTACAGAGAAGATATAAAAGAATAATTCAACAACAACTTGAAATTGAACTGGCCTCAATCACACCAACAAATATACATACACACAGCACATGTGTGTGTGTGTGTGTGTGTGTGTGTGTGTGTGTGTGTGTGTGTGTGTGTGTGTGTGTGTGTGTGTGCGCGTGCGCTATAGCTAGAACAATCTGAAATTTGGCATGAACTCAGCGTCATATCACATTTCAAAATTTCTTCTGGCAAGTTAAACTGTAAAATTGCACTCAACAGTTTCTAATTTTATTCTTCTTTGCTTCAGTGGACAGCGGGTCAAAATGACTATTCACAGCATATGGCAGATCTTATGCCATTGAAACTCAGATTCCCTGTGAGGCAAAATCTATGGTATCATCTACCCAGAGGCTCTTCAGTACATGCAATGTAGAACTATATATTTTCCACCTACATGCTTACCTTTGCTTGTCTGAGGCCCGACCATTCCTATATAGAAACATTAATCGTGATGTGCAACAGTTTATTCTTGTTTCTGTAGCATAGACAGACAGTAAGAAACCACCAGGATCATCATGTGCTGCATGAGGCCTGAGGTCATTTGAGGTCAACTGGTCAGTTATGGTGTTTTTAAAAATATTGGAGGAAAATGTTGTTTGGTGTTGTAGTTGAAGAGTAAATTTGTTTGTTTATGATATGATATGTAAGAACTCTAATTCGTATAGCATATCTGCTCTTATAAAATCACAACTCAGCACATGTCCAGAGATTTGAATTTTGCAAGGACATGGTCACATGACTATTTCAGTGGACAGGATTGCGTGATGTCGATCACTGTTGACTCTAAGGTTACCTCTCGTTAATTTTAGATCATAATTGAACAAATGGGTGCATGGTGGTGGTCTAAGCAGTTTACTTGTGCAGTCGTAAATTCAATCAAAATTTGGTGTTTATTTTAACATTTAATTGATTCGTAAAATGTATATCTAGATGGTACTTCTGGAGCAACATGATCCAATGTGATGGGACTGACACGTCTGGCATGCCCTACAAAGTTAGGGATAAAATGTATTAAGAGGAATTTCATTTACATATGGAGTTTGGAGTTCTAAAAAAAAAGAGCTGAAAGGAATAGTAATTAGCTTTGGGAATATTCTCTTTGCTCCATTAACATTTTATAATAGATTCAGACCAGATAAAGACCTTTTCCTCCCTCAGAATAGTGTAACATTTTGTGAGAAATTAGGTAATCCATTTCTAAAACATGCTAATGATTTATATGAATTTGAATTTTAGTTTTATCTACAATAATATTTATCTAAAATGTGTTCTGTTGCCTGTCTTAGACACATTTGATCTATTCTGTCAATTGAGAAGTTTTATAACTCTGAGCATGCATAACCCTACTGGCTAAAATGATCTTTTTGCAGCTAAAGAAAAGCGAAGAATTCCCAACAGGCAAGCCCAGCTATTATTTATAACAAATCAGCACCACATAATATTGTGGTAATCTGAATACCTCCCTGCAAGTTCTAGGAACTTGCAAGTACTTGTGATTAAATATTCGAGTAAAGATCAACACACACTGATATTCTGTGATGGACATTCCCGTAATAATAATTAGAGACTACCCACTCAAATTCTCGATCCCACTGGACTAATCCACAACTTGAAGACATCAAAGCTATTAGTGGCTGGAAGGAAACAAGTCCACTTCACTCTCTCTCTCAGCACTGCCAAGGCAGATTGATGCATTCCAGCAGACAAATAGCTGTAAGCCACACTATAGACCTGTGGTCCCTGAGCTTTGAGTAGAGCACTCAAGAACCAGGCACAGTGCCCCACTCACACTCAACACACTCTCTCAGTCCTCCAGATGTTCAAGCTTGGGAAATAACCAGCAGCAATTTGTCAAGTCATTTCATCCACTCAACTCACCCACAAAGTACAAGTCTCCATAATCACATAATAGATGAGCCACCAGGACAAGATGTGGGGGCGGGTGGACGCCCACACAAACTGGGAGTTGTCCTGGAGTGGTGGTGCTCTTACAAATCTGTCTAAATGCCTCACTTTGCTACTTGGCAACACAAGGGGGATTGGTTTGCTAGCTACAGCATGTGGAAACCAACTTGCTTGAGTCAGCACCCTCTGCCCATATTATGAACATGACTCATTCATTAAACCATCAACTGGACATGAGGAAACTTTTATCTAATATTCTCGACATAGTCTCACTTTGTACTTCGAAATATGACAAACTGAAATACAGTTGTACCTTGTCTGAGAGACTGACAATCTCCTAAAGCATTTCCCCCTTGGAAAGTGGTGGCGTGTGTCTAAGTAGAAGTGGATGAGTAATAGATGCCATCAATCTATATTTATGTACAGCTCAACATAAACTTTTATACATAATGCAATACTTTGGGTCATTTGTGCACAGATGAAAACTCTGACAGAATTAAAAACTCTTTCAAACTGAATTTTTTTCATCTGAAGCATATGAAACAGGAACAAGTGAAGCTAATTAAATTGTAATATTAATATTCTAGGACACTCCATCTATGATTAGAAGACATGACATGACTATGACATGTGTAATCATCATGTCAAGCTTGTTTCCAAACTGACCTTCCTTTGGTCATACATTTTAAAATCCCATTAATAGTAGAATAAGGAGCTTTTAGCATATGATATTCATTGAGGGCATGTTCCCCCCACATTTAGATATATTGGAACTCTAAAACTGTCCAGACTTCGATATATGGGATGGTAGTTCGATACTCTAGATTTTAGCACTAATTTTTATGTAAAATTAGTACTTAACAAGCAAAGTACTTGTCTATGGACAGAGGCAACAAAAATATCTTACTACTATTCGAGATTTGTGTGTTTATTTTGGGCCTAGAGAGCTCAAAATATATATTAAAATTATTTTAAAGGAAAAGGAAGGAAGAGCTTTGGGTATAGTTTTTTCTAGTCTCACTTAGAGTGTGTTTACAGCAAAGTACCCATCTACAAAGACATCAAGGACATCTTACTTTAATTTTAGATCCATTTGTTTGTTTATTTGTATGTTTGTTATCTACTCCCAGACATTTGGCCTACAGGACTAAAAAAAAAAGTAGAGGAAAAGAGAGTTTGGGCTCAGTTTCCCTTATTTTTTGTTGCTGATCCCACTTAGAGCATGTTTACAGAATCTTGAAAATTTAAGGCACATCTCTTTAGGCTGTTATAAGATGTATGGCTCACTCCATTCACATGAATGACTATTCCATATCTGAATAGCTCTTGGTATCAACAGTTTAAAAAAACAAAACAAAAAAAAACACAGCAATCAATGGAACTGTAGAGCGACCTGTAAACTTTACTAATCCTTGTAGGAAAATAGAGTGGTTGGAACTAACCGGAATTGCACTCATAAATACAAACCTTATGGAGACATGTAACAATTAAACACTACATCTTAAACAACTAATTCCACATTTTAACTTTCTTTTATGACTTCTCAAGTACACTTTGTCTTTGAATGAATTATGGAAACAATTAGTCTTCAGACATGCCAGCTTTATACAGTGCAATTACAGTATTACAGGGTTCTATCCATTCATAAGCATGATGACATCACTGAGTGGGTGATCCATGGACCTCTGTTCAACTCTTCTGAAACAATCATTAAAGATATACTTTAAACTATCTATAACAATGTGGGTGAAGTGTCTATTCAAAGCTTTTTTCCTAAAAAAGATTACACTTTGAACAAGGAATGTTCCAAGGCATGCAAACTATAACCTGCAACATCACAGTGAGAAAATTTTCAGTGCAGAGGATGTGCTCACTTCTTGCAAAGACAGAGAACCAGGGAGACTAGTACACCTTTGAGCTTGGTGCTACTTAAATATGCATATGAAAGATTTATTGTACATATATCGTGAAATCATTATGAAAGTGAAAATAGTTATGGTATAAATACATATATAGCTGAAGTAATCCAAAAGTAATAAGTATTAAATAAAATTATACAATCACTTGTGTTTAAATGTTTATCTGTTGATTTCTGTTTGATCTATGATAAACACGTTAAAAAATTCCAAACATTTCGTTAGCCTTTAACTGTTTCAAGTTCATATGTATACATTTTATTTGAAACAAAGAATTAGCAGAGAGAAAATTGTTTGCATTTCTCTTGTTAGCATATATGTTTACTCCAATTTAACATTTCCCAAGTTCTGACTGCTATTAAACAAAACATTCGAAACATCCAGTAAAACTTTATCAACTTTCATATTCTGTTGCACTTGAGAAATTTTGAATGAGCAAATTTTCATCCTTATTTTGCTCTGCTAACTCAAGGCAAACCAGCTGAAATGACCTCATTTGCCAGTCACTCTTTGCCTTCGCACAGAACAGTCTCATCAATACATGCTCCTTGAACACGATGCATTTGGTGTCAGTTACAACTGTCAGCATTTAGACAAATTAACAAGCACACTACCTTTTCCTTTGAGGAATTGATTCACCACTTATATATCCATATCTAAGTGATGATGTAGAACCAGTGGTCACATCAATACTGTACAGATTGCTGACACAGCAACTTTTGCAGCACAAGAGACCCTCCTCCCTAGTGGATGTCACCTAATGTCAAGAAGCCAGGAAGGGATAATTCTTTATAAAAGAAAAGGATCACTACTCAGTATTGAATAGCCAATAACTCTTATCTGTGCATATTTTGACTTCACAAGTTTTATGATGTGCTTTACTTAGAATGAGGTGGTTTTTGATTATTTGGGAAATTTTTAATCCTGATTTTCATGTTTTGGTGTTTCCAAATGTCACTACTAAATAAACAGAAAACTCTGAATAATTTTAAAAGGAATATGCACATGCCCCGCAGTTGGTTGCAGACAAAGTTATGGCCAATGGTGGAGGTCACACACATGTTGCTAAAAACAAACAAACAACTACTGCATCCTTTGCACCCTCGATGTGTTCCAACTCCCACAGATGAACCAACAACATGGCAGCTTCTTTCTCGGCTTCTTCAATACATTGATATAAATTCATTATTTCTACTGATATTCCTATTTTTATGCTATTGAATTATTGTGATCACTATTGTTGTTGCCATGGCAATGAAAAATCCTTGAGTATGCATAAGGCGAAGCCGCCTGGAGTTTGTAGCTATAGCTATAATCCTTACATAACAACACAGTGTTGTGATTGCTAGACACAGCTCTGTACACCAGCCACACACATGCAATAGTATTATTATACATGCCCATGAACAGACAGATGATGAAATCATGACATAAAAATTAGCCATCTTCAAATATTTCATTATTAAATTAATTTTGGATGTAAGTAACTATTCTGAGTTCACATGCTGGAATGGAGCCGAACATCGTTGCCATGGACTCAACTTTATGATTTCCTGCACAATTTCCTGCAAGAACATTATAATAAATTGAAGACATAATTAATATATGCACAGATGATATTAATGTGCTCCCAAACCTAATCACAGTCAATGTGAAAGAGGACATGCAATACAAAATACATCTACAGAGAACTGTCTCCACAGCCAAAGACCAGTCAGCAGAAGTGCAGAGAGAATGACTGAGTTAATAAAGAAGAAATCCTGTTGGCATGGAAATTTAAAGTTAGATACACTGAGTAAACAAATTAGTTCCAGCACAGCTTCCCACCCTCTCCTATGCCACTCTTCCAATGATTATATGATATGAAAACTCACCCTTTATACCTGTGCAACACAAGTCTAGGAACACTAGGAATGGTTGTTTTTTTTTGGGGGGGGGGGAAGCGAGGGGGGCAGCATACATCCATCATTTTTGCTCAAGGCTGGATTTTTTTTTACAAATTAATTACTGAATGGAAACACAAAAGATTGTTGTAACTTGTGATTACAACTAAATGCTTTCACTGTATGGAAAACTTGTGGTTACAACTAAGCACTTTTACTCTATGGAACCCAAAATTTGTAAATCTTACCACTACTTTAACCTCCTCTTAAGTGTTCCAACCGATCTTTTTTCCTGGTTTAGAACTCTACATTTTAATAAATATAATAATAATTATTTGCCCCATGTCTTAGTGCAGACTGCCCTTGTTATCTGTGGCACACAGATCTGGAACACTTGGAGGAATGTTGGAGGAGGGGTGGGGGGGGGGGGGGGTGCATCCACATATATTTTTTTCAGTCAAGAATGAATTTTTAATAAATTGTTTAACAGATGGAAATACTAAAGTTTGTGGTTACAACTAAGTGTTTACAACTAAGTGTTTACAACCAAATTCTTTTACTTTATGGAACTCTGTGGTTAAAACGATGTACTTTTTATGTATAGAAACCCAAAAATTGTAACTTATACTACAACTTAAACCTCATCTTTATTGTTCCAAATAAATGGTCTAAAACAGTGTTTTAATAGATATTATAGTTATTATTTGCCACAGGTCTTAGTGTGGGACTATTCTTGTTAATTATATTTCTTGCATATCAAGAAAGTGTGTATGCACATGTGTGTTTATTCATGGAGAGTGTGTTTGTGAGTTCAAGCAACATTTACAGAACTGAGAATGTCAAGTTATTGAATTTAGCCCTAAGCCACCTCACGGTAGGTACAGCCTTTCAATACATCTTGACAGAATATGCTCGAATTTCTACATATTTTTCTTTTCTTTCATGTTCCAATATTCACCCTTTTTATTTTTCATTTTACTTATTTTTCTCTTCAATATGTGCATTTGATTCTGGCTAAGTATGTCACAATATTAATAAGTGAGACTTGAGAGGTGTGGATAAGCTGTCACAGTCATGCAATCACTTACTCTAATGTATATTCTAAAAGGTCAATGATTTATTTTTTCCTGAAGGTTTATCTATTTTCCTGAAAGTCTATCTACTTTTCCAGCATCTTTCTCACTTCTTAGAAGCACCTATTTCCCCAAAAATTATGTCAGTGAAATCCATCAAGGCCTAACCTCCACATTCAACTAGAAAAAACACCATAATTTTTGTCTATCCAAAAACATGGAATAGACCATAGGAAACCTTTTACTTATTTGCAGCATCATCTAATTCACTCACATTCCCAATGGTATGGTGTATGATGATCAAATTTTATCCCCTCCCCCAACCCATTTAATGGATAGAACTATTTACACTTAAGAGAGTCAATTAATGAAGTTAAAAATAAAATATTTTGACTTATTTTAACATCAAAAAAAAAGAAGTTGATTGGTATTTCTAAGCTTAAACATTATCCCTTCAAATATTATCTATTTATCAGCAGTCAAACTGGATGGAGTTAGGTAAGCAACCAAATGCTAATATTCCCAGTCTAGGCTGGTGGTCACTCCCAATCACTTAAGACCAGAAATGAAGTTTAAGTAAACTGAAAGGCTTAATGGATGCATTCTTTTAGTACATTAGTGAATAGAATTAATTTGTAACTAACATCAGCTCATTTCAGCTCATTCTGTTGGTCTTGTTTTTCCCTTAGAAGTAATAATTTATAATGAATAATTAGGTTATCCACTTTATGAGCATAACTGTTTTTTTTTAGTTATAGTGGCCACTTAGATAAGCTTGCTTCTTTCTTATTACTTCTTACTACATAGTAATGTGCCATTTAGTCTGCCTGTAAGCACAACACAGCTCTTAGCTCTACAATGTTTTTGCTTCTTTTTTTTTTCTTTTTTTTCTTTTTTTTGGAACATTTTTTTTTTTACATTGTGCATTTTGGGAGAAATTTAGTATGCCAATATAGCTAATTACGTCAGCAAATAATCTATGAAAAGTTAGTGTAGGCCATGGAATAGAAGTAAATATTTCCTCACAGAGTGTTTCATGACCATCCACTAATCTATCAATGTGATGGAATAGTATCTATACTGACTAGGCCTACCCCAAGAAGCTGGTGTTGTAATTCTTACGATTCTTAACTAGTCCAATAAGCAAAATTATCTATAGACATAATTTTGATAGTATATAATGGCGACAATATAGTGGCGACAATATAATGGCAATGCTGTTCTACCCCACTTTCAGCGTGCGTGTGTTACTTTAGGTCTTCCCGCCAGCCACCTCTAGCACCATTTCTTCATTTCATACTGCAGATAATTAAAGATAAAGTCTAGCAATTCTCCATATTAAATAGCCTTAGGGTCTAATTCAGGTAGGGGTCGACGAAATTCTTCTCTTTTCTTTTTAACTGTAACTGGTCGTTGCTCTGGCGATGGCTGATATGCTGGAAGGCGGTAGTGCTCGTAGTGCTCGTAGTGCTAGCAGTGAACCTGAGAGGGAACTGGAAGAAGACGCACCTGAGTACCTGAAGGAAGTTACAGACTGCAAGTTCCTTAAAATATCAATAAAAACCTATGATAAGAAAACGTCCTCCTCTGGGTTCTCCAAGGAAGAATATTATGCTTATCATATTGTTTCCATGTAAGATAAAGTTTCTTTCTCAAGCATACTCTTTGACTCACTGTATGTTGACAAAACTGGCTGAAGAAGCCATAAAATGGTTATCAAGCAATTTTGTCACATTTCAATGAAGGAACCAGTACAACTAATGCTATATCATTCAAAATATCTGGTTTCTATGATAATATTTTGAATGTATTAATACGCTTACTGAGCAAATCTTTCGCCACACTTTCTATGCGCTCATGGGGTTAGAATTGGAGATGTATAGTTCTGTTGTGTTGGTTGCTTCCACCTAGAAATTTTCAACATATGTGTATGTTCTCCTCACCTTCTCCATCTGTCCTCACAGACTGACCAGTGAAGAGTGCAACTCCTATGACTATCAGAAGAGCAAGGAGACTGGGAGGAATCGCAGTGAGATATGGAGGAGATATAGCGAGTTTGAAGCTCTCAGGAACTTCTTGTGTGCGGTGTATCCCCACATAGTGGTGCCTCCTCTGCCCGAGAAAGCTGTATGTTTCCATCAATAATGACTGCCATGCCACTACAATCCTTTTTTTATATACAAATTTAGAATTTATTAAAGATATAGAACCTCAACATGAAAAAAAAGATTAAAAAAAAGAAAAAAAGAAGAATAAATGAGATCCTTGGGGGAATGGGGGTGGGGGGGGGGGGGGAAGGGGATTCCTCTCAAAACATTATGGTTTGTATCAATTTGTGAAATTTATCATGTATATGTTCCTTTCATAATTTTTACCCTATTTCCCTTTTACATCCATTACTGGATATGAAGCCACAATGGGGCATTGTCTGGTTATGTTAGCCATTGAACGACCATTCATGGAGACACCAGTGGACATTGGTTGGCATTCACTATTGAGTCATCTGTTGCAACCCATTTAGCCTGTCTTATGCCGCCTTCTCGGACTCTGGAGAGAAATAGTCCTAATATTTGGTGTACCCCTTAAAACCTGCAGAGGTCCAAGGAGGATCTTTGTTTGAGCTCACTTGCTGACCCAGTGTGGAAGGAAGGAGAGGGGGGGAGGGAAGAAAGAAGGGAAGAGAGAAGGGAAGAGAGAAGGGAAGAGAGAAGGGACGAAAGAAGGGACGAGAGAAGGGACGAGAGAAGGGACGAGAGAAGGGACGAGAGAAGGGAAGAGAGAAGGGAAGAGAGAAGGGAAGAGAGAAGGGAAGAGAGAAGGGAAGAGAGAAGGGAAGAGAGAAGGGAAGAGAGAAGGGAAGAGAGAAGGGAAGAGAGAAGGGAAGAGAGAAGGGAAGAGAGAAGGGAAGAGAGAAGGGAAGAGAGAAGGGAAGAGAGAAGGGAAGAGAGAAGGGAAGAGAGAAGGGAAGAGAGAAGGGAAGAGAGAAGGGAAGAGAGAAGGGAAGAGAGAAGGGAAGAGAGAAGGGAAGAGAGAAGGGAAGAGAGAAGGGAAGAGAGAAGGGAAGAGAGAAGGGAAGAGAGAAGGGAAGAGAGAAGGGAAGAGAGAAGGGAAGAGAGAAGGGAAGAGAGAAGGGAAGAGAGAAGGGAAGAGAGAAGGGAAGAGAGAAGGGAAGAGAGAAGGGAAGAGAGAAGGGAAGAGAGAAGGGAAGAGAGAAGGGAAGAGAGAAGGGAAGAGAGAAGGGAGAAGGAAGTATTTTGATCGTTGATGATTTGTTTTACCAGTTGTGAATATAAATATTTTTATATAGTGTGTGTGTCTGTTTCATAAGATATTAGTGCGTACTGGTGCAGATTTTCTTTCACTCTACACACTCCTATGGTATTCTAATATAACCATCACTGTCCAGCTGTTTTGGAGAGCAATGCTCTTCCTGGCCTGGATGCACGCTTTGAAACACTTCCATGATTCTGATCTCCTATGTAATTACAAGTTAATTTAGAGTTTCTAGCTTACACATTGTGTGTGTGTGTGTGTGTGTGTGTGTGTGTGTGTGTGTGTGTGTGTGTGTGTGTGTGTGTGTGTGTGTGTGTGTGTGTGTGTGTGTGTGTGTGTGTGTGTGTGTGTGTGTGTGTGTGTGTGTGTGTGTGTGTGTGTGTGTGTGTGTGTGTGTGTGTGTGTGTGTGTGTGTGTGTGTGTGTGTACTGTCAACCGCAGAATTATCTACTGGCACAGGAGAGCAGGACAACTGTTGTTGTTTTGATAGTTACAAGTTTTAAATCTCAAATGAAACTCATGGGCTAAACGATGTGTATTCAGGGTTCCTTATAAGGGATCACCACAGTTTAGCATTTCACTGCCCCTTTGAAAATCTAAATTTATGCAACTCCATTAGGGATCAAGCTGTTGACATATCAGACCAGCAGTTTGACAAGCTCTAGTCCAACTATGCAAATACAAGTAAAATAAAGGCTAAGAAAACTACTTATTACATATTTTGTTTATTTACTTTTCAGATAAAAGGAACATCTGGCTTGTTGAGTAAGATAACATTCTCTGGTGAAGACCATGACTTTCTCAGCAAGAGGCAACAAGCTCTTGAGGTAAGTTTACATGTCATCAGTCCATTTTCTGATATGTAGCGACACTTATTGCATTTAGTTGGTAAGTTGTTGATTATTGATTAGAAAGGTACTGGGATTGCTAGTGAAATAGGCACAGACATTCACTTTCATTGTTTGCAAGACTGAGTGTGTGAAATACAAGACATCCAAGATGGCTACAAGTTTGTTATTGTTACTTTTTTAAAAATTATTATATATAGTGTCGGATATAATCTGTTTCTCCCGTTCTAATTATACACTAAAGGAAAACAATTCTGCGTGTGCACTGAGTCAAGCTTGTGGTAGTATCTATTGGTACCTCAGATAAAATTTCAATTTTTTTTCTGAGGAAATGTGTGTGAGCGTGTGTATGCATGCTTGTGTGTGTGTGCATGGTATTCCCCTTGGTGTACCATAAGTGGTTGCTGTGAAGATGGAGCATGTGAGTGTTGTTGGAGGGACTCTGCATTTCTGTACATTTCTCAGTAAAATTGTATATTTTCAGGTGTTACGCTTTAGTGCATTTGATAACTTGTATCTCTAGTAAGTAACTTTCATGTCATGTGATATGTGTTTATGGAAAATACCACTGACATTATTTAATTAGCAGTCTCTGTTCTGTGTTTCATATCCCCTTTGCACTCTGTCCTATGAACTCAGTGACAGGATGGTTGTCATGCATGTTGTTGCAGCTGTTCCTGGTGCGTGTGTCCCGCCACCCGGTACTGAGTCGCAACCACTGGTTCCACCAGTTCATGCAGCTCATCAGCTGGAAGGAGGCCATCAGTCAGACCGGCTACGCTGCCAAGTCAGAGACTCTGCTCCAGTACCTCACACACACTCTGTCTCGACTCAAGCCAGACCAGTGAGTGGGTGGGTGGAGGGAGTGAGCATGTGGGTGGGTGGGGGAATGAGTGGGTGGGAGTGGGTGGGGGAGTGTGTGGGTGGGTGGGTGGGGAGTGAGTAGGGAGTGAGTGGTTGAGAATGTGGATGGGTGGGGGAGTGAGTGGGTGGTTGAGAATGGAGTGGGTGGGGGAGTGAGTGGGTGATTGAGGATATTAGTGGGGGAGTGAGTGGGTGGTTGAGAATATGGGTGGGTGGAGGAATGAGTGGGGGAGTGAGTGGGTGATTGAGAATGTGGGTGGATAGGGGAGTAAGTGGGCGGTTGAGAATGTGGGTGGATTGGGGAGTGAGTGGGCGGTTAAGAATATGGGTGGGTGGGGTAGTGAGTGGGTGGTTGAAAATGTGGGTGGGTGGGGGAGTGAGTGGGTGGTTGAGAATGTGGGTGGGTTGGGGAGTGAGTGGGCGGTTGAGAATGTGGGTGGGTGGGGGAGTGAGTGGGTGGTTGAGAATGTGGGTGGGCGGAGGAATGAGTGGGGGAGTGAGTGGGTGATTGAGAATGTGGGTGGGTTGGGGAGTAAGTGGGCGGTTAAGAATGTGGGTGGGTGGGGGAGTGAGTGGGTGGTTGAGAATGTGGGTGGGTTGGGGAGTGAGTGGGTGGTTGAGAACGTGGGTGGGTGGAGGAATGAGTGGGGGAGTGAGTGGGCGATTGAGAATGTGGGTGGGTTGGGGAGTAAGTGGGCGGTTAAGAATGTGGGTGGGTGGGGGAGTGAGTGGGTGATTGAGAATGTGGGTGGGTTGGGGAGTAAGTGGGCGGTTAAGAATGTGGGTGGGTGGGGGAGTGAGTGGGTGGTTGAGAATGTGGGTGGGTTGGGGAGTGAGTGGGGGAGTGAGTGGGTGATTGAGGATGTTAGTGGGGGAGTGAGTGGGTGGTTGAGAATGTGGGTGGGTTGGGGAGTGAGTGGGGGAGTGAGTGGGTGATTGAGGATGTTAGTGGGGGAGTGAGTGGGTGGTTGAGAATGTGGGTGGAGGAGTGAGTGGTGAGCGAGTGAGTGGGGGAGTGAGTGGGTGTTTGAGAATGTGGGTGGTTGAGAATGTGGGTGGGTGGAGGAATGAGTGGGGGAGTGAGTGGGTGATAGAGAATGTGGGTGGGTTGGGGAGTGAGTGGGCGGTTAAGAATGTGGGTGGGTGGGGTAGTGAGTGGGTGGTTGAAAATGTGGGTGGGTGGGGGAGTGAGTGTTTGGATAGGTGTGAACGAGTGGAGAGAGAGAGAGAGCGAGAATGAGTGTGTGGATGGGTGGGGGAGTGTGTATATAAATGAGTGGGTGGGTGTTGTTTAGCTCTCTTTAGCCCTTCCATGCTGTCTGCCCATTACTAGTGCAGCTCTGAGTGTGAGGTGTGTCATCCACACATCACCACCTTCAATAATAGAGCACCTTTGCAACTACGACTGTGTTGACCATGTTTGTATGCACACACCCCACCACACCATACCACACCACACCTACTCCACACACCACATCACATCACACCCCACCACATACCACCCACACCACACCCTACCACACACCACACCCACACCAGGCGGTTTCAAGATGCCAAGTCTTATGCTGATGAGTTGGACAGAATGTTCCACACGTTGCTGGAGATACGCTCTGTGAGTGTTCCCTTGTGCCTGTCTGTTGGTGCACATGATGCTCACTGACCTTTGTCTTGATGTTATGCAGAGAATGAATGCTTCATTGAAGGCGGTTTACAAGCTTCATGCAAACTATGGACGTGTTTATGGGTAAGGTATAGTCTTTTTGATAAGGTGTAGTATTGTAGTGGTGGCTATGCTAGTTGTAGTACTTAGTAGCAGCAGAAACAGTAGTGATAGTAGTAGCATTGTTTATAACATTGTATATACTAGATCAAATAGTGCAGTGTGCAGATTTTCGTCAACATTGTAATTTGTGGTCAGTGTTGATTACGAAATGGTTGGCTCGCTTCTTTGGTTGGGATAGTGAATGTGGTCTGTAATAATGGTGATTGTAAGGGGGTGGGTGGGGTGAAGAAGCCCTGCACCTCAGCTACTCAAGTAGTCATTGTACAAGTCAAGGAGATAGTAGACACTCCATGGTGAGGCAGTGTAGCCTTAAATATTCAAATTGGAGCCATCCATGGCGTGAATGGAAGGAAACTGCTTGTTAGTTGCACATCAAACTATACACATGAGCATGCACTGCATATGGCCCCCAGACCCACCCACATATAGCACTACATATGGCAGCCCTTGCTGCCCCAGACCCACCCACATGTAGCACTACATATGGCGGCCCTTGCTGCCCCAGACCCACCCTGATATTGCACTGCATATGGCGGCCCTTGCTGCCCCAGACCCACCCTGATATTGCACTCCATATGGCGGCCCTTGCTGCCCCATACCCACCCTGATATAGCACTGCATATGGCGGCCCTTGCTGCCCCAGACCCACCCTGATATAGCACTGCATATGGCGGCCCTTGCTGCCCCATACCCACCCTGATATAGCACTGCATATGGCGGCCCTTGCTGCCCCAGACCCACCCTGATATAGCACTGCATATAGCGGCCCTTGCTGACCCATACCCACCCTGATATAGCACTGCATATGGCGGCCCTTGCTGCCCCAGACCCACCCTGATATAGCACTGCATATGGCGGCCCTTGCTGCCCCAGACCCACCCTGATATAGCACTGCATATGGCGGCCCTTGCTGCCCCAGACCCACCCTGATATAGCACTGCATATGGTGGTGCCAACAGTGTGCCACACAATGTTGGCTAGTGTTGAGGAAGTACTAGGCAGGAGAGAGAGTAGTTGAAGTGGTAAGGTAAGGTAGTGTGATGAAACACATTATGGCCTAATTCTGTTGTGTGGATCATGTTGCTGCTGTTTCCTCTTGATCTGCTAGTGAGTGGAGTGAGATTGAAGACACTCTGGGCACATCATTGCAGATCCATGGAGGCTGCATGGACAGGTAAGGGGTTGATGTTCAGATAGGTAAAGGGTGGTTTCGAATGTGTAAGTGATGGAATACCAGTTGGTAAGGCTACATTGGTGGGCAAAGGGTAATTGCATAATTGATTCGGGTGAGGTCAATATTTATTAATGTTTATTGTTTCATGCTTTTGATTTGTTTGTTGTTATTGTTGTTGTTCCTCTGGTGTCAACCACCAATCCTGGCTAGCTATGCTGAGTCTGTTGATGTCTTTATGGAGGAAGATGAGGACAGATTCCTGCTCCCTTTGAAGGAATACATAGCTTACTGTGACTCTCTGAGGTGAGGCAGGAGGGAGCATTGTGCTGGAGTGCTCTGGGTGTATGCAATATGGGCAGTGTGTGTGTGGTGTGTGTGGTGTGTGTGTGTTCTTGTCTTGTGTGATTTGCTAATGATTATTAATACATTTGCTGTGTGCTTATGTGGAGGATTATTGATAATCCTTGCATGTGTGTGAGTGCGTGGAGTGGTGTATGGAGTGAGCGTATGGAGTGTGTGGAGTGAGTGTGAGGGTGGGTGGTGAGTATGTGAGAGGGTGGGTGGGTGTAAGGGTGTGGATGAGTGTGTGTGTGTGTGTGTGGGTTGCCCGTTGCTGCTGTTCTATACCTGCCCCCACTTACCCCCTCTTCCTCTCCCCACAGGACAATGGTGCGCAGGCAAGAGGTGATGCAGAAATATGTGGAGCGCTGTGAGGAGACATTGTCCAGCAAGGCAGACGCCAAGGAGGCCTTGTCTAAGAATGTGAGCGTGTGCACCACCTCCCACATCATGGAGTTTGCATGGTTCAAGATTACGCATGTCAAACATTACTGTGTTCTGCAAAGTGATTGATCAAGTCCATTCACGATTCACTCTCAACCTCAACAGTTGAGATTTTGTGGATCTAGATATGTGACAACATTGATTATGGAACAAATCAGAATATTTGTTACAATTCTAACTGGTTTCAAGGTGTAGAAGTTGATCATCGTGTTTTTTGGTGAGAGCTATGCAGAGATTTACGTAATTGTTACTCCTCCAATTCCTCTCCACTGGAGCATTCTGTAGTGTCTTTATGTTCACACTCACACTGAGTGTCTGTCTGTCTGTCACCATCCCTGTCCCATCACTTATATGGGTCCATGTTTACTATTGGGATCCTGTAGCCTTAATAGAATAGCCCTGAAGTTCCATGGTGTGGCATGGGGCCATGTAGTCCTAGACTTGAGCCCTTGGGATACCATGGGAGTGCATGTGTTGGTGTGGTACCTGGGATAGCCATGTGGTGGTCCTCACCACTAACACCTCCTCTCCTCATCCTTGTGTGTGTCCTGTTAGAATCCAGACACAGGAGGCAGTGGGGGAAGACGGTTCTCTCTGAAGAGTCTGTCCACCCGTCTCAAGGGAGGGGACATTTCCTACTTTGGGCGCATGTCCCAAGCCACACACGAATTGCAGGAGGCAGAGGAGAACTCCAGGAGAGCCCAGAAAGACCTTGAGTATGTGAGGCAATTGTGGCCTGCTATAGTTTGACAGAGAGGTGGTGAGTGGATGGAGAGTAGAAATTGGCAATTCAAAAGACAGATTTAAGTGGTTTAAGGAGTTTCGTTTGTGTCTTTGGATGCCAAGAGTGTGACTAATTTAAACTACCACTGCTGCCTAGTTAATTACATATTTATGTGCAAGCTTTTGCAAGAAGTCCTTGCAGTCTTGACCTGGCAGTCTTGACCTTGCAGTCTTGACCTTGCAGTCTTGACCTTGCAGTCTTGACCTTGCAGATCAGTGTTGCACTTCTCTATGTTGCTTGCTAGTGCCAATGCAGTGTTCACTGACAGGATCTATTTGAACTGTGCAGGGCGTTCACCAGAGATGGCATCTGTGAATTGGAACGTTTCAACATTCAGAAAGCGGCTGACTTTAGAAGTATTCTGATCAACTACGTGCAACTGCAGATGCATATCCATAAAAAGGTATGTTTGTCATTAGTCCTTTCTTAATAATGTGACAGAAAAAAACTATTTTGTTCTGTTTGTTGATAGTAATATTGTTTGGTTGTATTGTATGTTAATGTATTGTATTGTATTGTGTGGTAATGTAATGTATTGTGTTGTATTATTGTATTGTGTTGCATTATTGTATTGTGTTGTATTATTGTATTGTGTTGTATTATTGTATTGTGTTGTGTTATTGTATTGTGTGGTAATATAGGGTGTGAGCACTTGGGAGAGAGTGAGGAAGGCATATGAGGAGTGACTGCTCCTCCCACTTCAACTGCACATGTAGCAACCTTCATGTACATGTCTGACAAATGCTATTTATGTATGTGTATGTGTGTACCATATGTGTGAGTATTACTCAATTTGTTTCAGCATTAAACCTTTCCAAAGCATTGGTCTAATGAACTCTCTCTCATGAACCACTTTCTTCTTCCTTCACCCTTTCCTTGTCCTCCTGAGCAACCATATGAGGTGTCTGTCTGTTGGATCCACAGGACAGTTCTGGCTTATGCCTGTGGCTGCAAAATACCAGTCTATTAGGGGCTTATGTCTTGGTTATAGGGCAAGGGACATCTTGTGATTAGATATGATTTGTTTGGCAAAAAAATATTGATTTTGTTATATCTGTATCTACCTATCCATATCTCTCTTTCTCTCTCTCCCTCTCTCTCTCTCTCTATATATAGAACAGGTCACATTTTTGAAAAGGCTTGCTGTATTCATAACTACTATGCAATCCAATTATAGAAAAAAATAATAACTCAAGTCTGTTCCATATTATCAGTCACCAGCAGTCAGAAAGAGAGAGATCGTGAGAGAAATTTGTGCTACAACAATAAGAACCGATAGTCAACAGCAAACTTCATTCATTTCATTCTAAAATTATGTTAACTTATGAATCTGTCTGTTCAAGAAACTCTTTATTTCCCTCTCACTACATCAACTGGCTTTAAGAATCTTTAACCAATTCGCAGAATACTCGTTAAACTGAATCTTGCATAACTTCTTTTTGTTTTCTTTTCTTTTCCTTGTAGTGTAGTGAGGTCTTGTTGCTTTGCAGCTCGACCCTTGAACACACAATTAATTATGCAAACCCATAGGAAGTGGAAAACAGGTTTCATTTCATGGGCAATTGTATTAATGTAAGCCTTTTATACTCCTATTTCAGGGTATTGTTTTGTTACAGCCCCTCACAAGACAACAAGGTGAGGTTAGGAACCAATATAAAACATGCAAACATAGTCTGTTGAGTATTACTTGGATACCCCCTCCCCTGACCTCCTGCAGTAACAATCTTGTTCTCTTTCCTTAATGTAATATGTAGGTACTATTGACACTAATCTCATTTATCAAACAAACTCGATGCAATTAATTAACACTTGTGAAAGTATTCATTAATTTTGTAATGAAACACTTCCGGTGGGTGTGGTTAATAGATAAATTACATCCATTGCCACACACAGTGATGCTCTCATAGCCAATTGGAGACCACATGCCAGATTCAACCAGATTGGTTCCTGATAGTGAAAATAACTTCCTGTAGATGTGGCTATGAAAGAACCACACCCATTGCCACCCGATCTGAATGAAACTTCCACGAGGATGTCTAGTGAGGTGCCCTAATCAATCCCTGAAAGTTTCATGAGGGTCCCTCTAACGGTTTGGAAGGACTTGGAGTCTGCACATCAGACAGAAAGACAGACCACAGGCAGACAAATTGTGAATTATGGTAAGATGTTAATGCTAACTATTTATACAGTTATGGATCTGAGTATTTTTGAGACATAGAACTTCACATTGCACTGAACAGGAATCATGGTACCAAACAGGAATCATGGTACCAACCCCCAAAAAAATAAACCACGAGCAGGTGTTTTGCAAACCCATGACCCTGGTTTTAATCACTAGGCTGGTTCTGGTTTACCACCACTATCTCAGATCAGGGCTCAGATTGTTCATCACAGGTCTCACAGCAAGCACTAGAGGGTGGTCAATAGTCTGTCTGGGACTTAGTTATTGAATCTGACAATGCTCCAGTCCATTTTCACCTCCTTTCCCAAAGCAGTACTCTTGTATATTGAACAGAGAGCTGGCAGCCAGGAGGCTTGCATCCATTGCAGCCAGTGCTGTAGCAAGGAATGACCACACTGTGTGGTGCCACCTCCTCCATTTTGCATCTTGGTGTTTAAGGTTGCCATCAGGAGGAGGAAAAAGGTGGAAACTTGTGTCTACACTAAACAATCTGGTCAAGGAGGAATCTGATGCTATTTCTACACAAGGGAAGCCTTACCATCATTCCAAAAGCGTGTTTATTAAGTCTTATGACTCCCTTGAGCTATTGTCAAGGTGGCATCCAAGTTAGAAGAAGGTAAATTTAAGGGTGCTGTCGGGTTGGCATGTGCTGTAGATGTTTTGGCAGATCATTTACTGGATACCCTGGAGGCCTTGAAAAGGAAGCACCTAGAGGCTCACCTTGGTTCTTCCATAATGCCACCCCATGACTCTTCTTTATTTTCTTCCTCAGTCACTCAGTTGACCATTGCTTAATACATTCCTTCCCCAATGGATCTGCCGGTGGGCTGGATGACCTCAGTCTGCAGCACCATGAAGACCTCACAGTTCCCTCTGCTGGTGATGATGGTCTTTGTCTTTATCCATTCTCATTTCTTCGGTGCTCCTCTTGTAGCTCTTCATAAGTAAGATGGAAGTGGTCACCCTATCACTGTGGTCTGCATTTTAAGAAGACTGGCAGCAAAGTGTGCTGGCCTTCATGCCCAGTCAATAGTTTCTGATATTCTTGCTGCTTGGCAGTTTGGTTTTGGTGTGTCTCGTGGGGTTTTGGTGTGTCTCGTGGGGTTGAGGCTGCAGTGCATGATGCTGCATCTACTTTCACAACCTCAAGGAAGACCAAGTAATCATGAACGTGGACTTTAGTAATGCCTTCAACAGTATTCGCTGGGATAAGATGTGTGCTGTCAAAGGTGAGAAATAATTTAGCCTGAACAAACATTGCCATTAAATTTTTGTAGCAAACTATGGAAAGGTTACTACTAGGGTAGGAAACTATTTCCATAATGTAAAAAAAAAAATTAGAGAAATTTTGTTAGCAGTGATTTTTCAGGGGTTCTAATATTCAATAAATATAATTTTAGACTATGACTAATTATAATATATGGTAAAAAAGAAGGGAAAAAAATCCTGAAATAAATACGCCACTAATCCAGTAACAACAGTATCCATGATTTTCTCCAAACTGGTGGAAGAAAACTCCATTCAATACGAGAAAATGGAGACTATCTATTTCATACAATCTCTTATGCTTTACTAAATACGGAGGATCACCACTTCCCAATAAGAGGCCACGTCATCAGGCTAATATACTTGAATCCAGTAATATTCTCTGAGTATTGGATGCCTGTTAACAAGCCAACTATCAAGAAACAAGTTATGCACATGAGCCATCCTTATGTTTGGTGGACTCATCTTGAAATAAAAGAGGCTGCTACACTATTTTAATTTCAAATCTACTATTGTACACAAGCAGAACACAGTGGTGCATTCAACTAGAATGTTATTATGACAATCTCAACAAGCAACATAAAGTTTCCAATAATTATTGACAGACAACCAGTTTGCTTTAAATCTTCAAAGTAAGTATTCAATAAATGTATTATTTCATCTGCCACATTTGTATCTACAATTTATTTATTGCTACTTACATAAATTAAGTTAATTTTTTCATCTATCACACATCTAAAGTGCTTAAAAAGATTTAAACATGGCAAGTACTTGCCCTATTTTCGAGGAAAAAATTGTTGACAAGGCAATCATGAAACAAGAATCTCACAAACCCAAATTTTGTGATGGACATTGTCGGGACTGGCTACATCATCATGGTGCTGGTCTTAAGTGTCAAGGTCCATACAGCTCACTGGAAGTAAAGATCCCATTCTACTGCCCCAGATGTAGATTATCTAGGTGGAGGAGGTAATGGTCAGGTTATAAAAAGAAGTGGAAGAAAGAAAGAGCTGCAGCAGTATGCTCAGTGGCACTCCTATAAAGGCTTCTTACTCAAAGGTACTTAGTATTGGTACAATTAATGATCCCCAATTTTCTTCTGCTCAAAATCTTATCAGTTCTGGTACCACCAATGTTATCCCTAATAACAGAGTCCTTGCAAGGGCAGAGGAACGAAAGTTTAACTTAGTCGCTTTTTTTTGGTTGTAAAGAAAGCACCCAAGGAATGCCAAAATATACAAGAATCCAATGAGACTTCAAAAAAAGTAGCTGCTATTTTTGAGTCAATTGATCAAGAGATCAATACTCACTAAATTAAGACTGCTTCAGACTACAAAAATACTAAGTTAATCATGGTCGCCCTATTTTAGTTAAACTATCTATGTCCTGTGATGTAGTCAATATAAGGAAAGAGATTCATGCTCTCTAGCCTATCAGGTGTCTATATAAAACCAGGCCTTTCCCCTAAAGAAAGGGCTACGGATACACTGTTGTTAAGCTTCTTATTGCAGTAGGTACTGAGAAAAAGAGCAATCAAAATAATGCAGGGTATATATGCTGCTAGTTGTAGATAATTCCTTTAAATGCTGTCCGAAGTCCAACAACATCTCTTCCTTCTCTCCTGATCAAGATCCTCCCACATCTGGAGCTGATTCAAATTTGAATCACACCAATCCAACTGGAACATCTTTAATACCAGATGATTCTTTTGCTACACCATCATCATCCTCAGTAGATCGTGGTAAAAGTAATCAAATTCCCATTGTTAAATTTCTATATGTTCAATTCAGGATGGTCACATCTCTATCAATGAAACAACTGTAGTAGCTGTAGTAAACTCTGGTTCTCAACCTCTTAATTCTCCTGATGTAACAAATCAGGAAACTAACACCTCATCTACCTCTACTTCTCCTCCACCATTATGACTAGATGTATCTCTGGTTTGTGGAATGCACGTAGTATTGTTAACAAATTAATCTTTTTCCAGTCTCTTATAATTAGTCAATCCTTCAACATTGTCTGTATCACAGAAACTTGGTTATCTTCAACTATCCTTGATACAGAAGTACTCCCTCTGGATTATAAAATTTATGGTAAGGATAGAAGTATAAGAGGGGGGAGGTGTACTCATAGCTATCACAGATTGCATTCCTTCTCATCAAGTCTATTTATATTCATTAGTTGAGATGCTAATTGTTGAGGTTCATCTAGTACCCAAAATCCTTAATGTTGTGCATATGCTCCTCCTCAGTCCACTGAAAAAATAGCCAGAACTTCTGTGTCAATTAAATTCCCTAAACTATAACTGTGACATCACGATCACTGGAGACTTCAATTGCCCAGATATTAATTGGTCTTCTCTCTCTCTCTCTCTCTGGTGCTTCCCCTAACTCCACCTCCTTATGTAATTTTATTTTCACTCACAATCTCATGCAACACATTTCTGATCCCACACATTCTCATGGTAACATTCTAGACTTAGTTCTAAGTAATTGCTCCAATAGGATTTCAGAAATATCTATTGATAATTCTATTTCTTCTTTCATGTCTGACCACTACTTAATCAATATCAATTCAAATCATTCTGCACCATTTAAGCCTAAGCCAATCTCTTTTTTCAACTATTCTAATACAGACTTCCAGGCCATGGTAGATTTCCTTATGAATATAGATTTTTATACAATATTATTGCTTCATGATGCTGACCTCATGTGGCATCATCTGAGGGATTTAATTTCACTATTCATTACCAAACTAACACTCTTCTCTCATCCTTCGCCCAAATGGTTCAACTCTGCTATTCATCACCAAATTAATTGCATCCACTCATTACATCGAAAAATTAAGAAGTTCAACAGTCAATATTTAACTTCAAAGCTAAGTAACATGGAACTAAAGCTGCAGAACATGATTACGTCATCAAAAGCTGCATATGAAACAAGCCTCATTCACTCTTTTCATCTAATCCTAAGAAACTTTATAACCATTTATCTTACCTTTCTAAATCTAAGTGCATACCAAAGTTTATAAAACATGAATCAGCTCTTGTTTACGACCCTTTAACTAAAGCAAAAATCTTCAACCATATTTAATTCAACATTTACGAGGAGTAACTTGGATCTTCCACCTGTTGCACAATTACCAAGCCCAATGCAGCAATTGAGTTGCATAGATATCAGTACTTGTGATGTGTATGAAGCATTGACCATGCTGAACCATACCAAGGCTGCTGGGTGTGATAATATGAGTACAAACATCCTGAAATTTTGTGCCACATCTCTAGTAGATCCTGTTTACCATCTTTTTAACATCTGCCATGAAAAAGCTTCCTTTCCAAAGGAATGTGTCCAATCCTAAAGAGAGGTGATCAGACTAACCCTCAGAACTACTGCCCAATTTCACTTTTATGTATTCTTTCAAAAGTGGTCTATAAGAAAGTCATATCATTCATCCGTCCACAAATAACACAGCAGCTTGGCTTTCTAAAGAAAAGCTCATCTCTAACTCAACTCCTGGTGTCCTGTAATGAAATCTATCCATCATTGGACAATATACATCCATGTGATGCCATTTATCTGGACTTCCTTAAAGCTTTCGATTCGGTACCTCACAATGAACTTTTATACAAACTGTGGAAAATGGGAATAACAGGTCCTCTGTGGTTATGGTTTAGAACTTACCTTACTAATTGGCATCATCATGTCAGCATAACTGGAATTTCTTCAAAAACTCTTCCAGTCTAGTCAGGTGTACTACAAGGTAGCATATTGGGACCACTTCTTTTCATTATCTTTATTAATGACACCCCTGAAGCAATTTCCTACTCGGCCAACATACCTATTTGCAGATGACCCTGAACTTATCAAATCTATTACCAACCATAATGATACATCAGATACAGGAGGATTTGATGAGTTTGGAGTCCTGGTGTTCAAAATTGAATCTCTCTCTAAATCCTTGGGGACATCAAAGATGGGGGAGTGGTGATGGTGGTGCAAGGAGAGAAGAAAGAGGAGTCAGTACTGAATCCCGAGAAGTGTGTTTTTGTGGTTTTTATTGGCAAACTCAGACTAAATCCATCTACTCTCCTTTTTGCATTAACAACTCTACAATTAACACAGTTAACAAGTTCAAAGACCTTGGAATTATTAATGATAACCTTCATGGACTGACCACTGCAATAGTCTGCCAGCGAGCCTATGCTTCTCTCCATCTAATTCACCGAACCAGCTGTTCTTTCTGTCCAAGATTGAGAAGACATTTATACATCATACTAGTGAGTCCAAAGTTTGAAACAACCCACTGAAAATTTTAACATCAAAAACCACGTCTCATTTTCCAACAACTCTAACAGATCTACAACAAATAAAAAACTGTTGCATAAATTCAGTATGACTTCATGTTAGACACTTCTATTTTAATAGAATTATTTCTTTGTGAAATAGATTACCTTCTCAGGACCGGTCACAATTAAGAAATCGCTTAAAAAGAAACATCTATGAGTTTACGTGGGATCACTTTCTTAGAACTTTAACCCTAGCTGCATATGTACATATCATTTCATTTGCTCGTGCTATAAATGTTATTCACACAAGCTAGTCTGTATAAATAATTTAATTTAGTATCACTAGTATTTAGTTATAAGTAATACAGCTACTCCAGTTCTTGGAGGTAGACTGACAACTAACTCATCATGGAACAAATTTTATATGTGCCACTGTATCTCTACGTTGTTGTAAAGACAAGATTATTATTATTATTATTACTATTATAGTGATAGTCACAATGCAACTAAATGTTGAGTAATGAAGTAAAGCAGACAATTAATACTTATCAACAAATAAATATAAAATATAATCATTAAACAAAGAGATCACCCATACTATTACTATGTGCAGAACAAGTTCTGTGGCATTCTAGGCTTTGTCACATTTTCCTTCCTTTTTGGAATGAATGTATGAATATATGAGGGAAGAGGTCTTACATAAGTTCAGATAACACAGAGCCTTCATCTCTTCTCAGGAAACCCTTCTTTCAGGGGGAATAAAGCTACATAGAAATAAATAAAGTACCAGAAAAATAAATAAAGTATATTAGCGAGTCAACAAAAGGCTGGCTATTCCACTCTACACAGGCTGACTACTCTACTTAACATAGGCTGGCTATTCCATGTAACATAGGCTGGCTAATCCATGTAACATAGGCTGGCTATTCCATGTAACCCAGGCTGGCTATTCCATGTAACATAGGCTGGCTATTCCACTGGGTCACAGCAGAGAGTCAGACCATCTACACTGATGCAAGGGTCAGACCATCTACACTGCTGCAAGGGTCAAAGTTTTTCATGAGTGATCCCACTCATGTGACTATTTTAGTTCACAGTGGGCGCACAGCTGACAATATTCGGTTGGCGGACAAGCGTGGGGTGACTGCGGGTGTGTGGGTGTGTCTCAATATTTCGCTTATAAAAGCAATGCATCTTCGGCAGAAATCATGCAACCCTTAGGAAATTGTAGGCGCTAAAAATCCGAGGAAATGGCAACCGGTTGCGATGTCATGCATATGGTGAGTGCTTCTTTGTTATTGGGAAAAAAGTATTAAAACAGATAATAACAGAAAAAACGAGACAAAAAAAAAATTTTGCTCCTGATTCATGGAGTTTATGCAGCCTTGAGATATGCAGACTTTCATAAGAAAAATTCCATCACTTTGTCTTATTAATGTGCACAGAATTATTCAGGACTGCAATCTGCAATATCAATTCCTCTGTCACCAACATCACTTCAACAAAATACAGGTATAGCTACTATTTAATTTTTAAAGTCATTTGGATGATATGATGTGGAGATTGCTTGCTAGTTTCATTACATGTGCTTCTGTATATACTCTATTTTAGAAACAGAAGCAAATAACTTCTTGGCTAGTTCAATTCTAATAGAAAATGGGATGGACCCAATGCCCATGTATGAACTATCACTGAACCAACACCCCACTTGGGCAGCAACCAGTGCTCACTCATTCACTGGACCATACCAGCATGATCTTCTAACAACAGCAGAGGAAACCACTTTTCCTCCATTCCCTCCAGCCTATTCCTATCCATCATGGCAGATGTGTGGCATTGCATCCAACCAAACAATGGCAGCTTCTTCCATGGCACAGCCGCTTGTGCCGGGAATGCAGTCGATGGTGCAGTATGATTCATACACTAGTCCAGTGTCCTCACCGAGTTCCTGCGAGAGTAACCATGCACCACTAGAGGCGGAAGAAATAGTGTGCCCAGATGCTTTGATAGCGACTGCAAGATCACATCATTCTTACTGCGGCATATATGGAATGCAAGCTATTGCAGGATACGAGTGCGGACAGAACCTCATTCATATGGAAGATCAACAGTGCAACATTGGGCCTCAAGTTCCCAAGGGAGTCAAGATGCCTCAAAGTAAGTGATCCATAAACATATATCTTTTACTATGACTATTACGGTTGTGATATGTGCAGTATAGTATTCATGGTTACTCATTATTCTGTTAGGAAAAGGAGGCATACAATTGTGGCAGTTTCTCTACTCTTTATTGACCAGCACTGAGTCCAAACATAGAGAAATCATTGAGTGGACTTCCAATATACATGAGAGGGAATTCCGCATGCTTGAGCCTGAATCTATTGCTGTGTGGTGGGGCCACCATAAGAACAAACCAAACATGAGCTATGACAAGTTCAGTCGATCTTTGCGCTACTATTATGACAAAGGCATCCTGAAGAAAATCCCAGGGGAGAGATATGTCTACAGGTTCCTGATTGATCCGGAGCATATGTACCACCACATTGGCACCTCTGATTGCCGACCAAAACTGAAGCCCATGCCCCAAGCCGCTAAAGTGGCAATGTCCAAGTATCAACACAACTCCGGTATTGACTTCAAGACAAACTGGCATATCACACAAGACCCTGAACCATTGGAGAAAAAGTTTAAGAGTGAGTCATCCAGCGTAAAGTCAGCAGAAAGGACGGAGAGCACTGAAATGGGTGGACTATTTCCAATCATTCCAGATCACGAATGTAGCAACGGCGCAGTCTCCATTAATTCTACTGTACAACATTCTTCTTCCACTGGGAACCTTTTGGAACTATGCCATGAAGAGTCCACTGGTTCTCTCTTCATGAAGAGATGTCGATCACTGGAGTACACCAGCAGCAACTGCCGTGATAGAATTCCCAAGCAAATCGCTCTGCCCATGGATTCTGCCAGTTGCCAGACAACATTGAGTAATAGCTACGAGGCCTTCCCCACCAATTTGACTAGTTATTCACATGTTCAAAACAGTGCCAGTCATGATGCCTGCATTGGCTTTGCCACCAGCGAAAGTAGCACATCAGATCCTCACTATGCAATGAGCCAGAGTAACAATGTCATGCAACTAAGTATGCCCCAGAAACTATATTATAATCATTTTAAATCAAATGCAGATTATGTATACTAATGCAATTTTAGTTTTTCACCATAAAAATGTTGTCACAATTGATCTAGTGATTGTCAATGAAGAAATAGCATTATTTTCTATACACACAGACTGTACCAATGTACACCATTCCCTCAGTGCATATAGTGAAACACAGGAGTGGTCTACATTAGTTGTATTGCAATGAAAGTTGCAAATAAAAATGAATGCAGTCATTCCTATTGGCTGGTGTCTTTACCAACAAACTTAATATTAGAGTCTGTTCCAGTTCAACTATCAGCACATACTGTGAATGTATCAGCTGAGAAGTTACAAATGAGATTCTTTTGCATGTAAAATAATTAAATAAGTAATATTTAACATCTGCAGGAAGAGTATAAGACCACAGACATCCTATCTGGTCCCTATCCTTCCATATAAGAAACCAGTAGTGCTATAATTAGCAGTGTAATATCACCACAGGCAGTTAGCTACTTATAAAGGTGTGTGATATACACACACACACACACACACACACACACACACACACACACACACACACACACACACACACACACACTCTCTCTCTCTCTCTCTCTCTCTCAATCTCTCTATATATATATACTCAGTAGAATCTCTTTAAACCAAACATGGATAGTATGAAGCACTTCTAAAACAAACACCCCTAAAACAAACACCTTATTCCCCTGCCAAATGACAACTGAAATAGACCATTTTCAACCTTTAATACATATTGTGATAATCTAGATTACTTTTAGTACAAACAAAAATTCCAGTGATTTACAAATTACACTGTACACTAAAAAAAAAAAAAAAAAAAAAAAAAAAAAAAAAAAAAAAAAAAAAAATTAGTAAAAAACAAAACAAAAAACAACAACTGCAACTAATTCCTCAAGAAATAGTACCAATGGTTAGTAAATAATAATTTTTAAAAAAACAGCAGCTAGCTTATGTTTTGTTGAAGATGGATACAAATTGAAGTATTAAATTGTAGGTTATTTTTGCCTGCTTAAAAGCACACTGATTATCACGACTTAAATGTAGGGGGATCAAGTTCTGGTTTAGCAATTACTATCTGAAGAAAGAATAGCCCACAGTGTCACTGTAAGATCATCACCTACATCACGGGAAGAAGATACTGCAGAACCATATCCAGTTGTGTCGGACAAAGAAGCTCGAGTAGCTAACTCACCATGCAAAATTTCTTCAGCAGCAGGAATAGGATTATTTGGACTTATTAATAATTTTGAATATGCTGTTAGAAAGCCACCGAGAACATGAAACAGATCAAAATCAGACTATTTCCCCCACCCATGCTGAATTATTTAATGATTTAATTATCAATTCAATAGTTCTTTATAATGATGGAATATCAATTACCTAATCTATTTGGATATTCAAAAATATTGTTAATAAGAAATATTTTGCTTGCTACCTAGAAATTTGTTATAAAGGGATTCCATATATAAGGCACCTTAGAGAAAGCTCATTTTCATTTCATTTTGTGTGCATGTTCTGTATTATCCACCTTCTCATTTCAATGACTATGTCTTAACCTCTGAGTCCAAGAGAATCCACGTATAGGATGGTTCTTTTTATGAGAAATGGGTACCTGCCCTGTGGGACTCAGTTTTAATCAGTGTAGGATACCTTAAGATAGCTAAAATAGTTTTGGTGTAGTTTAAACTAGCCACTAGGTCTGTACTAACTAGCTAGCTATTTCCAGGAGAAGGCACAGATTTTACACAAGGCATAAGCCAACTAGCAATTGAAGTTATTTAAAGCCATGCCACACTAACTAAAAATTATTTATAGCTATCTAAAGCTGTGCTACTTACTTTAAAAAATTAAAAAAAAACTATTAAAGGCTGTTTAAAGCTATGCCACAGACTACAAGCCCACACACTAGTACTTGAGGTCCTGAAAGTTGGCACAGATTCAGCGTGACACCAGAGTGTGAATTTCTCTTTCTTAGCCACTTCCAGTCAAGTGACCGCACTACAGACCGGAGATCCTGCGAAAATAGCTGGACCCAATCTGGTGAACTCGCGTAAAGGGGTGATTGGGCGGGGCAACTGCGGCGTGTCTCAAAATTCCCGCATATAAAAGCAAGCACTTTTTGGAAAAATGTAATCCATTGGAAATTGTAGGCGCTGTAAGATCCGACAAAATGGCAACCTATTGCGATGACATGAATATGGTGAGTGCCTCTTTGTTATTGTGATAATAAAAAAATGTATAAAAAGAAAAGAAAAGGAGAGAGAAAGAAAAAAATAATTGCTCTGAAATCATTAAGCATATACAACCATGAGATATGCAGACTTCTAGGAAAAATGCCATCACTTTGTCTTATTAATGTGCACAGAATTATTCAGGATTGCCATCTGCAATACCAATTCCTCTGTCACCAACATCACTTCAACAAAATACAGGTATAGCTACTATTTAATTTTTAAAGTCATTTGGATGATATGATGTGGAGATTGCTTGCTAGTTTCATTACATGTGCTTCTGTATATACTCTATTTTAGAAACAGAAGCAAATAACTTCTTGGCTAGTTCAATTCTAATAGAAAATGGGATGGACCCAATGCCCATGTATGAACTATCACTGAACCAACACCCCACTTGGGCAGCAACCAGTGCTCACTCATTCACTGGACCATACCAGCATGATCTTCTAACAACAGCAGAGGAAACCACTTTTCCTCCATTCCCTCCAGCCTATTCCTATCCATCATGGCAGATGTGTGGCATTGCATCCAACCAAACAATGGCAGCTTCTTCCATGGCACAGCCGCTTGTGCCGGGAATGCAGTCGATGGTGCAGTATGATTCATACACTAGTCCAGTGTCCTCACCGAGTTCCTGCGAGAGTAACCATGCACCACTAGAGGCGGAAGAAATAGTGTGCCCAGATGCTTTGATAGCGACTGCAAGATCACATCATTCTTACTGCGGCATATATGGAATGCAAGCTATTGCAGGATACGAGTGCGGACAGAACCTCATTCATATGGAAGATCAACAGTGCAACATTGGGCCTCAAGTTCCTAAGGGAGTCAAGATGCCTCAAAGTAAGTGATCCATAAACATATATCTTTTACTATGACTATTACGGTTGTGTTATGTGCAGTATAGTATTCATGGTTACTCATTATTCTGTTAGGAAAAGGAGGCATACAATTGTGGCAGTTTCTCTACTCTTTATTGACCAGCACTGAGTCCAAACATAGAGAAATCATTGAGTGGACTTCCAATATACATGAGAGGGAATTCCGCATGCTTGAGCCTGAATCTATTGCTGTGTGGTGGGGCCACCATAAGAACAAACCAAACATGAGCTATGACAAGTTCAGTCGATCTTTGCGCTACTATTATGACAAAGGCATCCTGAAGAAAATCCCAGGGGAGAGATATGTCTACAGGTTCCTGATTGATCCGGAGCATATGTACCACCACATTGGCACCTCTGATTGCCGACCAAAACTGAAGCCCATGCCCCAAGCCGCTAAAGTGGCAATGTCCAAGTATCAACACAACTCTGGTATTGACTTCAAGACAAACTGGCATATCACACAAGACCCTGAACCATTGGAGAAAAAGTTTAAGAGTGAGTCATCCAGCGTAAAGTCAGCAGAAAGGACGGAGAGCACTGAAATGGGTGGACTATTTCCAATCATTCCAGATCACGAATGTAGCAATGGTACGGTCGCTATTAATTCTACTGTACAAAATTCTTCTTCCACTGGAAACCTATTAGAACTATGCCATGAAGAGTCCACTGGTTCTCTCTCCATGAAGAGATGTCGATCACTGGAGTACACCAGCAGCAACTGTCGTGATAGAATTCCCAAGCAAATCGCTCTGCCCATGGATTCTGCCAGTTGCCAGACAACATTGAGTAATAGCTACGAGGCCTTCCCCACCAATTTGACTAGTTATTCACATGTTCAAAACAGTGCCAGTCATGATGCCTGCATTGGCTTTGCCACCAGCGAAAGTAGCACATCAGATCCTCACTATGCAATGAGCCAGAGTAACAATGTCATGCAACTAAGTATGCCCCAGAAACTATATTATAATCATTTTAAATCAAATGCAGATTATACATACTAATGTCAATTCTTGTGGTCGCCATGAAAAATGTTGTCACAATTGATCTAGTGATTGTCAATGAAGAAATAACATCATTTTCTACACACACTGACCCTCAATGTATGTAGTGAAACACAAGTGTGGTCTAAATTAGTTGCATTGCAATAAAAGTTCCAAATAAAAATGGATGCAGTTATTCCTATTGGCTGGTGCCTTTTACCAACAAACTATCTAAATGAGTGTTGAGATTCTTTTGCATGCAAAATAATTAAATTAGTAATGTTTAACATCTGTAAAGAGCTTATACACCACAGATATTCAATCTGGTCCCTTTCTTCCACATATAAAACCAGTAGTGCTATAATTAGCAGTGTAATATCACCACAGGTGGTTAGTTACACAAAGGATTCTATATATATATATATATATATATATATATATTATAAGCCACAATAGCGAAAGCTTGTTTTGTTCTCACTTTGTGCGCACATTTCATATGTCTGTCCACTTTCATTTCAATTACAATTACTTTAACTAATTGAAGTATAAATAGTAGTTATTGTAATTGAATCACATTTTCCGCACTAGTTACATGCATTGTAATTGTATGAGTGGTACATCCTCTGAAACTAAGTATGTGAACACACCTGGGTCACTTGAAAAGTACCCTAAATGAGGTGAGTTAAATAAACTACTAACTACTTGAGCCCTGAACAACAGCAAGTGTATTGTACAGAACAGCTAGTGGAAAAATGTATACTCACAAGACGTGTAAATAATTATGTAGAAACAATATTTAGCATCACACGCCTAGAGGAGATGTGGCCAGGTGGAATGGCCCATGTTGCTCTCAGCCAGGATGTGCACGTACGCCATGTTTAGGTCCCCAGGTACAAATTTTTGTCTGCAGTACCATTTTTGGTACTTTTAGCCTTACATACCTAGAAGAGGTGTCATATTCATAGTTTGTCTGGTCAAAATTACCATTTTAGGCTTTTATTTTGGCCCTACACATATACAGGATAGGGTGTGGCCTTCTTCTGGTGACACTAATTGCAAAATACAGTCTAACCTGCAAACTGTAGGAGCTAGAGGAAGATATACAGATACCAACACCAGTGACAACCTTACATATACTAGTGTAAGATCTGTGCATGCACACAATCAGCCTTGCATGCCTTCATTTTTTGTTGTTGTTGGTTAATTTCAAATACCTTTTTTGGCCAAAATGATCCCTTTCAATCATCTGCCACCTTTGTTTCAAGGAGACCTTCCAAAAATCCCCTTTCAGGCACTCTGGTAATCATGGGATCCTGTTTTACCTGATTTGACTCCAAAGCCAGATGTGACTAAATTTTCTTCTGACACCCTGCTCACGCATGAACCAAGAACACAGACACATATATACAAACTACTTGATCTTTATAGTATAGATAGAAAATTCAAGATGTCTAATCAATTCAATTATGTAAAATTGGACTTAGAATTATAGTTCATAGTTTCCAGTTATCCTGTTATAGATATTCAGGGAGTGAGTCTCTTTGGGTCCCGAGGGAACATAGATGTCTTCCTGATGTTGTTCAGACCCAGATAGAGCATCACAACTCTTTCCATGCCTAAATAAGATGGGGGAGAACATAAATAGTAGACAATCTGAGTATATTCTTTGTTGAAGGAGCTTTGTCAATAGATTTAACCAATGTGATTGGTTGGTTGTGGCTGGTCTTAGTCGAATGTGTGCCCACTCACAGGTTCACATGAAAACACTACACCAACCATCACAACATATTACATTTATAGTTTTTCTGTTCGATAATTCTTTTATTATTATTTTTTAATAATAAATTTGAAGTGTTCAAATTTATGATTTTTAAAAAAAATAATTATGAAAATATATTCCAAAGGTCATCTAATTGTTTAGCCAATGAAATTAGCAAGCCAAAGAATATGATATGCATTGGTCGTAATATCATAGTTTTAAGATAATTATCAGAGAATCCTTTGTGGTGCTGATCGGCATGTACATGTGTAACTGAATTAACAACTGTAATCAGAGAAATGCTATTTCTTAGAAATAAAAGGAGACACATTTCCTAGTAATAGTTTCCTGGAATAATTGTCTGGGAAACCACAGAGAGGAAGTGAATCCTCAAAGTTGATTATACCCGGTGAACAGCTCTGACTCAGTACAGCAGTACTACAGCGTTGCTTCACATGGCAGACAAGTGGACATTCCTGTAACAATGTACAGTCACTTACGTGATCTTCACTTTCAGAGATCTGGTCTCTATCTGCTCATTATTTTGTGTTGGAGCCAACACTAAGTGGTTTATACACGAACAGCAAATGATTCATAAAAAATGGACATGGTGGTACATGCTTGAGTGGATGCTGGAAGAAGTCGTCAAGTCAGCAGTCAGGAACAGCAGTTAGGAAGCACATTGGTTGATATCTAAGAGTTAAGGTGGATTCACAGATTGACATTGCTGGATAATAGAATGACGCTCAGCTTTGCGACATTCTGTGAATTAGGAACGAGATCATATGATGGTACAGTGGCTAGGATGTTGGTTTAAAAAAAAAATTTTTTTTTATAATAAATTTGAAGTGTTCAGATTTATGATTTTTTTTAAAAATAATTACGAAAATATATTCCAAAGGTCATCTAATTGTTTAGCCAATCAAATTAGCAAGCCAAAGAATGTGACACTTCCTCAGGTTTCCAGTGCTCTCCACACACATGAGGGTCAAAGTTCGAAAATGTTCCTGCCACAACCTCTTTATGTTTTAGTGTGAACAATGCCATGTGTTTGTCTCTGTGTAATGATTACACTGAGCAGTGGGTGACGTGCTATGGCACTCTGTGAACCAGTCTTTAGTGTGCAAACAGAGTGTAAGAGCAGATACAACTAGCTACAGCACACAGCATGTGGGGTGTTGGTTGGGTCTGTCTGTCATGTGTACCCTGTTCTATGCCAAGAATCAGATTGTCTTACAAACTAAAAAAGAAAACAACATTTTCTAGCACTAGACGTCCCTTTGCAGCTTTGCTTGCAAAGTTGGAATATTTATCTAAATTAATTTTTATTCTCAATTCAGTCAACAATTGATTATGACCATCAATTAAAAAAGGAAAAAATCAATGTGCACAATATTTCTTGTCTTCTGGCCAGTGCATGTAATCCTTGAGTCAACAACACAATACATCTTCCTTTCTCCCCCTTTTCTGTTAACAATATTTTCCCATTTAACCTTGCAAAGTGAGGCTCTATTCCAGATCTTGGTTCATTGGTTATTATGGTGGTGCCACCAAAACTCAACCACCTGTCAAACAGAGGGTTGCTGTTTATCAGGGAATTCTGCAGTTAATTTTTGTTATCATGTATTAAACTGAGCGTACAACTTCCCTTAGGGCTTTTCAATACAGCTGCTCCCATTAATTAGCCTGAAATGGCCCTTTTTTTGGCCACTATTGTCTACTAGAATTTGAATAAGTTTTAGCTCATGGGTATAGCTACCTAGGTCCAAGAGATTTTACTGTGGTACCATTTTTGGCATTTTTAACCTTACACACAAAGAAGGTGTGGCTAGATGGACTCATCCCATGTTATTTGAAAAGTCAAGTTGTGTGTGCATGCCAAGTTTTAGGCCTGTAGCTCCATTCCTTTTTCTGGCAACAGTACCATTTTTGGCTTTTAAAAAAATTTGAATAAAGAAAGGGATGTGGTGGCCATATAGACCTATTATAAACCACACGAGTGGTTGCAGTGCTTGATTTCCATTCTTTTGATACCCTTCTTGACTCTGTAGGTTCAAAAATGAAGGAATGTATAGCGGACACACACACACAGATCATGAGCTACATATAAGCCGGTTACAGCAGGCTGTGAGAACAAGTGAAGTAAGCTATGGTGTACATACCTATACCGCCACCACCATGAGGAGGAGCACCAAACCGGAAGGCATCAATGTATGCTTTGATCTTGACCAAATCTGAAACCATGGAAAAATATGAATCATCGTGGGTAATAGTGTTCCTTCCTCTCTCCCCCCACTGATCAAAATTGTGTTAATCAGAACCATAATGACACTGGACACACACAACAAATATAGTCAGTAATTAATCAATTGCATATCGAAAAAAGGACAACGTAGCACGTCCTTATTTAGGAGAAGCCAATTAAATTATTAATCTGGTGTCAATTACACATCTGATTGAACTATTCTTGAGGAGAGGGGGATTTATAATGGTGTGGTTCCAGCATGGCATGGAGCAGAGCCAGTGTGTAGAGGATGGCTTATGCATGAGCACACACACACACACACACACACACACACATGCATGTATGCACAGAGCTCCTGGAGCAGTATTGATGAGAAGGCCTACAACAGTGGGCGGCTATACAGACACCAACTATGAATGTGCGCACAACACAATGCTCTATGGCAGAAACAAAACGTTGTGTGTCCTGTGACAGCTTCTGGCCATACAAAAAGACACTTTGGAGGAAGAGGTAGTTGGGGACAAAAACACACTTCCCTGTGGCCACAACATTGCGAGGCAAACAAGTCTTAAGTCTTACCAACTCTCACTTGACAACAAAACCACAACTAAACGTACTTGTACATGCAGTGAATGCATTGTGGCCCCACTGGTCATACAGTGAGTCAGCCATACCAACCACCACAGGCCAGCACTCTAAATAAGGCAATGAAATAGAAAGGGAACAGAAGTCTTACATATGCATCACCAATAATGCATTAATGATAATTAACACCAAAAATCTCTGATTTTTCCTCCTACAATCTTCATTATTAATATCATTCAAGGAACATACACATACACACATAATATAATACTGAGTGTGTAATGTACACAAAAGCATGTGGGTGGGTGTGGTAGTTAACAAAAGTTCAAACATTAAAACTAATACATGTGATGACAGAAGCTCTGCTTCTGGATAGAGTAAAGGAGAATTACAATATGTCTATCCATTGAATCAAATATGCATAGATAAACAAATAATAAACAAAAAAACAACTTTCCCTCAATAAATATCACCACTCACACAAAAAAGATTAAAAAAAATACACCTTACCTTCTAATACAGGAAGGTATTTTAAAGGCTTTTTGTTGAAGAGGTGTGATAGTTTTTTTTAAAAGCTTGAGGTGCATGTAAAGAGTGGGAATTAAAAAAAAAAACAACAACGAGAAAATAAACATTCGATTCTGGTAGATTAAGATTCCAACAATGAGTCTGGGCAGGGAAGGAACCCAAAGGATTACTTGTTCTTTTACGAGGTAGATGCCATTTTGGTGACTTGTGCTGCCTTCTCTCCAGCAGAACTTTAAGAGAGTTCCTCAGACTTGAATATTTCATTATGTATGTTGTGTGGCACAGTATTTAGGTACACCCATTATTCCATACTCCTATATCAGATGGTAGCACCAGCATCCCATCCCACTCCACTCCTACAAAACTCTCCTGCCATTCACCCTGAATGAGGAGGAATTGCATGGAACTTTCAGTGTGAAATAATCCAATGAGCTAATTTATAATTCAATATTTTAAACATTATTAGATAATGGCTCAATAACAGAAAGTGGTGATGCAGAGGGTAGCAACGTCAATGGCAGCAGTGATGGAACAAGCAGTGGTAGTGGAGTACCATTACCAGCAGGGCACCATTAATGGTGGGGGAGGGGCTGGTAGAAGTGGAGCAACTGGCAATGACTGAGACAACAAGGAGAAGTAAGTGGTGTGTTTCGTTTGTGTCAACAATTGGTTTAATATATTTAATTTCTAATTAGCTCCAACATCATGAATAATGAAGCGCAAAGATGACGTTGCTGTAGCTCACTACCACAGCGAGTGATCTGAATGAACAGACAATAATACATCTGTTAGTGTTTACAGAGAATCAGACAAAAACAATGGAGCTTGGAGCAAAATTGGAGGCAAATCTGAGTAAACTGGAACAGCAATGCAAAGAGGATGTCCTTTGAGATGATGTCACTCATCCAGCATGTTTGCAGTCACCCTCAAGCAACACCTTAATCATCATCCACAACAGCTGCTCCCCAAGTACCTTATACTGGACACATGCCCCAGCGTTATCCCCACCGGCGTTTATTTTCAACTTAACTCTATTTAAACCCCACCTCTTATCTAACCATGCAAACAATTAGCCATCTCACAGTCATGATGTTCATGGCTACAGTCAGATTAGCAATATCAACTTAAAATGTAATATTATAATGAACTCATAAATAGATAACACTAGTTCATTTAAATAGATATCCCGTAATTAAATAACACTTGTTAATGTTGAATAAATAACTTTTAATTAAATAGCACTTCTTAATGTTAAATAGATAACTAATTGGATAACACTTAATTATTAGTAATTAAATTAATAATTAAATGTTATTTAATTAGTTATCTATTTAACATTAACAAGTGCTACTTAATTAAAAAGTTATTTATTCAAAATTAACAAGTGTTATTTAATTACGGAATATCTATTTAAATGAACTAGTGTTATCTATTTATGAGTTATTTATCAAACATTAACAAGTATTATTCAATTATGAGATATTTAATTAAATGAACAAGTGTTATTTAATTATGAGTTATCTATTTAACTAAGAGTTATTTATTTAACATCAAGTGTTATTTAATAATGAGAAATACCTTTAAATTATTTAGCATTATTTAATTACGAGTTATTTATTTAACATTACCTAAAGTGATCCAATTAAAAGTTATTTATTTGACATTAACAAGTGTTATTTTAAAATACAATAAAGAAAAGTGGTAAAATACTGCTGTAATATCACAGAGCATCTCCGCTGCTACGAGACAGGGTGTGTGGTGAGGAGAGAGAGAGAGAGACATGGTGTGTGTGATGAGGAGAGAGAGAGAGAGACTGTGTGTGTGGTGAAAAGATAGAGAAGCAGTGTGTGTGTGGTAAGGAGAGAGACGCAGTGTGTGGTGAGAAGAGAGATGTGGAGTGTGTGGTGAGGAGAGAGAGAGACGCTGTGTGTGTGTGGTGAGGAGAGAGAGAGATGCTGTGTGTGTGTGTGTGGTGAGAAGAGAGAGATGCAGTGTGTGATGAGGAGAGAGAGATGCAGTGTGTGGTGAAGAGAGAGAGATATGATTGCAATGTGTTCATGCCCTCTCAAGTTCTCCACTCATCCAGAAAACCATCACTCTTCATCTCACAAATGTTAATGTTAGGCATAGTAATGCAACATGCTACACTGTGTTAACTTCCTTTTCAATGTTGCAATCCATCCACTTCCACAAACATCTCTACCTCATTCTAATCTTCTGTGAGCATCTTCCATCCCTGCTGTGCTTTGACAGGAGTTATAAGTTTTCTGTGAGGGTGCCTATGCATACTGCACATGTATGGTTTCATCAGCCATGGCAACCAAGGGTAAGCAAAGGTCTCCAAGAGGTACAAATGGAATCAAACAACTACCAAATGATAGGGGAAGCATACAACTTACGGTTATTTATAATCATTACAGATAAAACAAATTATTGTGCATGGTTGTATATTTCAGTGAGACATCATACGTTTGCTCAGACTATGTTCTTCCAGTCTGGCAACAGAGCACCACTACTCCCTCTGTGGTGCAAGGAAGAGGTTGTGTGCACTGTGCATTTTGACCTGGCCAACTAATGCATACATATGTCCATAAACAAGCCACAGGAATCAACCAAAGGATGCACTTCCATCAAGAAGCATAACGGGTAAATGAAAATCATTAACAGCGTCTGCAGCACGTGGAAAACCTCAACATGTCTCAAACCCTTTCATTGTCACCGTCCTACAAAACAACAAATCGAATACCACACTTCACGTTAGAAAGCACTATATAAATATGAAATAGTACATCCACTAAAGTTCTGATATGCAATGCATCAAAGGCTAAACTAAGCATTGCTTGATTGAGCAGTCCAAACATTACTGCTCTTTTCTTGCTCTCTCCTCACCCTTTGTAAAAGCCTCCTCCTCCTAGAGTCTTTATGCCTTTGCTTAATTTGAAGATTATAATAGCAAGCAAATCATATAAAATTCCAGGATCTATAGCTTCTGGCAAAGATTTGGACTGTGATTAAGCAAGTGCGGGCAATAGCGGCAACTCCTGAACTACCACCTGCTTTGCCTCCATCTGGTTCTTACCGTTTGAACACAGTCTAAATGCTTCCAAATCTTCTTAAAAAAAAAAAGACTGGCAGAGACTAGTGTGGACAATCCTTTAGAGCTACAACCTCTCAACAAATATGAACATACACACAGCAGATTAGCCATGCCTACCTATGTTGTGACGCATGGCACTCTCTGTGAGAAGCTGAGAGTCGTGGATTCGCTGAGCACCAGACAAGATTTCCTCACCACGCATGAACATGTCGTAGGAGTTAGAGAATTTCTGATCAAAAAAAAAAAAGGAGAAACATATATAATCAAACACACAAACAGAGAAATAATAAACGGAAAAAAGCAAGATGTTTCATTCCTGTGTTTTCTCTCTTAAAATGAAGCTATTCAAGCATACAATTGTAGTGATCTTAGAAAAAAAATTTTTTTTTTATAAATAGAAAACATAAATAATAATAAATTAATTTCTTAATTAAACTAATTAAGGCTGTGATTACACTTGATAGAGTAGGAACAGATGGTTATTTGTTGAGTTAATATGTTTCATGTAGATGAGTGTCATCAGCAAGAAATATATCCAGCTGTAATTGGGTGGTTAATCATTGAATACCTTGTTTTGTGTTATATTATTATTTCCATTGGAGGAATTCCGGCCTATTTAATGGAGGTTGATCTCTGGAGGAGGTGGAGTGATCTGAATCTTGAGTTTTGGCGATGTGAATTTCTGTCAGTGAAGAAGCTTCAATCACAGTTTGTATATAGATAATCTCTTAGGTGGCTACTTTAAGGAACTAGGTTGCTGATGGTGTGTGTGTGTGGTGGCAGAAACTGCTTGGCCTCTGCACAGGGCAGCTCTACTGTGAGAGTGAGCTAGGGCTGAACAGGTGTACACATCAAACTCCACATCACCAAGCCTCCTTCCCAGCGAGACCACAATACAGTGGAGACTTGCAGAGCACACAGCCCACAGAAATTCTGTGTGTAGGTTTTGATGGCTACTACATTTCGCAGTTCCTAAATCTGGTTTGTTTCATTCTTCAGGAGTCCCCACCCACTCACACACCCACCTAGTGAGTGAGTCAACGATGGAGGGTGGTATGCAGTAGTCCCATGAGCAGCTGTTCAGTGTGTGTGTGTGTGTGTGTGTGTGTGTGTGTGTGTGTGTGTGTGTGTGTGTGTGTGTGTGTGTGTGTGTGCAGGGGGTTCCTACTGGCAGAACGTATCCAAAGAAAAGAGGTAGAGGTTACTCTTTTTTAAATTCAATGTCTTACTTTGTGTGCTCACACATAAAGCTTTTCACTGCCTATGGCAACTGTATTGACAGTCTCGAACATCAGAATGGTAGTCATTTCTCAAGTAAAGACTGAATAATGTCATGAGATAAGTGTCAACAAGTGCACGCACACGCTCACACACAGAAGTTCCTGGTGCTTGTCACGTTCCAGGCATTGGTAAGACATTTGTTGCCATGAGAGAACTACACTAAGCATCAAATTATTAAAAAAATGTTATATGTACTTATTGAAATACTACTGAACCTACAGACCACAAGCTTTTGGGATAATCTTTCGAAGTCCACTCTAGACTAAGTAATTGGAAGTCTGGGTTCACAGGATGTTATGATGATACATTTATTATTAAAAATCACAACCAAACAGACCAAATTCTAAGAATTGGTGACCATTGTAACAACTTCGCAGGGTTTCCAGTTGGATAAGGGAAAGCTTCACTACTCCCCCCCCCCCTGAAGCTATTCCTCTACATGAACTCCTACTCTCAAGAAATTTCTACTTATAGTCTCCGAAATTATTAATGACTATAACCTTCAGGAGAGGTACAGTGTGCACATGTTGTGCATGTGAGCACCACACACACACACACTAGTTTATTTTAAAGCAAAAAAATTTTCTCCCTCCAAAACAACTTCTCCTTGATGAAACCTTACTTGGGGTATGCTATATAATAATTGTTTTTGCTATTGGTATTAATCTACTATATGGTAAGGTATTCAGCATCACTTCATGGAGGGTTTGTCCAGGCTTCACACAAGCACACGCCCCCAATATAGTGAACAATCTCATCAGTGAGTGTGTTGAAGGAGCTACTACTTATCCCAGGATTGGGAGACAGGGTCACCACAAACACTGCAGCACGAGCACTGGGAGACAGGGTCACTACAAGCAATGCAGCACAAGCACTGGAGCACAAGCACTGGGAGACAGGGCCACCACAAGCACTGCAGCACAAGCACTGCAGCACAAGCACTGCAGCACAAGCACTGGGAGACAGGGCCACCACAAGCACTGCAGCACAAGCACTGGGAGACAGGGTCACCACAAGCATTGCAGCACAAGTCAAGAGGAATGGCATGATCTCCACTTGTTCCATGGCAGAGCAGCACTCCAGCCAGAAACAGTCAAATTAGCGAGTTTGAAATATCGTCGCCAGAACATAAATTTTTCATAAAACCACACCCACACTACAAATTCTACACTCCAAATTCTGACCACAACAGCCAACTCTGTGGGGTTGCACCAATGAAGCACACCGATTGTCCCATTCATGTCTTGGCATGCTGACATTCCCACATATACATCGACCAAGTCCACCACATTGTTACCAGAAGTGATGTGTCTTGCTATCAACAAACAAGAGTCAAATCTTAAACTGATTGTCGGAAACATATCCTCAGCTCATTAGAGAGAGAGAGAGAGAGAGAGAGAGAGAGTAAAAGGGAGAGAGAGAGAGTTGGCTAGTGCTCTTACTGGTTCCATGGAATCAGAGAAACATCTACTTATTCGGTGTTGTAGCTGCTGCTGCTAATTGATTCTCACAGAGGTTAAGATGCCAACTGATGCTTGCATACTCAACTCAAGATGAAAATGGCTTCAGTGTATGTTTAAATCATTGTCTGGATTTTGCCATAGTCACAATGATGAGCCCATTCATAAATTAATTTCACACCATTTTTTGTTTAGTTTCAAGAGAGGCTCACAAGATTGTATCAATCCCGTTCCATCCCATACTGCATACAAGAAACTAACCAGACAATAAAAAGTCTTTCAAGTATTCCTGTTGCAGTGTTGATAAAAATACCTTTGCTAGCAATTATTATTATCACTCAACTCACAGGATTCTTATGGTCAGGCATGGTGTAGAATGGACGCACTGCCAGAGGATACTTGTCCAACATGTAAAAGTCTGTGTCATACTGGAGAGAGAGAAAAATAATAATTACACACAAATACTAAATGATGGGTGCATATTCATGATCTGTCAAGTACCAAGTCATTACCAATCAATCATTTTTAACATCAAGTGGGCCTACACCTGCTGGAGTTCATAGTGCTGTAAGTATGTATTCATATGTATATTATTAAAAAAAAAAAACAACAAACAACAAACAGTGTATTTGATAGCTCTTATAAAAAAATAAAATAAAATAAATAAATAGAAAAAACCATCTATAAGTAAACTTCCACATAATCTACTCAATGTCTCTAATGCTATAATTGTCAGTAGCATATCCTTGGCCACATGATCACAGGTGTCGTTGATGCATTACCAAGCTACACACGCACAAACACACAATCACAGCAAAGGTTGTTTGTGCAATTGCCCATCTGATAATGCATGTCATGCACATAAGATGTGGTACCACATCACATACCCGGAGTATGCTACCTTAATCTGTGGTATCATAATAATCAGAGACATTAGATGTGGGAGCAGTGCATTAATAATAATAATAATAATTCTAAAAAATAATTAAAAAAAACAACAACAGGTGGCTGGTCATATGGCCAACCACTTCAAGGTCTGGTTGGTCGTCTGGTAAAGTTATATGGCCATAATGCAAAACCAATAGAAACCACTTTCAACATGAGACATTAACTACAGGCAGAACACAATCCCTTTGTTCTGGAAAGTCAACTGTTTCTGGCTCTGTGTGAGATTGAAATTTCGGAGTCAGATTCAGTATCTATATTGGTAATCCCATTGGAACTTGAAAATGTCGTACTACTAGTACTTTATCTCTCTTTATGTATGGTGTTTGTTAGGAGGGTTGGTTAGGAAGTTGAACATTTGATTGCTACCATAAGTAAACACATAATCTGAATTAAACTCCCTCAATGGGATTCTATCCAAGCTCAGTATGAGCTAATTATCCAGATGACTGTTACTGAACTTTTTAATCTGTTTCAAATGTTTCAAATAAAGAGAATATCCTTATATTTGCTGGTGGATAATGACAATGGAAGTAAAGGTTGACTAAAATGAAGTTTTTTTTTTCCATTCGATTGCAGATGTGCAGGCCAATTACTTTGGAAAATATTTGGCCACATGGCAATGTTGCATGAAAAACATTCGAGGATAAATTTTCTATTTGGCATTGTTGAGAAAGGTGTGTTGACAGTCTTGATGCATTTGAATAGTGGTCGTGGGACCTCAAGTATAGAAGGTAAATTGTTTTTATATATTTAACTGGCTGGCCCTCCAGCATCCACTACTTCCAGTTGGTGATGCCACAGTACATCACAAGCAATCCCTCTATTGTGGATGTCCCACATTTTTCCGGTCTGGTCTGGTCTGCATCAAAATAACCTGCAGTTGACCTCTGAACTGCAGAGACAGTTTGTTGACCTCACTGATAGCAGCGAGATATTGAAGATGTTTTGGATTATAAAAGTGGCCCCTCCAAGATTGCGTACTCTGAGGAAGTCTAACTGGGATTTTATAGCAGGTGATCCTTGGGCTAGATTCCAGCAGCTACTAATATTCTCCGATGAAGATTCAGTCACAAAAATTCTGGAGTAGCCAATAAATTATGCATCAGATAATGATTAGTCTAGGAAATTGTCCCATTAAGATTCTGATGACTATAGCTTAACCAAATATAACAGAAAATTTCAAGTGTAGAGATAGTTTAGCTGCAACATCACTTGAACATTACTCTTACATAGTTTAAAGTGTATTGTATGACAACCTAACACATTACTATGCTCAGACATGCCATGTGTTTGTCTGAAGGACAACCATGGGCCCTTGTCTATTGCAGTCACATCATCAGCTGGTCCCATGGCACTTTCACCACGTTGTCATAACATGATAATTATTTACAGTACACACACATTGAGTCCAATTGAACTAATGGTTTCTTCAGGTAAATAGCACTCTAATATGGTTGCGTAAAAATGACCACACTAGCATTTCACTGAGCACTCTATGACAGTTAGACTGACCACAGGAAGGCAGAAGTAGTGGCACTCTACACCCACACACACACACACACACACACTCACAGTGTCAAGTTACACATTGGAAAGGCATGGGCCAGTTATTGCCCCAATACAAGTTAAAGACGTACCAAGGTGACCAGTGTTCACAGGAATATGAGACAGTATTCGTGGGCTCGTTGGTCACACTTGTAGGCTGTGTGAGTGGGTGGGTGCGTTGATAAGAAGTGGCCACACTATGCCTGAATATCTTGCATAATCCCAAGGTGGAGTGGGTTGGAAGGATGTCCAGATGTATGGATAAGTGCAGCACTTGAATTGTTGACACCACCACACGATTCTTCAATATCAAATATTTATTGTGTGCACTGTTCAGTCTTCACGCCCCAGTAGG